>QEPC01015765.1:1777942-1803335 GCA_003113815.1 Sphenodon punctatus | reverse complement strand
AATATACTCCTTCCCCCTTCTAGTTTTGTTTTTTAAGGGTCCCACTAGATCCACCCCCACTCGGTGGAAAGGCTGTTCAATGATGGGTAATGGTTTCAGTGGGGCCCTCTGTTTATCTCAACTCTTCCCCACCTTTTGGCAAGTCTCGCAGGACTTGCAATAGGATGTGGCATTTTGAGCCAACTTGGGCCAATAGAAGTTGGTAAGCAGCCTCTGGCGAGTCCTGTTTATTCCCATGTGTCCCGCGTAGGGGATATCATGGGCAATAGTCAGGAGTTGCTGTCTGTATCTCTGTGGTACTATCAGCTGGCGATAGGGCTCCTGGGTTGCTTCTTTCCCTGTGGGGACCCATATCCTATAGAGTAGCCCCTTCTCCCAGACGTACTGCTCTCTCTGTTCTGGGATGAACTCCTTCAAGCGATCCATAGCCATGCCTCTAAGTTCTTGCAGGCTGGGATCCTTGGTGAATTCTAATTTAAATTCCTCTGGGGTAGTAACAGTGGACAACTCTGTGGACAACCCAGGGTCATTCTGTCCTCCAGGAATCCTTGCAGCCTCTCCCTGCCTGTCTGTGGGCAGATCCCCCCCCAGACCCCTCTTCTGAGCTAGTCTGGGTCTCACCCTCCTGACTGCAATCTCCGAGGGACTCTTTTACCCTTCCCAGTTCCTTAGCTTGCTGGCGAGTGATAACTTTGGAGATGAGGAGAGGTTCTTCCCCTTCCCCAGGCAATTCAGAAGCCTCGCTTGGGAGATAAGAGCTTCCTCCCTCTGGCTCTTCAGGAGTTGGGGAAATATTTTCCTCAGGGCATTTTGGGATAAGTGAGCTTTCATCCCCAGACTGCTTGGACTGGGAGTTCACCTTAACGATTTTGCACACCCCCAACACATCTTGCCCCACAAGTAGGGGAATAGGCACATCTTTCTCCACCCCCACTTCTGCTATCACCTCCTGCCATTCTATGGGCACTTGGGCAGTCTAGCTACGGGGAGCTGTTCAGCCCTACCATGCCTCCCCCACCCCTTGGCCCACATCTTTTTGCCAGGGATGATGTCAGAGGGAGAAACCAAACTGATATTGATAATGGTCACTCTCGCCCCAGAGTCCAGTTCTCCCATAACTGTTCTGCCTTTAACCCTTACTGGTTCCTTGAAACAGCCTGTCAACTCAGCGGAATTAGTTATTTTATAGCTGGTTAGGTTCTCAGGGACCTCCTCCTCCCCTTGGGCTAGTGTTACCCTCCGCACCAGCTCTGGGATAGGGGTCTCTTCCCCACCCCCCGCCATCACTCTGCGGACAGGTTCGGGTTTAGGGCGTGCTAGTTTAGGGCAGGCATTACATAAGTGCCCTAGTTCATTGCATTCGTAACAAGCTCATTCCTTTGGGAAAGGGGAAGTGTGACACTTGGGGTGCACAGGCCCCTTACACTCTGCAGGCCCCTGGGATCCCCCTTCCCGCTTGGGATTTACCTCCCCTCTGTTCCCTCCTTTTTGAAAACCTTTTTGATCCTTCCCAAAGCGGGTAAGATCTCTCTTAGCCCCATCCCTATTCAGCAACAGCTGGTCAGCCAAGTCAGCTGCTTTGCTGACTGTCTTAGGGCCTTTATCTTTGACCAGGTGTTTAATCTCCTGGGGACAGTGGAAGTAGAACTGATCCAGCCCCATAAGATCCAGCACCAGCTCCCGGGTCCCAGCTTTTCCCCCATCCACCCACTTTCCCAGGGCTTCTATCAGTTGGGCCCCAAACTCAGCCATAGATTGCCCTGACTGAGGTTGCAGTGTGCGAAACCGCTTCCTAAAATGGTCTGGGCCCAGCCTGTAGCGCTTGAGCACAGCCTCTTTGAAAACAGAATAGTCATTAGCAGAGGCATTGGGCAAACGATCAAAGATCACCGACATCGTCCCCGTCACCAGTCCAGCTAGATAACGCATATACTCATCTGACTTCAAGTCCCATCTGTGAGCCTGCTTCTCAAAAACACTCAAGAACACCTCGGGGTCATCTCCCTCTTTGAAGGAGATGAAGTCTTTTGGTGTCAGCTTGTGGGGCGCATCCAACTTCTGCTGGTGCATCGCAACCTCGTGCTCTCGTTGCTCTCTCTCACGCTTCTCCTGGGCTTCTCGCTGCTCCTTTTCATGCTGGTGCTGAGCTTCCTGGGCCTCTCGCTGCTCCTTCTCACGCTTCTCCTGGGCTTCTCGCTGCTCCCTCTCACGCCTCTCCTGGGCCTCCAGCATCCATTCTTCATGCTGGCGTTGGGCTGCCTTTTCTGCTCGCTCTCACTCCTTGTCTGCGAGTAGCCTCTCCCGGATTGTCAGCTCCTTCTCTCTAAGGCGGATCTGCTCCCAGATCAGGTCCCGCTGCTCAGGGGTATCACCAGTCGCCCCACCGGGAAGGGTTGCTCCCCCTCCTGCCACTAGATCACCAGTCTGGTCCTTCCCCGACATTTTGAAGGTCTTTATAAGCTGTTTTAACTGTTCATTAGATAGCCCTTCAGTGGGTAGGCCTCTCTTCTGAGCTTCTTTTACAAGGTCAGCTTTAGTGAGTTTATGGAGTTCNCAGAAGATCTTAACCAGCGCATCTGCCACTTCTTCTGTCTTTGTGGATCTCAATGGCACCGCTTCTGGGTAGCGGGTTGCAAAATCCATGAGGGTTAGAATATACTCCTTCCCCCTTCTAGTTTTGTTTTTTAAGGGTCCCACTAGATCCACCCCCACTCGGTGGAAAGGCTGTTCAATGATGGGTAATGGTTTCAGTGGGGCCCTCTGTTTATCTCAACTCTTCCCCACCTTTTGGCAAGTCTCGCAGGACTTGCAATAGGATGTGGCATTTTGAGCCAACTTGGGCCAATAGAAGTTGGTAAGCAGCCTCTGGCGAGTCCTGTTTATTCCCATGTGTCCCGCGTAGGGGATATCATGGGCAATAGTCAGGAGTTGCTGTCTGTATCTCTGTGGTACTATCAGCTGGCGATAGGGCTCCTGGGTTGCTTCTTTCCCTGTGGGGACCCATATCCTATAGAGTAGCCCCTTCTCCCAGACGTACTGCTCTCTCTGTTCTGGGATGAACTCCTTCAAGCGATCCATAGCCATGCCTCTAAGTTCTTGCAGGCTGGGATCCTTGGTGAATTCTAATTTAAATTCCTCTGGGGTAGTAACAGTGGACAACTCTGTGGACAACCCAGGGTCATTCTGTCCTCCAGGAATCCTTGCAGCCTCTCCCTGCCTGTCTGTGGGCAGATCCCCCCCCAGACCCCTCTTCTGAGCTAGTCTGGGTCTCACCCTCCTGACTGCAATCTCCGAGGGACTCTTTTACCCTTCCCAGTTCCTTAGCTTGCTGGCGAGTGATAACTTTGGAGATGAGGAGAGGTTCTTCCCCTTCCCCAGGCAATTCAGAAGCCTCGCTTGGGAGATAAGAGCTTCCTCCCTCTGGCTCTTCAGGAGTTGGGGAAATATTTTCCTCAGGGCATTTTGGGATAAGTGAGCTTTCATCCCCAGACTGCTTGGACTGGGAGTTCACCTTAACGATTTTGCACACCCCCAACACATCTTGCCCCACAAGTAGGGGAATAGGCACATCTTTCTCCACCCCCACTTCTGCTATCACCTCCTGCCATTCTATGGGCACTTGGGCAGTCTAGCTACGGGGAGCTGTTCAGCCCTACCATGCCTCCCCCACCCCTTGGCCCACATCTTTTTGCCAGGGATGATGTCAGAGGGAGAAACCAAACTGATATTGATAATGGTCACTCTCGCCCCAGAGTCCAGTTCTCCCATAACTGTTCTGCCTTTAACCCTTACTGGTTCCTTGAAACAGCCTGTCAACTCAGCGGAATTAGTTATTTTATAGCTGGTTAGGTTCTCAGGGACCTCCTCCTCCCCTTGGGCTAGTGTTACCCTCCGCACCAGCTCTGGGATAGGGGTCTCTTCCCCACCCCCCGCCATCACTCTGCAGACAGGTTCGGGTTTAGGGCGTGCTAGTTTAGGGCAGGCATTACATAAGTGCCCTAGTTCATTGCATTCGTAACAAGCTCATTCCTTTGGGAAAGGGGAAGTGTGACACTTGGGGTGCACAGGCCCCTTACACTCTGCAGGCCCCTGGGATCCCCCTTCCCGCTTGGGATTTACCTCCCCTCTGTTCCCTCCTTTTTGAAAACCTTTTTGATCCTTCCCAAAGCGGGTAAGATCTCTCTTAGCCCCATCCCTATTCAGCAACAGCTGGTCAGCCAAGTCAGCTGCTTTGCTGACTGTCTTAGGGCCTTTATCTTTGACCAGGTGTTTAATCTCCTGGGGACAGTGGAAGTAGAACTGATCCAGCCCCATAAGATCCAGCACCAGCTCCCGGGTCCCAGCTTTTCCCCCATCCACCCACTTTCCCAGGGCTTCTATCAGTTGGGCCCCAAACTCAGCCATAGATTGCCCTGACTGAGGTTGCAGTGTGCGAAACCGCTTCCTAAAATGGTCTGGGCCCAGCCTGTAGCGCTTGAGCACAGCCTCTTTGAAAACAGAATAGTCATTAGCAGAGGCATTGGGCAAACGATCAAAGATCACCGACATCGTCCCCGTCACCAGTCCAGTTAGATAACGCATATACTCATCTGACTTCAAGTCCCATCTGTGAGCCTGCTTCTCAAAAACACTCAAGAACACCTCGGGGTCATCTCCCTCTTTGAAGGAGATGAAGTCTTTTGGTGTCAGCTTGTGGGGCGCATCCAACTTCTGCTGGTGCATCGCAACCTCGTGCTCTCGTTGCTCTCTCTCACGCTTCTCCTGGGCTTCTCGCTGCTCCTTTTCATGCTGGTGCTGAGCTTCCTGGGCCTCTCGCTGCTCCTTCTCACGCTTCTCCTGGGCTTCTCGCTGCTCCCTCTCACGCCTCTCCTGGGCCTCCAGCATCCATTCTTCATGCTGGCGTTGGGCTGCCTTTTCTGCTCGCTCTCACTCCTTGTCTGCGAGTAGCCTCTCCCGGATTGTCAGCTCCTTCTCTCTAAGGCGGATCTGCTCCCAGATCAGGTCCCGCTGCTCAGGGGTATCACCAGTCGCCCCACCGGGAAGGGTTGCTCCCCCTCCTGCCACTAGATCACCAGTCTGGTCCTTCCCCGACATTTTGAAGGTCTTTATAAGCTGTTTTAACTGTTCATTAGGTAGCCCTTCAGTGGGTAGGCCTCTCTTCTGAGCTTCTTTTACAAGGTCAGCTTTAGTGAGTTTATGGAGTTCCTTGGGCAATTCCAGCAGGGTGCTTACTTGTTTTCCAGAACTCATGCACGTTTGCTCTTGCACTGCTTATCTAAGCCCTATCTCTGTAGACCCAGCCCAGATTTATTCAGATCTGTTTTGCTCAAAGTTCAAAATTAAAATCCTCTTAAAGTAAAAAAACACCCTGGTTTCCAAACCAGTTTGCTAGGGAGTGTTCTCCTCCCCCCTCAGCAGATCACCATACCAATGCTTCTCCCCCTCTCAGCAAATCACCATACTAATGGGTGAAAAGAGGTGAGTCAGTCTGGCCAGAAAACTCTTTTCTCTACCCTAATCAGCCTAACAATGAAACAATTAAAACTGGTTTGCCTGCTGCCAAGCCAAACCAAAGATTTGGGAACAAGCGTGTGTGTAGCTTTCTTGGGGATCAATCCCACTGCTGCCACCAGTTGTGGCATAACGGAGCCCACTGGGGTTCACCCCAGCCTCCTGGCACCCCATTACCCACTTATTATCTGGTCTCTTCCCGCTGCCACCACCCAGAGTATTTACTTAAATTTTCAGTCTCATCCCTCTGGGGAGAATGAGACCTCTTCTGCTGCTTTAAACAGCCAGGCTCGCAAGCCAGTATAAAACAGTTCCCAATTTCTGCCGCCTGAGCTTACAGAGGCGTATTTGCTAACTCACACATAGATCTTTTAGATCAAGAAAAAGGAATATTACTTTAATGGTATTTTAAACCCAGCATCACAGGTTAACCAACCATGTGAGGTACTTTGAATCCTTGAGCAAAAGAAATTGATCAGAACAGTTTAGGCACAGTGACCTTTTTAGTAGCATCTAGCCTAAACTGGTCCCTCAGATGTAACATTCAATTACTCACAGCTTCCGGTGTGCCTTTGCCTTGCAGCAAAGGGGTTCAGTCCTTAGGTTCTGTTTACTCCAAACAGGCCAGGAGTCATTCCCTTAGCTCCATAGCACAAGGTCAGCGTCCAGAGCAAACAGAAGACAAGAAGGAAGTCTCCCCCTGAGAGGTGTGTCTTTCTTTTTAAAAGCCCACTACCCCTCATTCGTGATTGGTCCTTGGGATTTACCTGGCTGTATCTAGTCCAATCAGGGGATGGCCCCTCCAGCCATGCTGGCTGTAGATCCCTTCCCCTGGTATTGTGAAATCCTGCCATGCGGCCGGTTGTGAAATCAGGCCTAGTCAACCTGGAAGCCAGAGTGTCAGTGAAGGTCACATGGAAAGGGCAGGAATGCTCCTGGCAGCTTTGCCACGCCTTGCCCCCTTCCTGCCTTTGTGGTGGTCCTCCCCTTTGCCCACACGCATCCATTGTTGGTGTTTGGAGAGCTTCAGCAGGTTTACTGTTGGTTGGTGTGTTATGGGGTCCACCCCCCGCCATTCCCTGCCAGCCTAGCTGTGTTTTGGGCTTCTATCCCTGCCGCCATGACTGCCTGTGTCCCATTCCCGGCTCATTTTATGGGGGCCTTGGGGTTGTGTGTGCGGGGCTCTGCCGCGGGGTTGGGTGTTTGTGTTGGGGTCCCCTGCTGCTTCTGCCCTCTGACTTCCTCCCCTGTGCCCCTTCCTGGCCTTCCCCCCACCATGGTTCCCCCCACCCTTCCCTGTTGTCGTGTGTGTGCGGGTCCTGGTTTGTGGGGTGGTGGTGGTTGTCTGTGGCACCCGGCTGTCTGGTCTCTGTCATGGGGCTACCCAGGGGGCTGCTACTTTGTGTCTCCTGTCATCCCTGCTCCCTCCTACCCCACCCGCACAGGGTCTGGCAGTTCAGGGGCGGAGCTGCGTGACATGGCTTCATTTGCCCTCAGTGTCAGTGGGAAGGGGCAGAGGACCCTAAATCCACACCCGTACTCTCACACACCCGTGGTTCACCCCTTGGTGCTGGCAGCTCCACAAGGTGAGACAATGCCCATCAGAATAGTGTGGGCCATGGAAGTCTCACAGAGTCTAGGCCCCTATCATCATGGGGCACCGAGCACTGGAGCAGTTCTGTGCCTCCCTGCTCCCTATGGGGGTTCCAAGCACTCTCTTTCACATGAAGGGTGAAGGGTAAGGTTAAGATGTGAGGGCTCGTGGGGAAAGGGATCCAAAGGTAGGAAGGGAAGGCAAGCAATGAGCATGACACATGGCAGGGGGGAGGTAACCTGGAGGGACAGTCGCACAAGCACTCACCTTTCATTCAAGCACACACACGTGGAAGGGGGGGAACACAAAAGGGGGCAACAAGCACGGATCTCTTTCACACCTAGACACACACACACACACACACACACACACACACAGACAATGAAGCAGAGTCGCACAACGTTCACTAGGGAGCAAGTTTCTTGCTCTGATTATTGATGCTGAGTTCCTCTCAGTGCTGGCATTTATTGGGCAGGCCCTGCCTCCCTGCGCGCCTATTGGTGCGCAGAGCGATGCAACGGTCTAGGCACTAACCCCACGTTCAGCGGGGTCATGGGGAGTGATGCAGTGCCATGGGAACCGTTTGCCTTGGTAACCGAAGGCAGCAATGCCAGGCTAGGCTCCCCAGCTCCTGATCTCGCGGGGGAAGCGGGGCTGGCGGGAAAGGAAGGCGCACGGGGCTGGCCCCGTGGCTGACAGTAGCCACCTTGTGAACCCCCTGACCAAGGCCCCATGAGGGGTGAGGGCACCCCGGGTGGCATAGATGGAAGAGCTGGACTAGCCGGGGGGCCGAGACACGGGATACAGGTTCCCAGAAGTGATCTTCCGGGCCATATCTGACCCATTCAATAAGATAAAAGAGCTGGCTCCTTCGGAATTTAGAGTCAAGGATGGCCCAGACCTCATACTCCAAGTCTGCAGTGGAGGACATGCTACCATCCAAGGCGGCCGTTGGTGGTGGTGGGGAGCACCCACGGCCGCCTTCAGGAGGGACATGTGGAATGTATGGTAACTCTTCATGGAGGGTGGGAGTTGCAGGGTGTACATGACCTCATTTATTTGCGCAGAACGGGAAAGGGTCCCAGGAATTGGACATCAAGTTTCCAAGATGGTCGAGCTGATGGGTAATGGTGACAGTCAAGCCATACAAGGTCCCCAGGTTCAAAAGATGGTGCAGGCCATCAATGTTTGTCTGCTGCTCTCTTCTATCATTGCCGAGCCTGGGTTAGCATGCATTTGGTGACCCCTTGTGTCTCCTGAATCCATCATGCAAGGGCGCCTGCAGCTGGGACTTGAGTGGTCAATACATCTATTGTTCCCAACGGGGGATGGAACCCATACATTGTGTAAAAGGGGGAATTGCGAAGGGACACATTAGGGGTATTGTTGTAGGCAAATTCCGCTGTAGGGAGCCAATGGTACCAGTCATCCTGTAAGTAATTTATGTAATTTCTTAGATATTGCTCCAGGTTTTGGTTTACGCGCTCTACCTGTCCACTGGCTTGCAGGTGGTAAGCTGTGGTAGGCTTCAGGGTTACTTGTAGGGCTTGAAATAAGACTTTCCAAAAGTGGGAAACAAATTGGGACCCCCAATCACTAATGATTTGGATGGGCCATCCGTGAAGTTTAACAATGTGATGTAGAAAGAGGCAGGATGTACATTGGGCGGTGGGTAAACCCTTACAAGCAACGAAGTGCCCTAGCTTCATAAGATGGTCTACTACTACCAAGATTGTGGTGTAACCTCACGATGGGGGTAGTTTGACAATAAAATCCATGCCCACACATTGCTATGGTCCTTCAGGGACAGGGGTCAGTTGTAGAATCCCCACAGGGGCCTTCCAGGGTACCTTGGTTTGAGCACACCTTGTACATTGTTGCACATAGTGATGGACGCTGTGGCGCAGATCCGGCCACCAGAATGTTCGTTGAATGAGTTGTTGTGTTCTATCTGGGCCTGGATGGCCTCCCAAGGGGGCATCATGGTGGGACCATAGGATGTGGCGCCTATACGATGGAGGAACGATAATCCGCCCCATCTTGCGGAGAAGCCCATGGTCGACTACCCATGTGGAGTCCTCGCTTGGACTAAGCTCTGCGGACGTCGCCTGTTGCAGTTGGCCTTGGGTGAGAAGCATGTCAGCAAAAACCTTGGTGTCCAAAATAGGCCCGGGGCCCTGTGCTGGATGATCACGACTCTCCTGGTAACGCGACAGGACATCTGCGAGTACATTGAGCCTTCCAGGCCGATATTTCATGATGAAGGAAAAGCGAGTGAAGAAGATCGCCCGGCAAGCATGATGGGTGTTGCTGATGTGAGCCGTCTGTAAAGTAAGTCAAGTTTTTATGGTCAGTTGTTACAATGACAGGGTGCCTTGCTCCCTCAAGGTAGCGCCGCCAGGTTTAAAAGGTGGCCTTGATGGCTAAAAGCTCGCGATCGAAGATCGTGTAGTTTTGTTCCACTGCAGTCAGTTGTCTGGAATAATATGCACAAGGATGAAGCACATCCTGATCTGTGGAGGCTTGTAGCAGGACTGCTCCGATTGCGCTGCTGGAGGCATCGGCTTCCACGTAGAAAGGCTGGGTAAAGTCAGGATGTCGAAGGATTGGGGCAGTAAGAAAAGCCTGTTTTAAATAGACAAAACTATGTTGTTGATCTGGTCCCCATTGGTAGACTTGGTTTTTCTTTAGCAAGGTGGTAAGGGGTTTGGTGATGTCAGCATAATTTGTAATGTACTGACAATAGTAATTGGTGCTCCTTAGGAAGCGTTGGAGCAGCTTCACAGCCTTGGGAGGAGGCCACTGTCAGATGACTTCAACCTTTTGCGAGTCCATGGCAATTCCATCAGGGCTGATTACAAACCCGAGAAAGTTCACCATGGTCAAGTGGAAGGTGCATTTTTCTTGTTTGCAGTATAGTTTGTTGTCATGCAATTGCTGGAGCACCTGTCTGACATGGGCAACGTGTTGGAAGAAGGACGAGGAATAAATTAAAATGTCATCTAAATAAGCTATAACAAACAAGTCCAGGATGTCACAGAACACATCATTAATTAAATGCTTGAATGTAGCCAGAGCATTGGCCAATCCAAAGGGCATCACTAAATATTCAAAGTGGCCATAATGGGTGTGGAATGCGGTTTTCCACTCATCGCCTTCCCGTACCTGAACCAGGTTATAGACTCCTCGGAGGTCCAATTTAATAAACATGCAGGCCCCCTGCAGTCAATTTAACAGTTCTGGAATAAGGGGCAGGGGGTACCGATTCTTTATAGTAATTGATTCAGCCCCCAATAGTCAATGCATGGTCGCAGGCCACCATCCTTTTTAGGAACAAAAAAGATGGGAGCTCCTGCCAGTGATGTTGACGGGTGGATAAATCTGTTGCACCAGCTGTCCTCCACATATTGATGGAGGTTTTCTAATTCGGGAGTAGACAGGGCATAGATCCTGCCAAACGGGGGCTCTGCCCCAGGGAGGAGATCTTTAGGGCAATCGTAAATGTGATGGGGCAGTAGCTCCGCTGCTTGTATCGGGCTAAACATGTCTGCATAATCCTGGTACTCTCTCAGTAGTTTCTCACCCTCGGTGCTCCCATACAGTGTGGCGAGAGGCCAAGGAACGGCCAGTGGAGGTCTGTTGCATGTCTCCAGTGTATACTAGGGTTGTGGTGGTTTAGCCAGGGAAGACCCAGTACTACAGGAAACAAGGGAGTACACACTACATCGAAGACTAGTCTTTCCTGGTGTCATCCAATAGCACATTCAAGGGGAGATGTTTGGGATGTCACTGGGCCCGACACCAGAGGGGACCCATTGATAGAGTGGACTAGTTCTGGCTCAGCCTTTGGCTCCAGGAGGAGGGCACTCTCCCAGGCCCAGTGGAGGTCCAGAAAATTCCCAGAGGCCCCGGAGTCAATCAGTGCCCACACCACACGTGAGTGGCATGGAGTTATGCTAAGGGCAAGGGGTACCTGGAAATGGGTGTGATGCTTCAGTTGGGGGATTGAAGCCCATCTTATGGCCAGGATGGCCCCGGCCCATCCCGGTCCTCGGAGTTTCCCCAGTCTTGTTGCTGAGAGGGTAAGGATGGACACTCCTGAATAGAGTGGTTGGACACCCCTCAATAAAAGCAAGCGCAAGACTTATGCCGTCGTTCTCATTCGTCCAGTGTGAGGGACCAAGGTGAAGCTCTGAGCTGCATAGGTTCTGGTTCATTAGGGCCTATTCCTTCCATGGGGGTTGGGACCACAGCAGACAGCCACGGGGTGAACCCTCTCATCTCTTGTTGCCTCTCCCTTCGTCATTCTACGAGTTGATCCTGGATCTCGAGGGACAAGGTTACTAGCTTCTCCCACGTGTCTGGGAGGGCAGCATAAGCCTGGCCAATTGGTCCTTGATTTTGTTGCTGAGGTCTCTGAGGAACATAACCCGCATGACCTCATTTGGCCATTGTAAATCCAGAGACAATTGTTGGAATTATGTGATGTACTCTAACAATCCCCCCTTACCTTGCTTCAGGGAGAGGATAGTGGTTTCGGCGTCTTTCACTCACTGTGGGTGATCAAAGAGGAATGTAAACTTGTGCACAAAATCTGTATTCTTGGATAATAGCGGGCTCTTCCCTTTCAACAGGGTGTTCACCCACTCCAGGTGGAGGCCCATAAGATGTCCAATGATAAAGGTGACTTTTAGTGTGTCCGTTGCATAGGTTGCTGGCTGTGTGGTAAAGGTGAGCTCACAGAGGGCCAAGAATCCCTGAAAAGCTTTCCTATCTCCTGCAAACTTCTCGATGCGGGGACCCTTTTGCTCCCTGGCACCCCCAGGTCCACGAGGGGGCAGGGAAGCCTCGGGAGTGAGCTTGGGAGAAGCCACGGGGACCCGGGGGCATTCCAATTCCTGGGATATTGCTTACCATGGCCCCTAATTCCACATGTTTATTCTGCAAGTCCTTAATTTCCATGGCCATGGATTGGACTGCTCACACTAGGTCGCCTAATTCCTTGGCGATATCCATAATCCTACAAAAATGACACATCCCTAGGGACAAGGGAAATGGGAAGGTTTGGGGTGCCGGTAATTCTGTCAGTGGGAAGGGGGAAAGGGCCCTAATCAACACCCGTACTCTCACACACCCATGGTTCACCCCTTGGTGCTGGCGGCTCCGCGAGGGGAGACAATGCCCGTCAGGATAGAGTGTGGGCCATGGAAGTGTCACAGAGACTAGGTCCCTATCATCATGGGGGCACCAAGCACCAGAGCAGTTCTGCGCCTCCCTGTTCCCTATGGGGTTTCCAAGCACTCTCTTTTACACAAAGGGCGAAGGGTAAGGCTAAGACGTGAGGGTTCATGGGGGAAGGGGGGAGGGATCCCAGGGTTGGAAGGGAAGGCAAAGAATGAGCACGACACATGGCAGGGGGGAGGTAACCCAGAGGGACAGTCGCACAAGCACTCACCTTTTGTTCAAGCACACACACGTGGAAGGGGGGGAACACAAAAGGGGGCAACAAGCACGAATCTTTCATACCCAGACACACGCACAGACAGACAATGAAGCAGAGTCGCACAATGTTTACTATTTCTTGCTCTGATTACCGGCGCTGAGTTCCTTTGAATGTCGGCTTTTATTGGACAGGTCCTGCCTCCCTGCATGCCTGTAGGCATGCAGAGCAATGCAACGGTCTAGGCACTAACCCCGCATTCAGCGGGGTTACGGGGAGCGGCGCAGCACCGTTGCCATGGGAACCAGTTGCCTCGGCAACCGAAGGCAACAATGCCGGGGTAGACACCCTGGCACCTGATCTCACGGGGGAAGCTGGGCCGGCAGGGAAGAAAGGTGTGCGGGGCTATCCCCGTGGCCGGCAGCTGACAGTCAGCCATGTTGTCATGTCGCTGTGCTGGGCGGGGCTTCCCCGCTGTTTGGTGTCTCAGCTGTCCGTGTAAATGTCGCGGGTGTTTGCCTAATGGGTGTGTGCCGGCCCCTCCCCTTCCATCCCACAACCCCCCGCAGCGCCATCCATGTAAACGTCTCCTGGCTCGGCACCACCAGGCGTTTGCTGGGTGTGCTCACCCACCCATCTCCACCCAGTGGGCCAGCGGCAACGTCTGTGTAAAAAAGGCCTACATCTCTTAATATAATAGACAGTCTACTAATAGCCTGATCAGCAGCCGTAAAAGTTGAAGCTGTCAGAGTATCCTTCTGGCCTGGGAGACCTCACAGGACTGCAAGAGTTCAAAGGTTTTTGGAAAAGAGGCAGAAGACCACTTTAAGTATATCTTTCCCCTGGCCCTTTCTGTTGAGGGAAGCATCCAACGCTTCTGGAGGGTGATTGGGAATGCTCAGGAGCAAAGAAGGTCAGAGGATAATGGCTGCTTTCCGGTCATACAAGAATGTGAAAATCTGAACAGTAATCTAAAAAAATCCCTGGAACTAAGGCCCTTTTCACACAGACACTCTAACACTGATAAAATGGGTGTCACATTTTATTATACATGTTTCAGGGCTGCAGGTGTGCTCTTGGGTGCCCTGCAGCATGTATAATAAAATGTAATACCCATTTTATCAGTGTTAGAGTGGTGGTATCTAAATCTCTCTGGTCATAACCACAATGTTCTGAATTATCCTTTTTAAGATCAGGAGCTAGCAGAGTCTCAGAACCAGCGCCCAACATTAGAGCTCTTGCCAAAGAGTTCTCCACCCTATGGATGAAGATCCCTGTGGATTTAAAGGATCTCCTGATATGCCAAATGTCCATCATTGTCTTTTGTGAGTCAAATGATATCTCCCATCTAATCAAATGATTTTTATTGTAAAGTAGGCAAACTGCTTTAATCATCTTATGCTTTATATCAACATGAGCATGGTATCTAACCAATTTAATAAAGGAAGACAAGAAAACAGCAGAATCATTTAGAGGTGCACAATAGCTCCTATTTTATTTGAAATTAAAAACTAAAGCTGGTGCCCATCGAACACTGGTTTCTTGAGACCATATCTGTAAATCATACGTAGGAGTTAGAAAATCTTCTCTTTCCATACCAGTATCATGTACTGAGGACACTAAATTACTAGTAGGGAGTGGGCTGTGTCTCTCAATTGGAACAAAATCACAGGAAGTGGCAATACCAGATAATGCAACAGTGGGTGTTTTCAGACATTACGAGATCACAGTCAACCACAATGAACCACACACAACCCCGCGGCAGGGCCAAAGGGCCCGAATGTCTGTTTGGCGGTCACCCGATGTTCACCACAGACAATCCCCAGCAGGGGACAAAACTAATCACCCTTCCGGAGCTCCAGCCCGGACCATCTCCGAAAGGGTAGTCAAAGCAATTCCCACCGGGAATCAACAAAACGTAATGACTGAACGGCAACCACCAGCTGGAAGCAATCAAAACGATTCCCAGCCAGGGACAATGCATTCAGCATCACTGCCTGGCAACGAGCAACAACACAGGCCAGGGAGGGAGATTGAAAGGGCACCCGGCAGCAGGGGAACATGGCGGGATGGAGCGAGGCGGAAGGGAGAGGAGAGCGGAGGACGAGCAAGCAGGGGAGGAGGAGGAACCACAGGCGGAGGAGGTGGTCGTGCTGCACATGGAGGTGGTGGAGGGACAGCAGCAGCAGCAGCAGCCAGGACAGGCTGCCCCAGAGCCGGCAACCAGCCTGGCGGAAGAGGCACCCCAGAAACGGGTAAGGGGAGTGAAGGGGGGCAGCGGCACAGGGGCACCAAGGGGGTGGGCAGGCTGGCAGGAGGGGGTAAAGGGGGAGGGCCATGGGGCTAAGGCAACCCGACAACCACCCGCCCCCCCCTTATGACCCACAGGCACGGAAACGGGCCCGGGAGAGCCCCCGTAGGCAATGGGCAGAGGGCATGTGGAGGAGGAGGAGGAGCAGGGGGAGGAAGAGGAACAGGAGGGCCTATGCAGGACATGACTGTACCACTGAGGGGGGCAATGAGGGCACAGGGAAACCCAGGACTTCATCAGGATCTGGGGGACCCTGGAGCACCAGCTGGAGCTAGCGGTGAACCAGAGGAATGAGCATGTGTACCAGGAGATCATGCGGGACATGGAGGCAGCGAGGCACCACAGGACCGTGGCCCAGTGCCACTCAAAGGTGAAGGAGCTCAAGAGGGGGTACAAGGCCATCAAGGACAACAACCGGCGGTCCAGCCACAGAACCAGGACCACCTCCTACTATGACACCCTGGACCGCATCCTCCACATGAAGGGGTCCATAGTCGCCCCGTGCCTCATGGGGAGCGCTGTGGTCCAGGGCAGGGAATGGGCTGATGTACCCCCTCCCATTGACGTCCCACTAGAAGGCAGCGGCTCCAGGGGCCCCGCCCCCAAGAGGAATGCCCCGGGACCTCAGGGAGTAGCAGGTCCCCCTCGCACACCAGCCCCGAGAGTCCCCAGTCAATCCCCATACCAGGAGGAGCCAAGGCCGGCACACTGCTAGTCCTCAGCCAGGGGATGCAGGGGGACCCCAGTAACACAGAGGGACCGGCCTCAGAGGGCTCCGAGACCAACATTGAGGGTAAGTACGCAGGTGGGATGGGAGACGGACCAGAGGGGATGGCCCGAGGGAGGAAGGGGGCCACACAGGCCATGGGGCTGCCCCCAGCAACCCCCGACACCTCAGACCACGGAAGGGGGCCCAGGGGCCACGGGGGCCACGTTCAGCCTACCCCTTCCCACCCCCTCCCATATCCTCACAGGTCACGGCACGCCCCAGCACCCAGGACAGGTTGGCAAGGGGGACAGCGGTGAGCAGCCCCAGGAGCAGCCAGAGGTCCCATGTTAGGCTACGCGGCAAGTGGGGGGAGCGGAGGCCGGGGGAGCCCGGGCGGGGTACCCGGCCTGTGTGGTGGGGGGGAGGGGGGGCCAGGGTGCAGGGGAACACTGGGGGAGGGCACCGGCCGGCCACCTGAAGGGGGGGCACATGCCCCCCAGCTGCAGCACACGATGGGGGGTGGGCGGCTGGGGCACCTAACCAACCCCTATGGTGCACCCCAACATGGCAACCCGCCGGGTCCCAGCAAGCTGGCCCCGTGCCCCCGGCTCAGCAGATGAGGGAACATCATGCATAGGTATGGTGCCAGAGGGAGGAGCAAGCACAGGACATAGTCCGCACCACCACCACCGAGCAGGGCAAGTGGATGATTGCAGCCATCGACCGCATGGAGGTGGCCACCAAAAGGGCCGTGCAGCAAGCAGAGGCAAGGGATTGGAGGCTGCAGATGGAGGTGTGCCTTGAATGGAGGCGGGAGCGCCAGGAGCACAGCAGGCAGGTGGAGGCGTTCGGGCGGCTGGAACAGGCCATTGACCGGATGGTGAGGGAGCACTCCGCCAAGATGGACCAGTCCCATGACATTGGCACCTCACTGCTGCTGCACATGGGGACCATGAGTGCCTACGTGATGGCCACCACCCCGCAGGGCAACCTGACTGCCCCAACCCCGATGCCAGGCCCCTCAGCGCCACCACCACCTCCGCCACCGCCCCAACCGCCGGCACGCCTGCTCATCTGTCTACCAGTCCCTGTAGGCCTCTGGAGGGAGCAGCCACCCAGGGGGGCCCCTCCAGCCCCGGGTCCACCCTCCCTCCCAACAACACCTGCCCCTCAGGACACCGAGGTGTCCCAGGACACTGTTAGGGACACAGACAGCAGGGGTTAGGGGAGCTCCCACAGCTCCACGGTGACCACAGGGCGGCCAAGAGGGAGGCCCTGGAGACATGCAGGTCATGGAGGAAGGGGGGGAAGGGGGAGAGCGGCCTGAGGGGGGGGGAAATGGCACTGGGAGGTGGGTGGTGGTGGTTGTGGTGGGAACCGTAGGAGGTATGCACAATAAATTCACGGGCACCACAGTTGCAGCCCTTGTTCTGTTCATAGGCCCGGGGCTGGGGGCGGGTGGGCATCTAGGGGTGAACCCAGCGTGCTGGTGGGGCCCCAGGGTGCTGGGGACGGTGGTGTTCGGCCTCACGCCTCGGCCTCCCAGCTGATCCGCCTAGTCAGGGCAGCACGGATGTGCTTTGCATATCAGTACTCCCCGCAGGTTCTCAGCATTCACATAGAGAGGCACGGGGCCGGGAGGGTGCCGGGGCATGGGGTAGTCGAGGCAGCCCCATCGGTCTCGCACACATTGTGCAGCACTCAGCATGCTCCGATCACCAGGGCCGAGGTCTCCACCATGTAGTCCAGGTGGCACCCCCTCGATCCGGGTCATCCCCATGTCCGCGAAGTCCCCGCGGTACATCCGGGCATAGAAGGGAGAGATGGTCATGATTCAGGCATCGTGGCTGCGCCCAGAGTGGCCCATGTAAATGTCTATGAACCACCCCTGATGGTCCACGACCACCTGCAGTTGCAGGGAGTGGTACCCGTGACGGTTGACATATCCTGCGGCCTCCCCATTGGCGGGGCGGAGGAACTCTATGTGGGTGCCATCCACGACACCCATGCAGTTGGGGAATCCTCCAGCTGCGAAGCCGGCCATCATGGCCTCCTGGTCCACCAGCTGGATCGCTCGGTCCAGGAGCACGCCCTCCACTGCCTCGCAGACGTCTCACAGGATCCCGGCGACAGTGCTCACCCCAATGCTGAAGTGCTGCGAGACAGACCGGCAGGAGTCGGGCATTGCTAGGGTCCAAACCCCAATGGCCACCCGCTGGACCATGGGAATGGGGGCCCGCATGGGGTGTGCTGCCGCTCCAGCCAGGGTGTTAACAGCTCCACGAACCGCAGGAGGATGCGCCTGTCCATCCGAAAGTGCACTCTCCAGATGGCTTCATCCCAGTAAGCCAGTGCCCTGGCCCACCACCCCTGTGCCCGCTCCATGATCCATACCCGCCAGGCAATGGGCATAGTGAGCAGGACTCCCCATGGTCTCCCTCCATAATTGGAACCACTTGAACGCCTCATGGAGTGCAGCAGCCTGCTCCTGGATGCAGATGAGGGCCTGTCGGGCCGTCCCAGACACCAGCTGGGTCCTGAGCTGGGCCAGGGAGCGCCTGCGTCCGTGGTGGGCTCGGTGGGCTCCAGTGGCACGCCTGGCCATACTCACCTGCAGCCGGGTGGCCAGGTGCACCTCTGCAGTCTGGATGCACAAGAGGTCAGTGTGCGAGCGGTACCACTCTGCGCAGACTGCTAGGTGCATCCCGCAGGCACCCAGCCATCCCAGCTCCATGGTGAACAGTGCCCAGGGTGGGTCACTACCACAACCGTTATAGGCTGGCCCGGCTCCTGCAGGGCGACTGGGGTGGGCGGTGCATTGAGCACACCTGCGGTCCCTGCACGGGGCCTGTCGCATGGACCATCCTGCGCCCAGACGTGCGGGCAGCAGCTGCATTCCTGCTGTCATCACCTCCCACCTCTCTGTGTTGGATGCCTGTTGTCCTCACCACCTGATCTGTGTGTAGGCTGTCCTGTATGTGTGCTCGGTTACAGCAGCTGGGCTGGGTCCACACCCCACGCCTCGCTCATCTGCTGTGCCATGTTGTGGCCTGTGGCCTTATCGCTTGGCCTTGGAGCTCATCTGCTTCCCCTCCCATCCCTCCAGGAATTGTGGGGCCCCTCTTTCCTTGCAGTTAGTATCTGCCACTTGCTGGACCATGGCTGGCAGTGCTTCCCCAGGGCTTGCAGGCCCCACCCCGCCCAGCGCCCCCCATAGCTGGACCTTCCGCAAGACCATGGCCCTGTGTGACCTGTGGCATTCCCCGGCCGTGCAATTGCTCCTGAGATGCCCAGACAGCCTCACAGGTGCCTATGCGAGTCTGAGCTCCGGGCTGTGCTACTTTGGCTATGAGGTGAGTGCCCGCGATTGCCAGATGCAGGAAGAGATGCTGGGCCTGCGTCCCTTTCCTGATGGACGCATCCCAGAGATGAGGTGCTCGCATGTGGGGTGGTCCACGGCACCACCATGTCTGCTCTCTCCGTGTGCAGCCTGGCCACCTACACGGCCTGTCTGGCGGAGGGGGACCCTGCCCTGGCTGTGTCCTTCTTTGGCTGCGTTCATGGGGCCTGTGGGTACCAGCAGTCACGTGGGGCAGTCTATTACCGCCTGTTGGAGCTCGGTCACCTTCTGTGGCCCCCAGCTGCTGACTATGGCTTGTCGGACTCCACCGGAGTGGAGGCGATGGCGCTGGCTGGTGTGTGGTCCTGATGTGATGTCCAGGTGGGGCTCACCATGCAGGATCCCTTCAAGGCGTACTACCTCGTCACCCACCACGTCAGCGCTGGGATACCATCGGTGCATGCTTCAGTGGCCCCACTACATGCACCTGGCAGGCCACCCAGCCCCAGGCCCCTTTGTGGCCCCCTGAAGCTGGCTGTGAGGCCTCCTGTGCCATCCGGGCCCTGGTTGCTGGTCCCGCTGTGAGGTCCCGCCTCCGCCCTTCCACCGTGGGTCACTGCCTGCTCCCTCCATGATGTCCCGGGCTTGCTGCTGTGCTTGCTGGTTCCTGGGGTTCCGCTGCTCCTGCCTGTGCCTCTGGGCCCCCTCCACGGCCCCCCCATCTGCCTCTGCAACCGGTGTTCCCCTCCATGGCTGACTTCTCCTGTGGCTGTGTCCTGCTCTCCGAGCCAGCACCCAGCACCCCAGGTGCTGCTGTCCTTCATAGTCCAGCCGCGATCCCTCCTGTGCCTATGCCCCAGCAACCCCCCAGGTTGACTCTGTGACTATGGGGTTCTGGGGCCCCTGGACTGCACCTCCCAGCCTCCTCTTGGGTGTGTGTGTGTGTTTGGACCACCTGCTCTGCTCTTCGGCTCTGACTCGCCTCCATCTCATCCATCACACCCTCGCCAGCGCATGGGATCCCTGTCAGCCTCCTGGACTGTTCCCGGGCCTCTCCCTGGTCTGTGTGGCCTCCCCCTGTGCCTGTGCTCTGCCCCTGAGGGGTCCCCCTGTGTCAGGGCTGCCTGTGTAGCTGTGGGGTTGCCTGTGCTGCCTGTGCTGTTGTCAGGGTTCTGCATGCCATTCCCCGTGTCCTGCCCTGGCCCTGGGTTGGTGTCCCGCCCCCCCCGCTTTGCCCATGGTTCCGTGTGTGTTGGCCAACCCACTGTGTTCCCTTTCCCTTCCTTTCCTGTGTGTTTGCGCCCGTGCATGTGTTTGTGCTGTGTGTTCCACTGTGACCTCGTTTTCCCTGTGCCTGTTGTGTGTGCCGCCTTGGTGGCTCTTCTCCCTCCTCCCCCTCCCTTCCCATTTCCCTGGGGTGGGTGTTTCCTTTTCACCCTTCAGGCTTCGTTTGCCCTCCGTCGGCCATGTCTGCTTCCCGCCCCTCCCTGGTGCCTTCTGGGTGTTTTGACCATGGCCCGGAATCGGCATCACATCTGTTGTGCTGCCCCGGGCCATAATCTATTGGTCCGATTCCCTGCCATGGTCCCGATCTTGTCACATCTGTTTGGGACCTTCCTGGACCGCCAGGGGTGGTTGTTTGGCTTGCCACCACTGGGAATTCACTGTGGTGAATCAGGAGCCCGCAACATCTGAAATCACCCAGTATCAATCTGACAGCTCTCATCAGTTGTTGTCCGATCAGTTTGCGAGGCCACTTCTGCCGTAGAAGCAGGCAAAAGAGTAGTCACTAGAGACCTATCAGATTTGTTAGAAAATTCTAACCACAAACCTCCTGCTAGAATCTTCATTTGAAAGATAAGCCCAGAAACATTTTCAATTTTACTTTCAAGCTTATCAGCTACTGCTGTACGTGATTTTTCAACATATGTTTGGTGAGCTTCTATTGTTGCAGCTAATTGGGTTACTAAAGTTTCCAAACCCTGCAATTGGGTTGGGGAAAAGGAAGGTACATGTCTTTTCTTTCTCGACCCCATATGGGGTTCAATCAGTTGAGCTATTACCATGTTGTCTGCCAGCATAAAAACCCTACATTGATTCTGTTGACAAATCCTGCCACTTCTCCCTCCACAACATTGCTAAGATCTGCCCTTTTCTGTCTGTCTCCTCTGCCAAAACTCTCATCCACACCCTAGTAATCTCACGCCTCGACTACTGTATTCTCCTCTTCTCTGGCCTTCCCCACTCTCACCTTTCTTCCCTTATCTCTGTTCAAAACTCTGCTGCCAGGACAGAGGTGACCCTAGCCTGAGCGCTACTGTCAGTGGCACCGGGGATGGGGGAGAGCGAGGGCAGAGCACACCGCTCTGACTGAGTGCTCCCTGCCTCTGTCTCTGCCAGCGGCTGACATCTGACTGCAAGCCAAGCAGCAGCAGCTCTGAGCAGCTTGGCACTCCGATGCCAATTTCAGCCACTGGCAGAGACAGAGGCAGAGACCGCTCAGTCAGTGAGCGCTAGCTGCCTGGACTCCTTCTGGGACTCCAGAGTCTGGGGTCCCAGAAGGGACAAACTTGGTCTGAACGCAAGCTGGGTGGCTCAGCGTTCAGACCAAGTGCGCCGCTGGGAAATGAAATTTCCCTGAACGGCAGCTTTACATTGAGCCCTATGGGCTCAATGCAAAGCCTCACCTAGGCGTTCACTGGAGGCGCTCAGTGGCGGGATGTGCTGCAGCACGCATGCTTGAACTGACTCGGTCAGTTGAACATGCGCTACGCCACACATCTTGCCGCCGAGCGCCTCCATTAAACAGTGGAGTGATTGAACTAACTGCCAGTGGTGCCAGCAGCCAGTCCCCAGGACCCCGACAACAGTGAGTAAANGTATCCTTCTGGCCTGGGAGACCTCACAGGACTGCAAGAGTTCAAAGGTTTTTGGAAAAGAGGCAGAAGACCACTTTAAGTATATCTTTCCCCTGGCCCTTTCTGTTGAGGGAAGCATCCAACGCTTCTGGAGGGTGATTGGGAATGCTCAGGAGCAAAGAAGGTCAGAGGATAATGGCTGCTTTCCGGTCATACAAGAATGTGAAAATCTGAACAGTAATCTAAAAAAATCCCTGGAACTAAGGCCCTTTTCACACAGACACTCTAACACTGATAAAATGGGTGTCACATTTTATTATACATGTTTCAGGGCTGCAGGTGTGCTCTTGGGTGCCCTGCAGCATGTATAATAAAATGTAATACCCATTTTATCAGTGTTAGAGTGGTGGTATCTAAATCTCTCTGGTCATAACCACAATGTTCTGAATTATCCTTTTTAAGATCAGGAGCTAGCAGAGTCTCAGAACCAGCGCCCAACATTAGAGCTCTTGCCAAAGAGTTCTCCACCCTATGGATGAAGATCCCTGTGGATTTAAAGGATCTCCTGATATGCCAAATGTCCATCATTGTCTTTTGTGAGTCTAATGATATCTCCCATCTAATCAAATGATTTTTATTGTAAAGTAGGCAAACTGCTTTAATCATCTTATGCTTTATATCAACATGAGCATGGTATCTAACCAATTTAATAAAGGAAGACAAGAAAACAGCAGAATCATTTAGAGGTGCACAATAGCTCCTATTTTATTTGAAATTAAAAACTAAAGCTGGTGCCCATCGAACACTGGTTTCTTGAGACCATATCTGTAAATCATACGTAGGAGTTAGAAAATCTTCTCTTTCCATACCAGTATCATGTACTGAGGACACTAAATTACTAGTAGGGAGTGGGCTGTGTCTCTCAATTGGAACAAAATCACAGGAAGTGGCAATACCAGATAATGCAACAGTGGGTGTTTTCAGACATTACGAGATCACAGTCAACCACAATGAACCACACACAACCCCGCGGCAGGGCCAAAGGGCCCGAATGTCTGTTTGGCGGTCACCCGATGTTCACCACAGACAATCCCCAGCAGGGGACAAAACTAATCACCCTTCCGGAGCTCCAGCCCGGACCATCTCCGAAAGGGTAGTCAAAGCAATTCCCACCGGGAATCAACAAAACGTAATGACTGAACGGCAACCACCAGCTGGAAGCAATCAAAACGATTCCCAGCCAGGGACAATGCATTCAGCATCACTGCCTGGCAACGAGCAACAACACAGGCCAGGGAGGGAGATTGAAAGGGCACCCGGCAGCAGGGGAACATGGCGGGATGGAGCGAGGCGGAAGGGAGAGGAGAGCGGAGGACGAGCAAGCAGGGGAGGAGGAGGAACCACAGGCGGAGGAGGTGGTCGTGCTGCACATGGAGGTGGTGGAGGGACAGCAGCAGCAGCAGCAGCCAGGACAGGCTGCCCCAGAGCCGGCAACCAGCCTGGCGGAAGAGGCACCCCAGAAACGGGTAAGGGGAGTGAAGGGGGGCAGCGGCACAGGGGCACCAAGGGGGTGGGCAGGCTGGCAGGAGGGGGTAAAGGGGGAGGGCCATGGGGCTAAGGCAACCCGACAACCACCCGCCCCCCCCTTATGACCCACAGGCACGGAAACGGGCCCGGGAGAGCCCCCGTAGGCAATGGGCAGAGGGCATGTGGAGGAGGAGGAGGAGCAGGGGGAGGAAGAGGAACAGGAGGGCCTATGCAGGAGATGACTGTACCACTGAGGGGGGCAATGAGGGCACAGGGAAACCCAGGACTTCATCAGGATCTGGGGGACCCTGGAGCACCAGCTGGAGCTAGCGGTGAACCAGAGGAATGAGCATGTGTACCAGGAGATCATGCGGGACATGGAGGCAGCGAGGCACCACAGGACCGTGGCCCAGTGCCACTCAAAGGTGAAGGAGCTCAAGAGGGGGTACAAGGCCATCAAGGACAACAACCGGCGGTCCAGCCACAGAACCAGGACCACCTCCTACTATGACACCCTGGACCGCATCCTCCACATGAAGGGGTCCATAGTCGCCCCGTGCCTCATGGGGAGCGCTGTGGTCCAGGGCAGGGAATGGGCTGATGTACCCCCTCCCATTGACGTCCCACTAGAAGGCAGCGGCTCCAGGGGCCCCGCCCCCAAGAGGAATGCCCCGGGACCTCAGGGAGTAGCAGGTCCCCCTCGCACACCAGCCCCGAGAGTCCCCAGTCAATCCCCATACCAGGAGGAGCCAAGGCCGG
Source organism: Sphenodon punctatus (assembly GCA_003113815.1). Lineage (NCBI taxonomy): Eukaryota > Metazoa > Chordata > Lepidosauria > Sphenodontia > Sphenodontidae > Sphenodon > Sphenodon punctatus. The sequence continues at coordinate 1,779,286 of QEPC01015765.1, read as the reverse complement.
CACACTGCTAGTCCTCAGCCAGGGGATGCAGGGGGACCCCAGTAACACAGAGGGACCGGCCTCAGAGGGCTCCGAGACCAACATTGAGGGTAAGTACGCAGGTGGGATGGGAGACGGACCAGAGGGGATGGCCCGAGGGAGGAAGGGGGCCACACAGGCCATGGGGCTGCCCCCAGCAACCCCCGACACCTCAGACCACGGAAGGGGGCCCAGGGGCCACGGGGGCCACGTTCAGCCTACCCCTTCCCACCCCCTCCCATATCCTCACAGGTCACGGCACGCCCCAGCACCCAGGACAGGTTGGCAAGGGGGACAGCGGTGAGCAGCCCCAGGAGCAGCCAGAGGTCCCATGTTAGGCTACGCGGCAAGTGGGGGGAGCGGAGGCCGGGGGAGCCCGGGCGGGGTACCCGGCCTGTGTGGTGGGGGGGAGGGGGGGCCAGGGTGCAGGGGAACACTGGGGGAGGGCACCGGCCGGCCACCTGAAGGGGGGGCACATGCCCCCCAGCTGCAGCACACGATGGGGGGTGGGCGGCTGGGGCACCTAACCAACCCCTATGGTGCACCCCAACATGGCAACCCGCCGGGTCCCAGCAAGCTGGCCCCGTGCCCCCGGCTCAGCAGATGAGGGAACATCATGCATAGGTATGGCGCCAGAGGGAGGAGCAAGCACAGGACATAGTCCGCACCACCACCACCGAGCAGGGCAAGTGGATGATTGCAGCCATCGACCGCATGGAGGTGGCCACCAAAAGGGCCGTGCAGCAAGCAGAGGCAAGGGATTGGAGGCTGCAGATGGAGGTGTGCCTTGAATGGAGGCGGGAGCGCCAGGAGCACAGCAGGCAGGTGGAGGCGTTCGGGCGGCTGGAACAGGCCATTGACCGGATGGTGAGGGAGCACTCCGCCAAGATGGACCAGTCCCATGACATTGGCACCTCACTGCTGCTGCACATGGGGACCATGAGTGCCTACGTGATGGCCACCACCCCGCAGGGCAACCTGACTGCCCCAACCCCGATGCCAGGCCCCTCAGCGCCACCACCACCTCCGCCACCGCCCCAACCGCCGGCACGCCTGCTCATCTGTCTACCAGTCCCTGTAGGCCTCTGGAGGGAGCAGCCACCCAGGGGGGCCCCTCCAGCCCCGGGTCCACCCTCCCTCCCAACAACACCTGCCCCTCAGGACACCGAGGTGTCCCAGGACACTGTTAGGGACACAGACAGCAGGGGTTAGGGGAGCTCCCACAGCTCCACGGTGACCACAGGGCGGCCAAGAGGGAGGCCCTGGAGACATGCAGGTCATGGAGGAAGGGGGGGAAGGGGGAGAGCGGCCTGAGGGGGGGGGAAA
>QEPC01015765.1:1745107-1771836 GCA_003113815.1 Sphenodon punctatus | reverse complement strand
CACCCCACCCCAGGGATCACCCTACCTCCCCACCCAGGGATTAATGCCATTGTCTCCTACCTTGAGCTCCGGCGATCCAGTGGCTTCAGCGCTGGCTGTGGCTGCCAGCTTCAGCACGCTACTAGGCCTTCCGGGGAACTTCCAGGGAAATCCGGAAACTGGTAAAACCGGTACCCGGTATTTGGCCTGATGTCCCACCCCTATTAAATACTAATCCCCCCCAACACAAATGTAGCAGAGGGTGAGGGGGAATTAGTATTTAATGCCCCATGATTCAATTGAGGTTTCAAAATCATGAGATGTAACTGTCAGTCTGGTGATCTGCCTGCTTTTAAACCTGGCAGAGGAGGTGAATATAACCTGCCTAACTGAAATTGCTGGATTAAGTAACGTAATGCCCATCCAGTGTTAACCCTGGGAACTCCTTGCTTCTGGCTGGGTTATGCCTGGCTCCACCTACCGTATCCCTGGCTCCACCTACTGTATCCCTGGCTCCACCCCTAGGCTAGGCTCCACCCCTAGGCCTGCCAGCCTTACTACCCCAGTGCCCCTCCAACATCAAAACCCACCAGCTGCCCCTGTGCCAGGATCATCCACCTAGCCTGTTGCTTTGACCATGTGCAACCTCTCCTCTCTTCTCTCCACTGGCTCCCTCTTCCTGAGCGTATTCTTCACAAGCTCCTCGTCTTCACCTACAAAGCCCTTCACAACCTCGCTTCCCCCTACCTCTCTGCCCTCATCTCCCTCCAAACCCCTGCTTGAGCACTCCGCTCCTCTTCCATTCCCTCCCTCACCCTCCCACACCTCCCCTGCTACCCCAACCGCCTTCATCTCTTTTCCCTCACTGCCCCGCATGCCTGGAACTCCCTCCCTGCCCTCGTCCGCCTTGCCCCCACCCTCCACCCCTTCAAGTCCCTCCTCAAAACCCACCTCTTCTACTCTGCCCTTCGTAACTCCTGCTGACCATCCCCACTCAGGATTATCCCCTACCTGTTATCTGTAAACTCCGAACTTACTGCAACTAAGCCAAGAACGTGTACCTGAGCTCCTGCATCCTCATGAATGTTGTATCCCTTGTCTCTCCCTCTATTCCCCCTTCCCTGTCTCTCCTCCCCGCCTTTAGATCGTAAGCTCTCAGGCAGGGACCGTGTCTATCTTATTCCTTGTAAAGCACCAGGTACATTGCTGGCACTATATAAATGCTTATAATAAAATAATAATAATAATAACATAATTATTTAAGGGACTATGTTGATGGTTTATATCAGAGATAGATCTAAGAGGAGCTCATGTATTAATTCCAAAAGAAGAAAAATATTGGGTCATCTTACACTGCGTAAACAAGACAGGCGGTGTATGACATTGCTATACATCATTACCTAGGAAACGTATCCATGGTAGAAAAAAGCGTCCTTGAGCGAAGTTCCATTCTTGGGAAAACAAGCTACCCTCTAGAGCAACCCACTACAATAGAGCATATCAAGAGCATAAAAATGTATAAAACCCAGTATTAATAATAAATAAATAATAATAATAATAATAATTAATGCTAAGTGTAAAGCTAAAAGTTTATTGTTTCAACCATAGGCTACAACAAAAATATATACAATAAAGCAATAAAACATCACTAAAACATCAGCACTAGGTTAAATCAAGAAAAAGCATTCACAGTGGTAAGCATTCCCAGGCTAGAGGGGTCCCAAACAGAGTCCAAACATAACAATATTTTCTTTAGGAGAATCAAATCAGTGCCCTTCTTGGTTGGTGATAATAATAATAATAATAACAACGAGTTGCACACAAAATAAAATAAAAGATAAACCCTTAGTCCAGATCCGATAGTTTCCAAAGGAATGTAACTAGTTATAACAAATATCCAGGGATTTGATCGTCACTGCCACTTCTGTCCACTAACGGCCACCAATGGACTCCGTCCTTTGGCCACCGCCTGAAGGTCGTCACCTCCTGGGCGGCAGCTCCTTATTATAGATTACCTGGGTGGAGGGACAGAAAGAGACACAGGTGGGGGGTATCCAGGTATCCAAACAGCCCCAGGTTACAAGCCACACTCCTTTCCCTACCCAAAGCCACGCCTCCTGGGAGGCAGCTCCCTATTATAAGGTTACAATTCTGGCCTTCTTTAGGACCTTGACTAGCAGTCTTCTCAGGTCAGCACTCCAGTAGCTGGCCCTTCTCGGTTATCCCTCTTGACAGAACTTCAGCACTGCTGGAACCCAGGAAATAGTGTCACCACTAGTGCTGGAAAAGTTCAGCCAGTCTGCACATGCGCAATAGCTATTTTGTGCATGTGCAGACTCACTGCCCTTTTCCAAAATGGTGGTGATGCTGCCTCCACTGCCATTTTTTTTTAAAAAGGTACACATTTGCAGAACGGTCTGGCAGCCATTTCAATTAAAAATAATTTTAAAGTAATTGTGCATGCAAAAAATGGCCTTTTGCAAAATCATGGCAGCAGCTTTGGAAAAGGGCAGCTGGTCTGTGCATGCACAAAATGACCACTGCACATGTGCAGACCTGCTGCCCTTTTCCAAAATGGTGGTAATGCTGCCACTGCCACTTTAGAAAAGGGCTCGGTCCGGCGGCCATTTACACATGCACAGTGTTTTTTTAAAAAAAATTAAATTGTTTTTATAGCTTTCAAATGAAAACTTTTACAGAAATCCATGTGATTTTTTTTTGTTTGTTTTTTACACAAACCCCCCAAATAGATGGATTTTTAAAAACTAAAACAAAAAACAACAACAAATAAGATAAGTTTTACACACCCCTAACGTGTACATGCAGACAATATTGGGGGCAGATTGGCACTGGGAGAAGTGTTTGTTGGGGGAGTGTTTATGGAGGACAATGCAGAGAAATGGGTGATAACTTTCCCTGATGAAGTCACATCCCTCCGCTCTTCATCCAACCCCTCCACCTGCCCCCTTGACTCCATTCCCTCTTACCTGCTAACAGCAATTGCCCCCACCACTGCACCTTCTCTGCTACACATGATTAATCTCTTCATCTCTACTGGGTCATTTCCTTTGGCTTTCAAACATGCCAGTATCTCGCCTATCCTTAAGAAGGCCACTCTTGACCTCTCCCTCCTGAAAACCTACCTCTTCCACCAGGCTTTCTCTTGCTCATCATGAGTTATATTGCATCCTCTTCCCCCCCCTCACTCAGAATCTCTCCCCGTAACTTAAGTTAAGCACGTGCATCTGCAACTTCTCAACTTCATGAATATATCCTTGTCTCGCCTGATGCTCGCCTCTCCCTTGTCTCCACCTTTCTTGTCTCTCTTAGATTGTAAGCCCTAGGGGTGGGACATCAGGGCAAATCCCGGGTACCAGTTTTACTGGTTCCTGGATTTTAAAAAAACGGCTTACTGGATTAATACTGGTTTACCGGTACCGGATCTTTTACATTGATTTCAATGGGGAACTGTCCCCATTGAAATCAATGGAAAAAAACAAAAACCTCCCCCTCCCAGACTGTGCGGGTGGAAGGGGGGACACCCCCCCACCCCCCCTGGATTTTTTTAAAAAAAAAATTCCCCTAAGTCCCCTAGTGCGGGCTCCGGGCTGCCGGTGGCAACCCAGAGCCCACACCAGCAGCAGGTATTGTAATAAGCAGCCTATGGTACCGGTACTGTACTGATCCCTGGGGTGGGGGGTGGTTTAACACACCCCCACCCCAGGGATCACCCTACCTCCCCACCCAGGGATTTCCTAATGCCATTGCCTACCTTGAGCTCCAGGAGGCGGCAGAAGTTCCCCGGAAGGCCTAGTAGTGTGCTGAAGCTGGCAGCCACAGGCAGTGCTGAAGCCGCCGAACCGCTGCCACTGCTGCCGCCCGGAGCTCAAGGTAGGCGATCCTTGGGGTGTGTGTTAAACCATCCCCCACCCCAGGGATCAGTACAGTACTGGTACTTACCTGCTGCTGTGCTGGCTGGTGCTGGCTCTGGGTTGCCGGCGGCGGCCCGGAGCCCGCACTAGGGACTTAAAAATTCCCCTAATTTTTTTTAAAATCCAGGCTGGGCAGGGGGTGCCCCCCCTTCCACCCACGCAGCCTGGACCGGGGAGGGAAAGTGTTCGGGTTTTTTTTTACATTGCGGCCATTCAAATGAATGGCTGCAATATTAAAAAATCCGGCACGAGGGATCCGGTACTGGACCCAATAATACCAGAATAATCCGATACTGCCGGTACACCAAAATACTGGCAGTATCAGATACCGGATGATCCGGTAGTCCCACCCCTAGTAAGCCCCCTGTGGGTAGGGACCTGTCTATAACTATTGGTTGTACAGTGCCAGGTACATCGCTGGTGCTATATAAATAAATAATAATAATAATCTGTATGCATAGATGAGGCTAGGAAGCAGGCAAGGGTAGGGGGAAGTGTATGTATTGGCAAAGGGCAGAGAGGTGTTGGGGGTGTTATATATTCGAGAAGAAGCCTGAGAGATGAGTGATGTGTATTTGGGGACAAGGCTTGGGGGATTTAGAGACTTGGGAGGAAAGTATGTGGGTTTTTTTATGTGCTTTGAGTTGTGTTGGGGACAACAGGAACTCCCAAATCCATAACACAGAATCCAGGAGTCCAGGCTCCCAGGTCCCCCCTACTCTAACCCAATAACCCCCACTGCCCTCCCAGAGAACTGAGGAGTCCTGGCTCCCAGCCCCCCACTCTAATCCACTAGGTCCGAATCCCATAACAGAGAACCCATGAGTTGTGGCTCTAAGACACCCCCACTCTAACCCACTAGCCCCCACTTGCCTCCCAGAGAACCCGAGTCCTGGCTCCTCCCCCGAGCTCTACTTCACTGGCTCTCAACCTTTTAACAGAGAACCCAGGAGTCCTGGCTTCCAGCCTCCTCCCCCAATGCACTAGCCCCCACCTCCCTCACAGAGAAATCAAGAATTCTGGGATATACAATGAGCTGTATCTCTGATAGGGAACAGGAGTAAGGGTGTGCGTGTGTGGAATGACAAAAAATAAACATGAGAGGCGTAGGCATGGGCGAACAGATCGCGGTTCGTGTTCGGCCGTTCGGTTCGGCCGCGTTCGGTTCGTGTGTTCGTGTTCGGTCGTTCGGTCGTATCGCGCGTTCGTGTTCGCCCGTTCGGTTCGTTTGCCATCGGGTTGTGCGTTCGTGTTCGGTTCATTCGCCATCGGGTTGTGCGTTCGTGTTCGGACGTTCGGTTCATTCGCCATCGGGTTGTGCGTTCGTGTTCGGTCGTTCAGTGTTCGGGTGGTTCACGCGTTCGCGTTCGGCCTTCGGCCAGAAATATCTAAACACTATCTCTATCAGTAAACCTTAAACTAAACTACTACTACTATGTCAAAACAAAAATGTATCTACCTAATCCTATCTATCTACCTATGAATATATGGGATGGGGGTTGGGGGGCAATCACAAACAAGACAAGGAGGGGTACAAAACTGAAATGAAACCTAAATCAATCTATAAATTAATATACTACTACTCTAATGAATCAAAAAAACAGGGGAAGGGAATGGGGAGGGAATATTCAATGGAGGGGGGAGGGAAGGAGGAAGATTGAAGATTGAACACAGGGAGGGATAAAAACAAAAAATAACAACTAAATCTATCAAAGCTAATGTAAATAAATGAGAATATGGGGGTAGATGGGTTGGATGGGTGAAATAGGAGGAGGATGGCAATGGATTGGGGAGCTGGAAAATGCTGGGTGAGGGAGCCTTCTGAAACGCCTGCTGCTCAGGAACAGTGACTAGCTCAGAAGGTATTGGGAAGGGGGGAGGCAGACAGTTTTGTTTCTTGCTGCGCCCGCCTCAAATCAGCCCCATTGGCTCCGTGCAGCCTAGCCCGTGGCCAATCATAGACTGCCAAGCCAGTGGTCTGAGGCGAAAAGAGATGGTGATTCATCAGGCTGGCTGCTACTCCAAGCCACTCTCCACCCTCCACCCCTGGTGCCTGGAAGTCTGCTCCTAGCTGAGTCAAATGACTTCCCCCTCCCTGCTACATTTGGCCTTCCAGTGACCTGACAGAAGACCATGTTTTAGCCACCCGAACACAACCGAATGCGATTCGAATTGAATGAACTGTTCGGCCATTTCGTCGTTCGGTGTTCGGTTCCGTTCGGTGTGTTCGCCATTTTCGTCGTTCGGTGTTCGGTTCCGTTCGGTGTGTTCGCCATTTCGTTGTTCGGTTCCGTTCGGTGTGTTCGTGTTCGGTTGTCCGAACAGGCCGAGTTCGGGCCGAACACCGAACTACCGAACCGCGTTCGCCCATCCCTAGAGAGGAGGTAGAACAACAGGGAGGGAGGCAACAGGGAGTTGAACAACAGGGAGGCAGCTATGGGAACTGGGTGGAATGATAGAAGCACTCTGCGTGGTATCCTTTAACTCTTCTGAATCACTTATTTCACTCAGAACCTTGCCATTCTACATGTTTGTTGTGGCGTTCCTCCTGTCCTTCCACCCACTTCTTTGCTGCTGAACTCAATCCCTGTTCCTCCCTGTCATTACATGCATTCCACTTACTCTCCTTGGTGCTTTCCGCATTATTCCACACTCTCTTGCCCCCACCCCCACTCCCAAAGATGTAGCTCTATCGTATTTGTTCACAGCCACTTAATGGATCTGCAAATGAAAATAGGATTTATTTCCAACTTGTCATTGATAGTGTGATGTAGTGGATAAGGTGCTGGACTTGGACCTAGAAAACCAGAGTTCAAATCCTACCTTAGCCATGAACTCACTGGGTGGCCTTGGGCAGGTCTCAGCCTCAGTTCCCCATCTGTAAAATGGAAATGTGTGTCTGTGTTCCCCTCACCTGTGTCTATCTTAGATTGTAAGCCCACTGGGCAGGGATGTGTCTCTGAAAATCTGAGACTGTAAAGCATTGCGTATGCCTAGTAGTGCTATGAAAATGATTACTAGTAGCTTCCATTCCTTCCAATAGGCATTCTGTGTTATTAATTTCAATATGTACCCCAACTTTAAATTCTTATTAAACATTTATAAAGTACTGTCCCCAGCTTGTGTTGCCTCCAACCTACAGAGGAAGAGGATTGGGGCTGAAAGACCAAGGCAAAGTGTGGGTGCATGAACCCTAAGTTGTAAACGAGCATATGCGAGACTATACGATGTCTTTACTGCTTACATGGCAGGGAAGTTAAGGTGAGAGCCTTAACTTACAATTTCCATGTTTTTGGAGCATGATTTAATTTGTAAGGGCCTTAACTTCTCTATTAAACTGAAGGTTTTTATGAGTATAGAATATCAATACTGTTCACCATAACCATGTCATAACTCACGATTCCTTGCAACAGAGGGAACTCATCCTGACTCCCAGAAGCCCCACCCCCACACAGTGCTCCCCACACTGCTTTCCCCCCCCCCCAGTAACAGACAGGGGCTGCTCATCCTCCTGGTTCTGCTGCCCTGTCTGGCCCCTGCCAAACTATGGTTCTGCTGAAGGGAGCAGCAATGGCAGAAGAGTGGGGAGGGCATCCTCAGAGCCAGAGACTCCTCTGCTACCTCCCTGCTTTCCCTGGCTCTCATGCCCCTTTCCCTCCTGTTGCTGGTCTCTCCCTGCTGCCTTGAAACAGATGGGGGTGGCAGGAGGGCAGAGCAGTTGTGCCCCTCTGCCAGAAAGTACAGTAGAAAAATGGGGATTCTGCGGTAGGCCCAAGAAAGACTGCCCACCTGTGGGGGGAGAGGGGTCTTTTTCAAATACAGCTCAGATGGAAGAGACAGGAGAGAAATCAGGGAGGCCAGTGCAGTTGGACATGGACAGCACAGGCATACCAACAAATACAAGGGGAGGGAAGTGGGAGAGCTGCCAAAGCAGCCTTTCTACCCAGCATAGAAGTAGGGTGGCCAGATATGCAATTTTAGATGACATGAGAAATACAGGTTGCAAGGTTGCATTGGCTCCACCAATAGCTACTCTATGTAGAGTGGCCAGATATGGAAGTCCCTGCAGGAGAAGGGGCAAATGGGACTTGACTTGGTGGAATGATGAGGAACTGGGTGGGATGATAAGGAGGAAACCATTTGATATAGGTGGAATGACCAGGGAGCACAAAATGGCAATGGAAAATGGAGGCAATGACAACTTGGCAGAATCCTTGTGCCTCCTGCAGGCATTTGACCTTCGTAACTGCTTCTTTTAATCTTGCTAACAAACATCCTCATTTTTACACAGTCCTGAGTGGTTCAGCTAGTTAACCCTTTTACCAGACCCCATGTCCCACTTGGGGGGTCCAGGATTAGCTGTGTTAAGAAGCAGTCATTAATCATGCCTAGAAATTTTATTTCTGAATCACACCGCAAGATGCCATTTACCCAGTCAAAATAGTTGAATAACTGAAATCACCCATTATTATTGTGCTCCCTACTGTTGTAGCTTCTCCAGTCTCCCTTAGCCTTTCATAATCACTCTCACCTTCCTGAACAGGTGGTTGATACTAGTGCAGCCCTGCTGCTATGCTCTGTGTGTGAAGCTGTGGCATTTCTATCCCCTTTGCCTTTCCTTCAGTGCAAGCCCCAGGCCAGAGATTGCACTGTAGATGAGGGACTCCTGCTCTTCACTAATCAGCTGTTTGCAGAGAGCAGGAGCCACAGGGCTGGGACCTGACCTTATAGGAGCTGTACTTGTTATGATTTAATTGTATGTAATATACTATGAGAATTAATATACTGGAACCAATGACCATATTTGAAAATGCATGTAACTATTGTACCAAAGCTCTGAATTCTCTGTACTGATCCAGTAGGCAGGATCTCTAGAAATAGCCAGGTAGGCTGTGTGGGAAATAATCTCACATGACTTTCACAAACTCCCAACCACATCATCATGTCTTGCAAGACCAGTGATTTACATCATATTGCTGACCAACCGCACCCAGCCTGGAACAAAGCACTGACAAAGACTAAAACAAAGGGGCTTGATGAGAGGGTGCTTGAACACCCCTGAAGAATATCTCCTTCACGCCTGGAGGGGAAGGAGGAGATGTTTCTGCTCAGGGAGTTGCCAACTGACAAGCAGAAGCCATTCAAGCGGCCATCACCCTTTTTGCACCAGCACAGATGATAAAGGCATATCTACTCCCTGCCTGAAGGGAGGGAAAAAGATGTCCTGTTATCAAGTGCCCACCCTGACTAACAAACAAACTGGGAATGTGACCATTAGCACCCAGGCTCCAGATGGATGGGAAAGGGAGATGACAGCCAGACTCTGTAAGATGAATACCAGCAAGCACATTGCACAATCAAGCACCCTGGAATATGCATACTGAAGAACATCTTCTCCCCAAAACACTATAAAAGACTGAAGCAGAGACCAGAACGTTGTCTCAGCGCTTGGCATCTAACTTGGTGTTCGTGGGCTGTTGACCCTTTCCGGGACCCCTCCATAGGGGGTCCTACAACCCTATCTCCTGCTCCTGACAGATGACATCCACCGTTTTGAGCTTTCAAGACATGTAAGACTGACTTTGGGTGTGGGATATTGTATAGCTAGGTAACTGCTGCTGGATCATTACAGACTGGGTTTTATAAATGTGTGAACAACTAAATAAATCTATAACTATGATTTAAGATCCCTTCTATGTTAATGTCTCATATGTGCAAACCAGGGTGTGTGGGTCCCCCGATCCAAAGAGAGCTAATTCCCTAAATCCTAACATACTGATTGGTCTGCATGACTCTGTAGTCTCTTCCCTGAGAAGCTCTGAAAGTCACATGGACCTCTTGGTGCAGCACTTGTTGTCCAATGTCCTGTGATCATGTTGGCTTTGACCCCATACAGGGGACAGTAAAGGGGTGGGAGTAAGACAACAGTGCGTGTTTTCGCATGGATGCAGGGGTGCTCACCCCTGGAGCAAGTCTGGGGTGTATCACCATGTCTGCCTGGGTCCGTTTTGAATGGACCTGGTAGCTGCCATGGTCCACCTGTGCAGCATCCCCTCCCCCACACCATAGAGTTGTGGGCAAATGACCTGCAACTCTGGCATTGCCAGGGCAACCCTTGGCCAAGAGCAGGGCTGCAGAGGCCATCTGCTAGCTAAGCAGACAGATAGCAGCTCCACCTCTGGCCGGTTCCCGAGAATTAGGCTGCCCGCTCCACTGGCAGTGCTCCTGGATGTTCTGGACCACTGCTGGCGGAGCTGCGCCAGAGCAAGAACAGACTGCCCCACCTCTGCTCCACGTGGCAGGCTGCCTTTAAATGCATGGCCAGCCTGCAGGTGAAGTGGGGCAGCTATCCGTGTGAAGACACCCAGTGTGTCAGCAAGGTCAGGGTCCCATCTCAGCAAGGATCAGTGAAACCACCGAAGCAGAGCAACCTAAATCCCTTTGCTAGGGTGTGTACCCCACTGGGAGAAGGGCTGGGAGCTACTGCCATTGGGGTCACTGGTATCTTCGGAGTGTTCTTGCAAGGAAAGGTTGTCAGGACTATGGCCCAGGTTGGAAATCTGGAGAGCATGGCTTGGACCTGTGACTGTCAGAAGTGTGGCTACATGGAGGCCTGAACATCAGGGGTAGTATCCTCTAGATCACCAGTCATTTTATCTCCAGGGTGTCACTTGTCTGGGATTATTATTATTAAACATTTATAAAGCGCCAGTTGCAACCTGGCGCTGTACAGAACATACAATCAGATGCGGTCCCTACCTGTGGCTTACAATCTAAAAGACAAGGAGGGGGAGACAAGGAGAGGGGACAGCGGGAGAGACATGGGAGAAGACAAACAAACATTCAGGCGGATGCGAAGTCTCAGGTGCGTGTACTTGGCTTGGTTACAAGGTGGTCGGTAGCAGCAGTCAGCAGAGGAGGGCTGACAGTAAGAGCAAGGGGAAAGACTAGAGGGCATTGGGAAAGGCAGCATGGAAAAGGTGGGTCTTGAGGAGGGATTTGAAGGAGCGGAGGGAGGAGGCAAGGCGGATGTCGGCAGGGAGGGAGTTCCAGGCATGCGGGGCAGCGAGGGAGAAGGGACGAAGGCGGTTGGGCGAGCAGGAGAAACGAGGGAGAGCGAGGGAGGGGACAGAGGAAGAGCGGAGAGCGCGCGCAGGAGTGCGTAGGGCGATTAGGTCCGAGAGGTAAGGGGGAGCTTGGTCATGGAGCGATTTGAACGTGAAAACCAGGAGTTTGAACAGGATACGTTCAGGAAGGGGGAGCCAGTGAAGGGAGAGGAGGAGAGGCGTTACATGGTCGAAGCGACGGGCAGAGTGAATGATCTTGGCGGCAGAGTTTTGGATCGCAACAAGGGGGGACAGGTGGGAGCGAGGGAGGCCAGCAAGGAGGAGGTTGCAGTAGTCGAGGCGAGAGATAACCATGGCATGAACAAGGATTTTGGCCGAGGAGATAGATAGAAAGGGGCGTATGCGGGCAATGTTGAGGAGAGCGAATCGGCAGGATTTGGCCACAGAGTCAATGTAAGGTTTAAAGGAGAGGTGCGTGTCAAAAATGAAGCCCAAGCTGCGGGCACGGAGAACAGGACGGATGGTGACCCCATCAATGCAGACGGTCAGGTCAGAGGGAGAGGAGGGGGATGGAGGAAAAATGAGGAGTTCAGTCTTGGCCATGTTCAGTTTGAGTTGGCGTCGGGACATCCAGGCGGAGATATCAGAGAGGCAGTCGACGAGGCGTGAGCGGATAGAGGAGGAGAGAGAGGGGGTAGAGAGATAGAGTTGGGTGTCATCAGCATAGAGATGGTATTGGAATCCGTGGGAGGCAATAATTTCGCCAAGGGACAGGGTGTAGATAGAGAAGAGGAGAGGGCCAAGGACAGAACCTTGGGGAACCCCAACCGAGAGGGGAAGGGAGGGGGAGGTCGACTCGGGGAGGGAGACATTAAAGGAGCGGTCAGAGAGGTAGGAGGAGAACCAGTCAAAGACAGAGCCACGGAAGCCCAAAGAGTAAAGCGAGTCCAAGAGGAGCGAGTGGTCGACAGTGTCAAAGGCAGCAGAGAGGTCAAGGAGGACAAGAACGGAGTAGTGGCGCTTCGATTTAGCGACAAGTAGATCATTGGTGATCTTGGCCAGGGCAGTTTCAGTAGAGTGGAGGGGGCGGAAGCCGGACTGGAGAGGGTCCAGGGAGGAGTTGGCAGAGAGGAGGTTCAGGCAGCGGGAGTAGACGACACGTTCCAGGAGCTTCGAAGCAAAGGGAAGGAGGGAGACCGGCCGGTAACTAGAGGGATCGAAAGGGTCCAGGGTAGGCTTTTTGAGGATGGGGGAGACAGTGGCATGTTTGAAGGCAGAGGGGAAGGAGCCTGTGGAAAGGGAGAGATTGACGACATGCAGAAGGGGGGGAGCGACAGTGGGAGCAATAGAGGTCAGGAGGCGGGAGGGGATCGGGTCAAGGGGGCAGGTGGAGGGGTTGGATGAAGAGAGAAGAGCAGAGATTTCCTGGAGAGAGGCAGGAGGGAAGGATGCGAGGAGGGAGGGGGGCGGGGGGCGGAAGAGGGCGGGAGGCAATATCCCGACGGATCTTGTCAATCTTGGAGGTGAAGAACGACGCAAGATCCTGAGCAGCAAGGGAAGAGGGCGGAGGAGGGCAGGGGGGTTTGAGAAGGGAGTCGAAAGTAGAGAAAAGGCGGCGAGGGTCGCGGGAGAAAGATTCGATCCTAGAGGCATAATAGCGATGCCTAGCTAGGGAGATAGCCGAGGAGAGGGAGGAGAGGGAGAATTTGTAATGGAGGAAGTCAGGGAGGGAGCGGGATTTGCGCCAGAGGCGTTCGGCAGCCCGGGTGCAGGAGCGGAGGTAGCGGATGGCAGGGGTAAGCCAGGGGCGGGGGTCGAGGGGGCGGACGGGGCGAGCAGAGGGGGGGGCAAGAGAGTCAAGGGTCGAGGAGAGAGAAGCGTTGAGAGCAGAGACAGCAGAGTCAGGGGAGGAGGAGGCGAAAACGGGGGGGAGAAGGGGGGAAAGATGTGCGGCAAACTCCGAGGGAGTAAGGGCCTGCATATTGCGGAAGGGGCGCATAGAGGGGGAGGAGGAGGGGGGTCGGTGGGAAAGGCTGAAGGAGCCGAGGAAGTGATCAGAACTAGGGAAGGGGTCAAAGGAGAGGTCAGTTAGAGAACAGTTTCGAGTGAAGACGAGGTCGAGGGAATGGCCGTCAGTATGAGTGGGGGAGTCGGTCCAGAGTCGGAGATTAAAGGAGGAAGCGAGAGAGAGAAAGCGGGAAACAGAGGGGGCGGAGGGCGTGTCAACGTGAATGTTGAAATCACCAAGGATAAGAGTGGGGATATCATCGGAGAGGAAGAAGGTGAGCCAGGATTCAAAGTCCGGGAGGAAAGAGGAGAGGGAACCCGGGGGGCGGTAGATGACAGCAACCCGAAGGTGTAGAGGGGAGTATAAGCGCACAGAGTGGGCCTCAAAGGAAGGGAAGGAGGAGGAGGGGGGAGGGGAGAGGGTTTTGAATTGGCAGTGCTTAGCAAGGAGCAAGCCCACACCACCACCCAGGCCCTCAGGGCGGGGGCGGTGAGAGAACGACAGGCCCCCGGAGGATAGAGCAGCCGGGGTAACAGAGTTGGAGGGCGTGATCCAGGTTTCCGTAAGAGCCAGGAGTTGAAAGGGGCGAGAGAGGAAGAGATCGTGGATGAAGGGAGCTTTAGCCACGGACGAGCGGCAGTTCCAGAGGGAGCAGGAAAAAGGCAATTGGTGTTTGGGAAGGCAGGGGATGCGGATGAGGTTGGGGGATGGGGAACGGCCTGGTTTGCGGGGTGTGAGTCGTGCACTGGCCTCGTATTGGCCACAATGGTCTGTGGAACACCTGGGTGTCGCGGGTTTGGGCCTAGGGGGAATGGGTAAGGGGGGATGAGGGTGGGGAGGGGGGATGGGCGTGGGTGAGAATAAGGGGTAGGTTGGCTGGAGAAAGGCCGCTGGTGATGGAAGAGGGAGAAGGAGGGGGTGCGTGAGAAAGGCTAGAAGGAGGGAGGTGATAGAGGGCGAGGAGGTGAGGGAGGTATAGGGAGGCATCATAGGTCCTCACTCCGGCCTCACAACGGCCACAAAACGGCCAGCGCCCTTTTGTCGCCGCCTGCTGGGCGCGGGCGTGCACCTTTGGCTTGTGGCTATGGGGTGGGGCCCTGCTCACCTGGAGGGGCTTTCTGGGATCTGAACTGCCCCAGGTGATCACATGGCCCCAGAAAGTGTGACTTGCAGGGACATCTAGTGGCAGCAGCAAACCATTCAAGGACTTACCAAGCCCTAGAACTGGGCATTGAAATGACAGTTAGGCCGCTTTTAGACGAGCGGCGGTCCATTTCGCATCGGCGGCGCGCATAGTTTGAAACCTCCGCCTGGTCTAATTAGACGAGAGGGAAGTGGCTTAATATGCGCATATTACAGTGGAGGTGCATTTTTTAAGTGGGCGAATGAAATACCTCATAATCGAGGTATTTAATTCGTGCACTTTTAAAATGCGCCTCCGCTGTAATATGCGCATATTAAGCCACTTCCGTCTCGTCTAATTAGACCAGGCGGAGGTTTCAAAATATGTGCGCCGCCGACGCGAAACGGACCGCCGCTCGTCTAAAAGCGGCCTTAGAGCCAACAGACAGGGAGACCCCCGTCAGAGAATCTGCCTCCCTCCTGCCATCACCAAGGGGGTCCTCTACACATAGCAAAACACAGACTGTCACATGTGGTCTCGCCCATTTTTCCAAATGCCATTTCACACGTGCATTTGACCGTGTGGTATCGCATAAGGTACTCCATGCAGGAGCCCCACCCACACTTGCACACCAGGGTGCAGTTCACCAGCTTTGAGTGCATTGTTTGGGTGTTCTCTGGATCTGAATGTGGTTTTGTGCAGGCCCTGCACTGTGGGGTGGAAGTGTGTCTTGGCACAGTTTAGGAAGCAGCAGCAATGGACACAAGGATGGCAGAAAGTCCTTCCCATTTCCTCTGAGCTGCCAAAGGGTAAGCAAGCACTGCTCAATACACAGAGCAGGGCAGGCCTTTTGCAAAGGTGATAGTTTCTCACTGCTCAAATGAGCTTGCTGTGTATGATTGTGAATGCTCTTGATATTCGAAAGGCCATCCGTATGAGAGACAGTGGTCTGAAGCAGCTGCACACAGTCTTCGGACTGACCAATGGACACCAGGGTAGTCAGTGTTATCTGTCATGGATAGAGTTGTCACTTTTCACAGTTTGAGAAGCCAATTTTGGCCTATGGAAGTCTCAGGGTCAAGCCACAAGACATGGCAGCCCTAGTTGTGGAGGCTGAGGTATCTAGTATGTGGCGGTGGTGGTGGTGGTGGCAGCATTATTATATTGATTGAAGTCAGCCTGGGTAAGGATAGCCTTACAAGATCAGGACGTAGCTGGTCCATAGCCACTGAGTCAGCATTGGCGAGAGGGTGCGGGGTATAAATTTAAGGAAATAAATAAGATCACCTGGAGCCCGTTAATTAGCTTGATCAGGTGGCTAGAAGCTGGGGATCAGAAAGGGAGGAGTTCCCAGCTAGAGGGGAGCAGCAGGGGAGAGGCAGAATCTCTTCACGAGTAGCTACACAGATAGCACACCTAGGGAGGTTGCACAAAGCCAAGTGCGCGTGTCCTGCTAAAATTGGGGCAAGAATAGCAAATCCAGGGCCCCCTGAAATCTGTGGAAAATTATTCTCAGTCAAGAAAATTAGGCTCACAGCTTCTCACCCTCCATTCAGTTCAATCACACCTTCTTTAAAACAATGAGCTGCACTGAAACCTGCCAGCTGCTAACTGTCTTAAACAAGGAGTGATTGAAGTGGAGGGGGGAGCAGCCACTCCCTACCTAAAGCTCCCTCTGCTGCCTGAAACTGCTCTCCTGAAGTACAGGGAAGGGAAAGACACACACAGCCCAGCATCCAACATTACGCAATGCCTGCACGTATAGAGCACCCACCCCACTGTGCTGCCCTCTCCCAAAGCACCCAACTCACTCTCCACCCGAGAATGAAAATCTCTGGGGGGGAAATTTCTTGAAATGTATCTTTTCCAAGGTTTATTTTTGGGAAGAAAAAAACCAAAATATTTCACTTTTACACCAACATTTTTTAGTCTTAGTCCCTTTGTTTCATCTAAAACATGAATAAACTTTTTGGCTTTGCAAAGATCACATAAGTGAAAGGGTAAAGAATAAAAAAGGATAGGCTGATGTAAACAAGAGAAAAGTTTGCATCAAAAATTGCATAACCATCAATTTGCATAATTTATATTGCTTGCGTAATTGGGGGGGGGGGGGGGGCAGGATTGCAGATTGCACAGGCAAGATTTTTAGAATTTCCCCTGAGCAAGTCCTGCAAGGAAGGAGGAAGGAGTAGCCCAGCCAGAGAGAGACATAGGGGCCAGACAGGTGAGGAGAGAAGCTTTGTGGAATGCTCTGTAGAAGGGAGGGCAGGAACCATCCCTAGTACGGAGGAATCCCAACTATAGGGTATGCCTACCTGCCAGTGGAGTGATTGGGTGCACTGGTCAGACTAGACTCCAGGTACCATGGGGAAGTGCAGATGGGCCTGGTACATGGCAATCCCCGGACAGGCAGGCAAGATCACACACACCTGGATGATGTTCACAAGCCCCAAAGCAGAAGAAGGAAGCAAGTTTTCTGGATGAAGGCTCAGGGGTGGGAACACTTCCGAGGGCAGGTGAGCCAAGATGGAGAACAGACAGACAGAGAAACCAAAACATTAATTGCAGCTTCATCCTGGATGGGTCACACCTGCCACCAACAGAAACCAAATGGTCTGTCCTTAGACTTGAATAACCTTGGTCTAGTTTGTGCACTTGATAAAGGGGGGTGCCAGATGTAATGCTAACCACTCTTTTTCAGCATTAAACCTTTACGTCTGTTTGTGAAAACACGCTTTGTGCAGCGTACTTCACACAGGCTGTGCTTCTGGAAAGCACGTTCATTCACATCACATGGCAGCCACTTGCACATAACCACGGTTATGTTAAGAGATGTCTGCTGCCCCATTTCTGGTCTGGGGTCACCCGAGACACTATAGAGACATGGATTTTTGTGACGGCACTATGATGGACGAGTCTATTTCCTGCACATCTCCATGGTGCCTTCTCATATGTTTTTCCACAGGTACATAAATCTCGCATAATTTTCCATGTCTCCTTCCTGTTCCCTGTGCTTCACACAAGGGGAAGCAGTAGTGGCCTCATGGGTGGAGGAACACAAGACTTGTAGCAATGGGGAGCAGAGACTATGGCCTTTTTACACAGGCAGCACCCAATGCATGAACACCCAGAAATCTGAGTGTTCATTTGTGGGCGAGTCCTGTGTAAAATCCACAGCAGGGGCATGGGGGTGCGTGTGTGCATGCTTCCGCAAACACACCCACTTCCACCCATTGCACATGCACGGAGCAACCAGCAAATACAGCAATTGCTCCATGCATGTGCCATATTTGCTGGTTGCTCCATGCATATGCAATGGGGTGGAGGTGTGTGTGTCCATCTACACCCACCTCCCACCCACTGCACATGGACCAGCAAGCAAGCAAGCACACAGTGTCAAAAAGGTCCAAGAAAGAACCATGCACAGAGCTGATGCAGTCTCACCCAGGCTCAAAGAAACATTGAACTGGAGAGTTGGAAGGGACCCCCCTTGTCACCTAGTCTAGCTCCCTGTTTGGAGGCAGGACACCCTATCTCAAAAGCATCCCTGACATCCAGTCCTTTCTTGAAAACCTCCAAGAAAAATGATCCCACACTTTCTCCAGGCAGCTTCTTCCACTGGTGAACTGTTCTAACTGCAAGGAAGTCTTTCCTAATATTTAATCTAAACCTGCCTTTCTGTAATTTATTATTATTATTATTATTATTATTAGCAAGCATTTACTAGCTATCACAAGCAATGTACCTGAATAGATATGGTCCCTGCCCTAGGGCTTACAATCTGAGATGGGGGTGGGGAGACGAAGGGGAACAGAGGGAGAGACAAGGAGTGTAATATTCACAAGGATGCGAGGTCCCAGGTGCATGCGCTTGGCTTGGTTACATCGAGAATGATGGCTGGCTGGTCCATGTGGTGAGGATAGGAGTACACAGACCTTAGGTAACAGATTGTATTGGATGGAGGGCATCAGCAGCAGTTAGGAGAGGGGAGCGAGGAGTCAGGGAGGGCAGAGCGGAAGAGGTGGGTCTTGAGGAGGGATTTGAAGGTATAAAGGGAGGGGGCGAGGTGGATGTGGGCAGGGAGGGAGTTCCAGGTGTGGTGGGCAGCAAGGGAGAAGGGACGAAGGCAGTTAGGGGAGCAGGGGAGGGATGGGAAGGCAAGAGAAGGGACAGAGGAGCGGAGTTCATGAACTGGAGTACGGAGGGAAGTTAGTGCAGAGAGGTAGGGGGGAGCAAGGTTGTGAAGAGCTTTATAGGTGAAGACTAGGAGCTTGTGCAGGATTCGTTCAGGAAGGGGGAGCCAGTGAAGAGAGGCTGCATGTGGTCGAAGCAACAGGCGAGGTGGATGACCCTGGCAGCAGAGTTTTGGACGGAGATAAAGGGGAGAGTGGGGGAGGCCAGTGAGAAGGAGGTTACAGTAATCGAGGCGAGAGATAACCAAGGCATGAACAAGGGTTTTGGCAGAGGAGACAGAGAGAAAAGGGCGAATCTTAGCAATGTTATGGAGGGAAAAGGGACAGGATTTGGCAAGAGAGTCAATGTAGGGTTTAAAAGAAAGGGGTGAGTCGAAGAGGAAGCCTAAGCTACAGGCTTGGGGGACAGGAAGGATGGTGACCCCATTGCTTCTTGTCCTCGGTGGCAATGAAGTGTATCTTTTTTACAGCATCCTTTTAAATATTTGAGAACTGTCAACAGGTCCCCCCGTTTTTTTGTTTTCTAGGCTAACCCCAGTGCCATCAGTCCGTCCTCATATGTCTTGCATGCCCAACTCTTGATCCTCTTTGTTGCTCTTCTTTGAATCCTTTGAAATTTGTCAACATCCTTTTAAAAATGTGAGCCCAGGCCTGGCAGCCAGGATCCTGTTGCTTCCTATCCTGGGGTTTATACCAACTCACCTCCATTCTAGTAATATTCACTTTCTTTGCTTATTAACTTTGGCAGCACTATTGGTATTAAATAGCATTAAATCAAATTATTCATTTGTGTAAACATATATGCAAATGATAACATAAGAGCTGTCATACTGGATCAGACCAATGGTCCATTAAGCCCAGCATCCTGTCTCTACACAGGCCATTCTGGATCACTTCGGAGAAGAACCCAACAGGTCATAATGGAGTGATCCATTCCCTGCTGTTCACTCCCAGCTGCTGACAGTCAGAGATTACGTCCTCCAACCTACTTAGCTAATAGCTATTAATGGACCTATCCTCCAAAACTTATCTAATCCCTTTTTAACACTAGCTACACTAGCAGCCGTGACAGCCTCCTCTGGCAGTAAGTTCCACAAGTTAATTGTGCACTGAGTGAAAATCTGCTGCCAGTTAGTTTCATGAAGGGTCCCCTAGTTCTATTTGAGAGGGTAAATAACTTATTTACTTGTTCCTTTACTTGTTCCACACCACTCATGTTTTTATACACTTATATCTCTTCTCAGTTGTCTCTTCTCCCAACTAAAAAGCCCTAACTTATCGAGCCTCTCCTCAAATGGAAGCCATTCCATGCCCCTGATCATTTTTGTTGCCCTTCTCCATTGCAGTATATCTTTCTTGAGATGGGGAGATCAGAACTGCACACAATATTCAAAGTGTGGTCACACCATCGATTTATATAGCAGCATTATCTTTGGTTTTATTCTTTGTCCCTTTCCAAAAAATTCCTAACATTGCTTGCCTTTTGACTGCTGCTGCACACGGAGCTGAGGTTTTCAATGACACCTTATCCATGGCTCCAAGTTCCTTTTCCCTGAGTGGTAACCCCTAATTTAGAACCCAGCATTGTGAACATATAGTTAGGATTATTTTTCCCTGTGTACATCATTTTGCATTTTTCAAGATCTTCCTCACAGTTAAGACCAGGGCAGATTATCTTGAGTAACTTTGTGTAATCTGCAAATTTGACCACTCTGGCGCCCTACAGCTTTCCAGGCACAATTCAAAGTGCTGGTTTTGATCTTAAAAGCCCTTAACGGTTTGGGCCTCACATATCTGAAAGATCGCCTGTCCATCCATGTCCTATTGTGGCCCCTGCGATCAGCTAGGAGTGCCTCCTTGTGGGTACCGCCTGTTAGCCTTGTTCAGATGACAAGAACTCGCAGGGAGGCATTCTTGGTTGCTGCTCCAGTGCTATGGAAATCCCTGCCCATGGAGGTCTGCTTGAGCCGAGCCCTAAGCATCTTCTGGAGGCATTGGGACAGAGGGATTAGGGTTTGTTTTTAATTGTCATGTGTTTTTTTATTATTAATTATTATTATGTATATCTGTGAGCCCCTCTTGGCACAGGCAACCCGGGGCGGCTATCAGAAATAATAATAAATCCTCAATAAAAAGAATAAAAACCAACCCCCTCCCACCCCTCACCCTCGCCAAATGCCTGATGGAACAGCCAGGTCTTACAACTCCTTCAGAAAGGTGGGAGGTCCAGGGCCAAACAGGCCCCCACAGGGAGTTCCAAAAGTGAGGCCAACAAGAACACCCCATTGTGTGTGGCCCCCTGGAAAACCCAGGGGGCCTCCAGTGTGGCACCCCCAGATGACCACAGGGGCCGGTCTAGGACCCGGGGAGTGAGGCGATCTCGCAAGTAGACAGGGCCCAGACCGTGTAAGGCTTTATATGTCAAAACCAACACTTTGAATTGAGCCCGGAAGACTACTGGCAACCAGTACAGAGACTGGAGCACTGGTGTAATGTGCTCCTGGCAGCCCAGTCCCACTAAGAGCCAGGCCGCCACATTCTGCACCAGCTGCAGCTTCCGACCCATTACCATACGTAGCCCCACGTAGAGCACGTTACAGTAGTCTAGTTGAGAGGTGATAAAAGCATGGATGATCGTGGCCAGGTCAGGAACCAAAACCAACAACTGAAGCCGCCGCACTAGATGTAACTGGCGGAAGGCACTCGCTACAGCCTCCACCTGGAGATCCAGGCAGAGCTGCGTGTCGAGGAGCACCCCCAGGTTCCATACCTGAGAAGTCAGCAGAGAACAGATCCCATCAACCATGGGAGCTGTCACATCCACTGATTTACCCACTACCATCACCTCCGTCTTGTCAGGATTCAATTGCAGTCGGTTAGCCCTCATGCAATCCCCCACAGCTGCCAGACACCAGGTAAGCACTGAGACAGCCAGGCCTGGATCTGTTTAAAATGAGATACAGTTGGGGTGTCATCCGCATACTAATGACACCTCACCCCGAACCCTCTAATTACCTCGCCAAGCAGCTGCATATACACGTTGAACAAGTGAGGGGACAAAACAGAACCCTGCGGGACCCCACATGAGAGGTCTTGGTAAGATGAAAATCACCGAGCACCACTCGCTGAGTTCTTCTGGTCAGGAATGAGCGGAACCATTCGAGAACAGTCCTGCCCACCCCCCGCACTGTTTATTTAATAAATAAATAAACTGAACACCACCTGTCCCAGTACAGACCACCTAGGGCATTGCACTATTTACTTCTCTCCATTGTGAAAACTGATCATTTATTTATTTATTTGTTCAATATTCTTCTATCCCATCCCCTCCTGTTCAGAGCCCTACTCTTTGTTTCCTATCCTTTAACCAGTTACTGATCCATGACAGAACACCGACCCCTATGCCATGACTACTTAGTTTCCTTAAGAGTCTCTCATGAGACATCAAACATTTTCTGAAAATCCAGACACACTATTATTGACCAATCACCCTTATCCACATACTTGTTGGCACTCAAAAAATTCCAACAGATTAGGGAGGCATAGCTTCCCTTTTCTAAAGCCAGATTGGCTCTTCCACATTGTGTCATGTTTATCAATATGCCTGATAATTCTCTTATTCACAACTTTCTCCACCAGCTTGTCCAGCACTGACAAAAGGTTCACAGGTCTGCAGTTTCCAGGATCATGTCTGAAGCATCTTAAAAATACTGGTGTCAGGGTTAAATTCGCTACCCTCTAATCCTCAGGCATAGTGGCAGATTTTAGCAATAGGTTAAAAGCTACCAACAAAAGTTCTGCAATTTCATATTTGAGTTCATGATATGAAATTGCATGGCTATTTCCACCCTACTCTCAGCAGCCCCAGGCCAGTCACTTCTCTGCCGTCCTTTCCTGACGCTTGGCATGATGGGGTCACCTAGGTGGGAAGGCTATGCTGCTCTCTCCCCTGCTCAGTGCTGGTATGAAAGACCCCCTCAAAACCAACTTAGAAAAGAGAAACTTTATGAAGACCATCCCCGTTATACAGGCTCTTTCGGAGTGCATGGCTGAGGCAGGGGCAACAGTAGCTGCAGGGAGGCTAGTTGCCTCCCAGGGAATGAAAGGGAAGTACCTTGGCCCAGCAGGTAAGGGCTCCATGCAGCTTTGTGAGGAGGAGGAGGAGGCAGTGAGTATAAAGTCAAAGTCAAAGTCAAGGGTCTCTGTTTCAGCTCCTCCCCAAGAGCCAAATGTTAATGGCCTTGTGGGGGTTCAATGTCTCTGTGACCTTGAAGCCACATTCCATTCCAACAGGAGTGCCCACTGCTGGTGGTACACACAGGGTGGGGATTGGGGCTGTTAGTTAGAGCCCACAGGGCAATCCTGGGAGCCTGCAGGTGTGACAGCAGCAAGAGAATGGGACAGAGGGGATGTCTGAGTCATACAGTGTTGCTGGGCTGAAGCAATGCAGCTGTGTGGTGGTTTTCCTGATGCACCCTGACCACAGTGTAGTTATTATGGCCAGCACTTGCTTCCTGGAAAGCAAAACACCCTCTCCCACCCACACCTGCATCTCCCCTCCTGACTGGGCAGCCCTTGGGCCTCAAAACCACACACTGCTGTTGCAGAAAGTGAGCCCACTAAGCAAGACCTGGCTGTGGGTGGCAGCTGCTCTCCAGTGCAAGAGCCAGGCCAGCTCAATGCAACTCAGGGAACCACCCAGCAGGACTGAAGCATAGCTGCTCCCAGGTGGGCCACTGGGCTTCTGCTGCACCAAACATGCCAGGCCCCTTGCAGAGGCCCCCCCATGACCAGCCAGCCTCAGAGGAGGATCCCTCTCTCCTCCTTGAGCTTACTGAACTGCAAGGCTGCTGAAGATGGTTTCTAACAAGCTAATGTGCTGCTGGAACCAGCCCCCCACTCACCTCCCAGCTGCTCCCACCAGCAATGTGGGCAGCTTCCCCTTAGCTGCACAGATGACTCCCTGCCCAGTGAAAGAACTGCACTGCCAGTTGCATTGTTGGAGAGGTGCTTGTCCCTACTGGGGCAGTCCTGGAGCTACTGTCAGTCACAGCCCTGCCACATGCAAGTACATGGTATTTATACAAGGAAACGGGGGGGAGGCAGGCACTGCCACTAGGGTCCTGGCAGCTTATATTCCTTCAAGGCCCCTGTTATTTGGGAAGTACTGCGAGACAAGATTGCTGTTCATGCAGATGGAGCGGTCCTCAACCTCCACGGGAGCCTGGGGCTGCTGGTGGTTGTTGGCTGACCCTGCCCTTGTCCGGGCCACTGAAGCTGCAGTGAAGAGAGTGGGGAAGTATTCAGTGATGCTAAGGGGGCAGGCAAAACCGTACACCCCTGAGGGAGCTGTACTTTACATGGGGGGAGCCTAAGGGAATGAAAGAGCCCCAGGTCCATGGCAGGCTGGGGTCACATACTGCCTGCCAAGCTCTGTAGCTGACAAGGGAGCTCTACAGTGAGGGAAAAGGGGGTGTGAGCCTGGCTCTACCCTGGAATGGGGGCTCTATGGCCAATGTGGGCTTGCTTCAGTTCTCTTGCTCTAGTCTATTCACTACACCCACCGCACCTCACATAGTGTTCCAAGCAAGAGCCTTCTCCACTGCCACCCCGTGGCTCTTCTGAATTGTTAGCTCTGTCCTTGATCTGGGCTTTCCCTTTCTAACCCCAGACAAGCAAGGTGGATAGCACCAGGAATGCAACTAGGACAGTCCTAAGGGGTGTGGTGCACTGTTTGCTCCCAAAGCAGGGGAGAGCTACCATTGGGGGTGGGGGGGGCACAGAGAATGTGAGGTGTAGGGCAGCCACTGTCTCCTGCCTCACACTCTCTATCCCATCCCATAATGTACATGGGAAGCAAACAGCACTAGGAAGAGTTTAGGAGGAAAGAGAAAAAAATGGTCTGAAGGCTGTAGCTAAAAAGAGTCTCCACCCCCACCCCCCACTGAAGAGAGCTTCAATGGACTAAATTGATTCCGTTCTTTGTATCTAGTATAGCTCTACTAGATACAAAGAAGAATGTATTCAATTTGAACATGGGTTTCACAAGCCATTACAGAAATCAGAGTCTAATGACTGTCTAACACTGTACAGGAAGCTTTAAGTTTACTTCGTATCCCCGCAGCTCTTACTCTTCCCACCTTTTTGTATTCCACCCTTTTGAATTATGGACCTTCTACCTGGGGCTCGTTCTCTCCTCCCCTCGCCTCGTCATTGTTTCCAACCACTGTATATACCTCACTGCTTTGCTCAGTCTCCAGTTCTAATTCATGATTAACTTGACAAAGGACCCTGCGAGGTCCAAAAGCTTGCATACCTCCACCAACTGTAGTTGGTTCAATAAAATATATCATTGTACTACTTTGTCTCCGTGGCCCTCCTGGGTACATGCACAGACAAGCACGTATGTCTCCACAAGCCCTGCCCCACAGCATTAGTCAGAAGCAGGTCATCAGTACAGATGCTGTACAGGAAGGAACACAGACTCACATGCATACGGCGATACGTAGCGGCTACCGTAAGAGGTGGCAGAGCGAGGCCTCTCCATCTTGTGTCCAGAGGGCGGCCGGGGGATCTTTACTGTTGCTGCATAGGAAAGGATTGAAAGAGACCACCTGACATGGAGAGAGACTCAAATCCTGTCTGAGCAACACAGGTGGACCTGACCCCAGTGCAGCCATTGCTGAGTTGTGAAGGGGAGTCACAGATTAATTATAAGCCACCACATGAATATTGCAGCCAAACTCCTGCCTGGCCTTTGCTCTAGCTAAGGGTCCCTCCTGCTCAAGCTTGGCACATGGGAGCTGATCATTCCCACCTCAAAACAGGGCTTTGGGACTTAGATCAGAGATCACAGCAGATATGACCAAAATGGAGCAAACAGCATAGCATCATAGAGTTGTAGGGTTGGAAGGAACCTCAAGGGTTACCTAGTCCAATCTCTGCTCCAAAACAGAATATGCTGTACCTACAACATCACAGACAGATGACTGTCCAGACAGTTTTTGAAAACATCCAAGAAAGATTTCACAGCCTCCTGGGTGACTTATTTCATTCATCCAACAGCTCTTACAGCCAGGAAGATTTTCCTAGTATTGACAAGAATCTACTTTGCTGCATTTAAACCAATTCTCTTTTGTTTTACCATATTTTGGTGGTAGCCTTTTATATATTTAAAGACTGCTTTTGTGTCTCCCCTTAAGTCATCTTTTTTCTAGGCCGAGCATACCCAATTCTTTCAGTTTTTCCTTCTATGGCTTATCTTCCAGCCCTTTATCATCTTGGTTGCTCTTCTCTAACTCCCTTTCCATTTTGTCAATACTTTTCTCAAAGTGTAGTGTCCAAAACTGAAAACACTATTCCAGTAGGTAGTAGTATTTGACACCAGTGCCAAACAAAACAGCACCACCACCTCCCACGTGTTAGATACAATCCATCTGTTAATGCTGTTCAAAATTACATTTGTCATTTTTGCAAGTGTCACTATAATGAATGGCAGCCCAACCTGACCAAGAGTCCTTGCAGAATAAGCACCATTCACAATTATGCACCATTCACTTCAGCTCTTCGTGGCCTCTTCCGGCTGCAATTCTGTTTCTGGAGGGGGAGGTTTGTTTCAGTGGCACTTGCTGAATCTCCATTGCTGGCACAGATGATTTGCTTGGTGAGTTAGCTCTCAGCAATGGTTAGCCCCTCCAGAGGCTGCCAATTAAGTAAGGCTTCCAACAGTTCATGGTCCTCCTTCTGGAGGGATGATCACAGCTACTAGGTGTTGTTCACATTTTTCTTGGAGCTGGGTGTCCTCCTCCTTGGTTCCCCTCACCCTCTCTGTTGCAGCCTTCTAGCCGGCTAGGCACTACCCCTTGGAGTCCTAGCCCCTCTTGGCATGTCAACTTGTTCTCTATTTGGAGATTTAGGCCTACTCCCACTTCAGCCTGGCTCTCTTGCCCTAGGAGCCCACTGCCCTTGGGGTTCTAGGCTGCCTCATTTCACCTCAGGGTCTCCTTACCCTGCTGGGATTACACTCAAGCCTCCTCTCGGCTTGGCCACGAGCAGGAACCCCCACCTTGCCACAAGCCCTTTGCCCAGACATCTGGCTCTTCCCCTCTCACAGGGTTTTGGGGTGGTCCCAAGTCTCAACAAAGCCCCTCTGATGACTTGGCTTCTGGTCCCTGCAGGTCTGTCTGAGAGCCCTGCAAAGGGATGGATCCTGGGCCTTTATTTATTTCTCTGTTTCAGTTTTCTTTTATCTTACAACTAGGGGCGGGAAACCGGTAAAATCCGGTATCCGATAATGCCGGTACCGGGCGTACCGGCATTATCGGATTCGACCCGGTAATCCGGTCCGGGGTACCGGATTCCGGGTACCGGATTTTTTACATTGCAGCCATTTAAAAATGGCTGCAATGTAAAAACTTAAAGCCCCAA
>QEPC01015765.1:1711558-1744419 GCA_003113815.1 Sphenodon punctatus | reverse complement strand
CCCCATTGAACTCAATGAAATAAATCCGGTACCGGTATACCGGATTTAATCCGGGAATCCGGTTTTTGCAGAACCGGTAACCGGTAAATCCGGTAGCCGGTAATGGGCCCGGGGTCCCACCTCTACTTACAACCCTCCTGCTCACAGAGCAGCTCAGGGAAGCTCAACAACAACAATCAACAGTTCATGATTAAAACATATTCACATAATTCACAATTTAAAATTCATTAAAAATACTAAAAAAGGCAGAACCAACCCCTCCCCTTAACCCACCCCACCCTACCTGTCTCCCTCTCCAAAGGCCCAGCGAAACAGCCAGGTCTTACAGAGTCTTTAGGAAAAGGGGAGGTATATAATAAAGTTTTTGTCAAGGCCGTAAGGTCAGTACAATAAAGGAACATATACAGAGTTTATAAACCATAAAAATAAGTCTGTTCATTCACCCACCTCCACCCCCAATTAGCTCAGCTTCTTGCTCAGAAAAAGGGGAGGGCCAGGGCCAGGCAGGCCTCCGTCAGGAGGGAATTCCACAGCCTGGCAGCAGCCACCGAGAACCCCCTCCCAATTGTCATCCAGAGAACTTTTGAGTCGGGCGTCCCCGGTTGACCGCAGCGGCCGCAATAGGACTCGGGGCCTGAGGCGGTCCTGCAGATAAGCAGGCCCAGGCTGTTTAGGGCTTTATAGGTCAACACCACCACCTTGAATTGGGCCCAGAAGATAATGGGCAGGGAACAGAGCACTGGTGTAATATGCTCATGATGACACGTCCCTGTTAGGAGACGGGCCGCCACATTCTGCACCAGCTGCAGACTCTGGACCATCCCCAAGGGTAACCGCACATAGAGTGCATTACAATAGTCTAATCTAGAGATAATAAAGGCATGGATGATGGTGGCCAGATCGGAGTCCAAGACATGGCCACAGCCATCGCACCAGATGTAATTGGCAAAATGCTCCTTTTGCCACAGCCTCCACCTGGGAAACCAGGCGGAGTTTTGAATCAAGGAGCACCCCCAATGACTGGAGCCAGCACCCCCTCAGCCCTAACCACCAACATTAACTCCATCTTGTCGGGATTCAACTTCAGATGGTTCACCCTTATCCAGTCCCCCACAGCCTGCAAGAACTGGGTGAGTACCGAGACTGCTGGGTCTGGGTCTGCAGGAAAGGAGAGGTAGAGTTGTGTATCGGTGTACTGACGACAATGCACGCCAAACCCTCTCACAACCTCGCCCAAAGGCTGCATATACAGAGGAGGGAGGACAGAATAGAACCCTGCAGGACTCCACACGCAAGGTCCCAGTGAGATAAAGTATACTCCCCAAGAACCACACGCTGAGTTCTCCTGGCCAGGAATGAGCAGAACCATTCAAGAACAATTCCACCCACTCTGCAGTCGGGCCACCAACATCTCGTGGTCAACGGTATCAAATGCTGCCAACAGATCTAATACAATTAAAAGAGACGATCTGCCCTGATCTAATTCACGGCACAGGTCATCAACCAAAGCCACAAGTGCAACCAGACTGAAAGATCAAGAAAACTGACCCAATCCAGATGCTCCTGAAGCTGCTGAGCCACCACCCATTCAACAACCTTCCCTAAAAAGGGAAGGTTCGAGACTGGCCGATAACTGGTAGGGGAGTCAATGTCAAAATATGGTTTTTTGAGCAGAGGCCGCACCACCACCTCTTTGAGGCAGCTTGGCACTCTGCCCTCCTTAAGGGAGGCATTGACAACCCCCTCCAGCAACAGCCCTAATGTCTCCTGGCAGGCCTTAACCAGCCAGGATGGGCATGGATCTAATTTACAAGTGGCCCTAACTGCCCCAAGGACATCCGCCGCATCAGTGGGCGACAACCACTGAAATTGATCCCATGAAATCAGACAAGGCGGGACCTCTACTACCTTAGGTTCACCCACTGTTATAAGTGATTTTATCCACAAAAAAGTCAACAAATATGTCACAGCAGGCACTGGAAGATCCTAGTTCCAGGCGACTAGACTGACCAGCTTCTTCACCACCTGGAAAAGTTCCACTGGATGCGACTTCGCAGATGCTATGAGGGTAGCAAAGAACTTTTTTGCTGCCCGCACAGCTACTACATAAGTTTTTAAACTAACTTTACTGCAATCGGTCGGCTTCAGTATGAGTATGGTGCCACTGTTGCACCAACTGCCGTCCCTCCTGCTTCATCCAGTACAGGTTTTTTGCAAACCAAGGGGACCCGTGTTGTCGACATTCCGGCAGCGGATGCCTGGGAGCCGTTCGGTCAATGGCCTCAGTCAGCAAGATATTCCAAGAGACAATGAGGTCATCAAGTGGTCATTGAGATAGGTTCTGGAATGCCCTAGGGGAATTCCCTCCCATTCTAGTTCCATAAGTCTCTGGGGGCAAGCCAACCAAACCGGTTCTACACCTCTCCAGGGGCAGATATGTGCCAGGAGACCGGCCTGAAGGAGATAATGATCCATCCATGACAAGGGCATAGTTAATACATCCCCCACCACTGGATCCCCCACCTCAAGGCCAGTGCAGAATATCAGGCCACGGGTATGTCCTCCATCATGTGTCAGGCCCACAACCCTCTGAGAAAGTCCCATAGTTGTAATGACGGCCATGAACTCATACTCCGCTCCCCCAAGATTAGTCCTGGGGGATTTCAACATCCACGCCGATACCAAACTCCTTGAAGATTGAAAAACCACCTGCGACACCAATTTGACTAGGACATGTAGGGATGCTGCCATACAGGTAGGTGCACAGTATATCAGCAGCAGCCCCAGTCTGTCTCCAGCCAAATCACCAGATGGATACACTCCATACCTAAGATCATCTGCACTGGATACCTCCTCACAGACCAGGTGTCCTTAAAAACAACAGCAACACCCCCTCCCTGCCCCTCCGGTCTAGGCTGGTGCTGTACAGAGTACCCGATCAGAACAAGGTCAGCCAAAATTGGCCTTAACTCAGTGTCCAGTCAGGTCTCTGTAATATACACGAGATTGACCCAAGATCAACTCCCGGATCGTTGTTGATTTATTAACAACTGACCTCGCATTAATCAGCAGCAATCCTGGACCAGGGGCCCTCCCATTCTCGATCATCACATTTCCTGTCCGGGGTCCTGTGAGAGGCACAAAGTACCTGTCCCTTCTCACTGTTGTTACCTGCCTCCAGGGCTGGACTTAGGAATTTTGTGCCCCTAGACCACTCTCAGGCTGCTGCCCCCAAGTCAAGCCCCACCTCCACGCTGCGTGTTCATGGGTGGAGGAGCTCCATGTGAATGATACAGCGCATGCTCCTGTGGTGACTTGGGGTGCGTGCACGCACCTGCGTAACATGCATCCCCACTCACCCCCCACTTGTCCCCATGCATGAAACAACTGGGAGAAATGGGGGTTGCTCCATGGGTGCAGATGAGCAGGGGGGTGAGTGGGGATGTGTGCGCGGCCATGTGTACACCCTGCCCACGCACTAACACGTCCACGGACCCGCCCACCCTTTTTCCATGGATCCTCCGGGTATGGGAGGAGCCACTCGAAGAAGAACAGAAGGTTGCTGTCTTGGAAACAAGATTCTTTGAGATGGCGCCTAAGATTCTCACAACATCCACCCTCCCAATCCTGCATGGAATTTTTTTCTAATATTCTTAGAAAGGGTTGGAAGGAACGGTCATTCTGAAGGGGGCGGGGTGCTTTTTATACTAGACGAGCTCGAGATCATCACGTGGTCTATTATTGGATCATGAATATTAGACCCCTTGTCTCTCCCTCTGTTCCCCTTCCTAAGTCTCTCCCCCAGCTCCTGTCTCTCAGATTGTAAGCCCTAGGGGCAGGGACCATGTCTATTTTATTACTTTGTAAAGTGCCAGGTACACTGCTGGCGCTATATAAATGTTTGTTGTTAATAATAATAATAATAATAATAATAATAATAATATTGGAATAGGGTGAGCATGCACTACCCAGTTGTGAGAATGTTGGGAGCTATCTCGAAGAACCTTCCTTACAAGGCAACAACCTTTTGATCGTGGGGAGGAGTTGCTTGTTTACAAACAGCTTTATCTCCCAGCCCAATAGGTGTGGTGTCCCGCTGCTGCTACAGCACTACTAGCAGGCAGACAGCAGAGGCAGGTGAGGGATGGGGACCCAGGCAGCAACCTCAGCTGTGCAGGGAGAAAAACAAAAACTGAGCAGGGCAGAGCTAGTGCCAGGATTGCTGACCCCCAGAAAATGCCACCCAAGGCCTGGGCCTAGGGGGCCTGCCCCTAAGTCTGGGCCTCCCCACCTCCCAGAAGGACCATAATTGCCCTGGCCCACCACAACCCCAATGGCTATAGAACACACACACACCCCACCTCCTCCCCAGGCTGTCCTGCCCAGCCCCTGAGGGAGATCTCATCCCTTCCAACCTCCCTACCACCACCCCTCCTCCACCCCCATCGGGTCACACACTGCCTCACACCGGGGGGGTGAGGGGAACAGTTCCCTCCTCCCCCTTACACTGGGGGAGGGAGTCCTACTCCTCACCTCCATCCTAATCCACCCATCTCCCAAACCAACCCTTACCACTCTGCCCTAATAATCAGTCATCCCAATATTGTAGTCTCCCCCGGTCTCCCCCCC
The DNA here is from genome assembly GCA_003113815.1 of Sphenodon punctatus. Taxonomy (NCBI): domain Eukaryota; kingdom Metazoa; phylum Chordata; class Lepidosauria; order Sphenodontia; family Sphenodontidae; genus Sphenodon; species Sphenodon punctatus. Next base: position 1,739,790 of record QEPC01015765.1, on the reverse strand, counting down.
CCTTGTCCCCACCTAAGGGCCACACCCAAGGGCCCCTTGGCACAGCCATCAGGTGCACAGCCTGCAGTGGCACCAGGCTCGCTGTTGCTTATCCCCCTCCCCGAAGGGAAAACCCTTGCCCCCACCACCTCTCCTTTTAAAAAAGGGGGGGGAGGGGGAGTTAGAAGTCCTCAGAGCAGGGGCCTGTCTCCCCCCACCCATCTCAGGGAAAGCCATACCTGGCTTCCAGTCCCCAAAACCAGTCTTTAAGGGTTTCGGTATACTAGGCCTAAGTAGGTCTGGGTTCAACAGCAGCTGCAGCAAACCCCAGTTAAGTACATAAAGGCCCAAGTACACTCAGAGGCAGTGTGTCAGTTCTGTTCCCATATAAAGTCATAATCTAAATCCAAAGTGGCCCATTGCAGGGGTCTGGTTTCCATTGGGTCTACGTCCATCTATTTGCTTCAGTACCAGCCATTATATGGAGGACTGAAACTCTATACCTTAAAAGGGAGGCATAATTCCTGTTTGAACAGATGGAGCTCAAAATGGTGTCCCAAATTAAGTCAGCAACTCCTAATTCCACATGTGAACTTAGTCTTTTCTTGGGGCTGTGTTGTAACTATCTGAAGACTAAATTGCCCACATTCTCCACCAAACTGTGTGTCAGTGGTGGGCTCAACCCTCCCAGAGGATGCCCTCAACTAAACTCAAGGGGAATGTAGCTCCAGCCACTGCCACACTCCTAGTACCTTCAGTTCTCCAAAGTCACAGAAGTGTATTCAAGGCTGGCTTCTCAAACCTCCCTAGATAGGCAGCCCAATCCCCCAGACAGGACTTCTCTCAGTAAGTCTGGGTCCCCAACAGTTCATACAGCATTCAAGTCTCCCCTCAATCTCTTATATACAGGTTTAACCCCCACCTGATGTCCAGTGTTCCACATCTAGGTCAGCATCCTCTAGCCAGTCTAGCTGGGCTTATTCTCAGTAAAGCATCATAAACCTTGCAAGCTGCTGTCTGCTTTGGAAGCTCCTTTTCTGAGCCTTTTTACCTTGAAACGGAGACTCACTGACACACACACCCTGGAGTGTACTCAGGCCCTTATATACTCAGCTAGGGTTTGCTGCAGCTGCTGTTAAACCTTGACCTACTTAGGCTTAGTATGCTGAAACCCTTAAAGACCCAGTAACCCCATACTACTCTGTTTAGAGCCATGTTTTTGCCAAGCCCAGTTTTACTCAGGGTCATGGGAACAGCCAGGAACAGACCCAATCCCAACCCCTTTAGGGGGGTAGGGAAAGGTTAAATTACACTAGACAGTGGGGTGAATCCAGCTGAATAGGTGCCTCTTATTTCCACTCTGGAATTTAAATGTCTGGTTGTAGCAAGGACACGCCTTTGAAAAGGGACAAGCCTAAATCTAAGCTAATGAAAGAGGAACCTCCCAGTTCAAGGTCTTGAACATTACCTTCAGTCCTTAGAATAAATTGTTGTAACTGCTTAATCAACAGAATAGCTCTAATTGTAATGAAGTGCCCCTAATCTAAATAGTTTGTAAAATAAGAGAAAAACTCAGGAATTCTCTGAAACAGAATCACCATGTGAGCTGAAAGGGAACGTGTCTGTGATTCTCTCCGGTCAAGACAGCAAAAATCCACTGTCTTGGCTCTGACCGGAAAAGCAATAAACTAGTGAATGTTCCAGAGTGATTGTGTGTGTCTTGTTTAATTGGTGAGGGGTATCCATAACTCCCAACACCATAGTGGAGTGTGAGACCCCCAGGTCACAGCAGGGTTTCCCAAAGTGCAGGGCCTGGGGTCCCTATTGCCCCTGCTTACGATTGGCCCTGCTCTCACCTGCACCTGTGAATTCCTTCTCCAGAGAGGCAGTCCGTTCCATGGCCCGCGAGTTCACCCTGCCCTTGTAGAGAACTCCATTGATGCCCAAAATGTCCACTTCAGTCTGAAAGAGTGGACACAGCACAGATGTGGGACCCTCATTGAGACTCAGACCGAATGCTCTACCATGCAACAAGAAGTTCAGCCCCTACTGGAGGCTGGTTCTCTCCCCAATATCTGCCCTAAACTCCTTGCCTGAGCCAGGTCATCCACAGCTGCTCCCCAGCTTCCTATCCCCCCAGATCAGTCCCTTTCTTTTAGTTGCTGTATTTCCCATGCTGGCTTCTGGCACTCTGGCTAAGAAGCAGTCCCAGGCCAGTGGTCCACTGTGTGGTTAGTACTCAGGAAAATAGAAGGTGGCTCACGTTTTCATAGGTGAGGGCTGATGGGTCTCCATAGGGGTAGAGGGTAGCAAGATCCTGTGTCTTGGACAGTCGCTTGATGGGGTAAGCTGCGTGCATCTGGCACTGCCAGCAGGGCTGTAGGGAAAGCTGGTGGTTTGTTTCACTCATCTCTAGAGCTTGCTCCCTTGGGAAGGAAAGTGCAGGCTGATTACCCATCCATCAAAGCCCTGCCCTTCGCCACCAACCCCCCACCACATTTTTTATTATTATTAAATAATGTATTAGTTATTAATTTATGCAGCAACAGCAATGTGTCTGGCACTGTACAGTCATGATAAGAGACAGGTTCCTGCCTGTGGCGATGAGAAGGACAGCCCCACCGTCTGACCCCATCAGGACCCCGACACCAGACACGATAGGGGTCTCCACTAATTACTGGGCAGGGCCTGGGTCCAATGGAGGCGCAGTCCGGAGGAACAACCAGCCAGGGTGGCAGAGAAAACGAAGTGACTGCTGCTTCACTGACAGCGCCCTGGGAACCTGGTGTGTTGTCAGTGACGTCAGGAGGGCGTGCCCAGGCTTGCTGGCCAGCTGGAACGGGGGGGCAAATGACAGAGCAGCCAGGAGAGCTGCTGACTGTGTGGCTTTCCCCAGTTATACAGCCTTAAACAACTGGCTGGAACATCCGGACCTGCGGTAAGGTAAGGCAGGGCAGTCAGGTGAGTCCCAGCTTCATTAGGGCTTATGAGAGGTAGATTGCGTACAGTGTTGGCAGGATACAGACAGAGGTGGAAGAGACTCCCATCACCCCCCATCCTCTCAAGCCTCCGCCCAAAGCAAGGGCACAGGGGCCTGCCCCTTGACTCAGAGGGTTTTGGGGTACAAGGGAGCTGTACTGTCACACTGCCCCAAGAGGCTTACAATCTAGGAAGAATAAGGAGAGGGGACATAGGGAGAGAGATATTCATGAAGTTCAAAAGTTGCAGGTTCACCAGCTTAGTTTAGTTACAGATGGATAGTGTAAGAAGTATAAATCAAGGAATCTATGGAGGTAAAGGGAAAGAGAAAGAGGTTGGCTCAGCTGTGGAGGCCAGCTTCCTTGTGCACGCACACATCAGCCCCCACCACATTGGCTGTCTGCACATCTGCAGAGAGCAAATATGGCAGATTGGCCTCCACACAACAGAAGTGAGAGGCTGGGAGCAAGACACAGCAGCTGCTGGTCTCACACATAGCACAGGGTGCAGTGAATCAGTGAAATCCACTGGCCCAGCCAAACCCCTATCTCTGTGAAGTAGAATGCAACACAAGCAGCATCAGCAAGCCTGCTGCTGGGAACAGTTTGGGGGAAGCCTGTGTGCAAGCCCCTACTCCAGAATCCAGGCCAGCTGTATAATATGAAAAGGGCAGGGAGACCAAACTCTGCAGGGGCAAACCAAGGTTAGCATGATGATTCCCCTCCTCACCCTGGCCTTAACAAGTAAGTGACACCTATTCCTACTCAAACTAGGGAAGATGCCAACAAGATTAGAATCCAAAGCACCTGAGCTGCACCAGGAGATTGTACCCACATGAAGCTGCGACAATGGGGTGGAGGCAGTTAACAGCAGCTGGTAACTTGAGTCAGATGGGCTGACTCTGCTTCTTCCTACCCAAGGCAGCAAGCTGGTGGAAAGCAGATGGCAGCCTTAGCACCAGTGCAGTGAGCATGCTGCTCCATGGGAGCGGACCGCAAGCCTGTGGCTGCAAGTGCACTCAGCGGCAGCTCCTCACCTCCTTTGCTGCTGCCGTGTCAGATGCTCATAACCGCTGGCACTGGCAGGACGTGGCCTCAGAGTGGCCTTGCGGACTGTTATTAGGTGTCTGTGAAAAGAGGAACAGGATGAAACAGCCCAAAGCAGTATCCCCTAAAGAAGGCTCCCACCCCAGCCTCCAGAGAGCAGAAATGCAGAAGGGAGGGGCCTTTGTACTCACGGCCCTGTCATCATCGTCACAGGCCTGTTGCAGGAAATGCACTTCACTCTGTCAAAGAGCTGCCTGCAACACACACCAAGGGTAGCAGCAGACTCTTTCCTCCAACAGCCAGAGCCTCACTACTGCCCCACAGAACTGGTGGGGGTTCCTCCCATTCATCCACGTTCTGGGAAATTCCCATGTGGCAGGGAGCAGAGTGGTGTAGGGTACAGCCCCGTTGGTAGGAGCATAACCAATGCACACCCACATACACACATGCACTCTACTGCCAAAGCAGAGCTCAGGGAAGTGCTGCTGGCATTGAGTACAGCTTAGCAATAGCCAGTCTTCCTCTCTCACCACCACTTGTGCTGCAGCAGGGCTAAGGGTCCCTGTTAAGAGCTACAGCCCTGTTGTGCTGCAAGCTATATAGCTTCCCTCCCCAAATCTTTAGTCATGGCTGAAGCCCCTGCAGTTCTCAGCATGCCAAGGCATGACTGCTAGTTGGGGCCTGGTCTCTGCAGTGAGCTGAATGGGGACTAGTCCTGACTTCTCCCCCTGCCTCCCCACCCCCAGCTCCAGGCCTGGTGCTCATGCACAGCCTGCTTGCTCACTAGGCAAAGATGCTTTCTGCAGCAGTCCCAGGGGAGTTCCCAGCAGCTGGGTGACACACAGGCCCCTCCTCTCCCAGTTGCCCACTCACTTTTTAAAGCCAGCAGCACTTTCTGCATCAAAACAGGGGCCCTCACTCAAGTATTTCTTAATGAATTTCCACACCTCTTCCAGCTGCCTGCGCAGGGGGTCCAGGGCCATCTGGTCCAGCTAAGGAAGACAGGAGGGGAAAAGGCCCCAGGGTCTCAGGACAGCCCTGGATAGCTTTGTGCCAGATACTGCTCTGTACAGCCACCGGTGCATGCAGATTAAAGCCTAGTGATACGTCCCTCTCTGCTTGCTCTGAACTGCCCCCCACGAAACATCAGCATGGGCTAGGAAGCAGGAACAGCAAGAGCTAAAAATGTGCTGATGGTTAGGGACTGGGCTAAATCTGGGCACTGAGTGGGGACAGAGCGGAGTCCATGGGCTTGATTTGCACCCTTATAAAAGTGGAAATTGGTCCACATACTGCTTAATCCCAAACCCAGCACCAGTCCTGCAAAGGAATGTAGTCTGCTGCACTTGGTCTTAGCTGGGAGTGACACTGGTTGTACACAGACCAGTTTAACACCTGCAGGTCACTCTGTGTGAGATCAGAGTCAGGCTATAGCTGCTGTCTGAGCCTCCCAGCTGCTCCTGGTTCTCCTTGGTCCCTCCAGTCACTAAAGCTTTACAATATTGTGGAACTCACACACACTTCCCCTTCTTCCCTGCGGAAGCCCCGTCACCTTGCAGTCCATGTCGCTGAACAGCTTCTCCAGCACCTTCTGCCAGTCCTTGTCCTGCAGAGACATCTTCTGCAGCAGGCCCTGCATCATCTCACTTAGCTGCGTGACAGTTGTTTGCAGTTCCCCATGATTCACCATAGAATCCAGTGCACTTTTATCTGCTTTCTGGAGTAAACAGTGGAGCTTCAGAAACTTTCAGGGGCTCCTCCCCTGGTGTACAGAGGAAGGGGAGGAGATCCTGTTTCCCATCTGCCATGTCAGGTTCTCTTGGCTATTGCTCGGATTATGCCCTGCTTTACTAGATAGAGTCAAGATGGGGGGCTTCTCCAGTCTTGGCCTTAATAAAATAATAAGTCTCCAGCTGTAGTTTTTGTGAAAGCCCTCAACACCTGAGCCGACTGTCACTGATCCAGAGATTTTCTCTCTCTGAGCCTGGAGAGTTTGAAATGGCAACTCAGAAAGGTGTGCACTGCCCTGTGCATCTTGGCAAGGGGTGGAAGTTAGCCCACAAGCTGCTTAATTCCAAACCCGTGAGTATAACCAGCTCATTCCCCATGTCAGCAAGAAGAGAAGGATCACAGCCTGGAAGGAAGGCACATTGACTCATTTGGGCAACACCAATGGATGGCATTTGGAAAATGCCTTTGATTTTCCTACAGTCCAACAGAAGCCAAGCAGAGACCTGGAACAAGACCTGGAACATCCAAACTGCACCAAGAGGAAACCAAGTGCCAGGGGCTCAGTGAAGCCCAGAGAGAACAATCACATTTTGAATGACCTCTCATTGTGGTGGGTGGAGCTTGGAAGAGTGTTTCACACCTCCATCGGTCCTCTGGTCAAAGCCTTTCTTTGCATGGAGGAAACAGCCCCCCACGTTCTGCACACTGGGAGTCCTCTACTCACCACACTCATCTCCTGCTCCAGCAGGGCCTTGTCTGCTTTAGTCAGGTCAAGCTGCTCAATCATCTCCCGCATGTTCTGTTTGGGGAGTATAACATGCTTTCAGTCAGGTTTTATTGTCCTACAGCTGCTCCTATGTGTCAGCAGCACAGATGGAGTCCCAGCAAGAACCAGGTCAGAGAGGGACAGGCTTTTAAGTGTTGGGCCTGTGAGCCGTTCTATAGTCTAGGTCAGCAACTCCCAAGTTTTTTAAACCACTGAGCAACTGCCAACCCTCATAATTTCCTGCAGGCCTCCATGAGCTCACAGGAAGTGGTCATGCCTAGGTGTACACTCTTGTAGGCTACCCCCACTGCACAAAAAGGGTGGCTTCAGCTCCTACTGGCAGCATAGCCATCTCCAGGGAGGGGTTAGGGCAGACTGTAATGCACATGTGGAGAAAGCCATGAAGCTGTCTGTAGGGTGACCAGATATGCAAATTTTAGAGGACACTTATGAGGGCAGGACTGGTGCTGGGTTTGGAACTGGTGCATTGTGCAGTCCTGCAGCCTGTATTTCTCATATGTTTCCTCTAAAATTTGCATATCTAGCCACCCTAGCTGTCTGACAGAAATCTCTTTGCTGCAGAAATCTCTTTGCTCCCATTCCACAGACCAGCTGCAGGCCCCAACCTGGGAGCCACTGGTCTGTGTGACCAGGAAGGGAAGCTTTGCTCACCCCCACGTGTCCATACTGCAGTCCCAAGCATGTAACAGACTGTTGTTAGTGACACTTCCAACTGGCCCCATGACACAAACTCCAAGCCACACCAATGGGGCAGCTTTATTATAAAAATGACCGTTAACCATGCCTGCTCCATCCTGCTGCCATGTCACCTAGCTCAGTTTGTGCCTGTACATTCTGAGAGAGTTTGTGCAGCTCCACTTCTCCTGCACAAGGGGCCAGATGCCAGACATGCTTCTGGAAGGGCAAGAGGAACTTCGTACAAAATATCTAGCTCTGCCCTACCCCAAGTTGTCCCTTGCTAAAATCCCACACAATGGGACCTTTCTGCTAGCATCTGACCTCCCTTGACAGGCAGCAGGCACACTTGCAGCTCCTTCCAGTGCCTTTGAGAGGCACTAGAGAGGAGGCAGTGGCTTATGATCCTGTCCCCAACAGTGATGGCCAGAAACGGCTTGCTGTAGAGGGGGCTCTGTGGCACAACCCTTCCTTCCAAGCAACACTGAGCCTAAGGACTGTGGTGCTTTGTCTGACACAGCCCAAGACGTCTCAGCTGCAAGCTCAGTCTGCCAGGCCCCATCTGTGCTTTCCCTGCTTCCCCGACGTGGGCCTGGGCCCCTGCTGGGGGTGGCTCTCACCTGGATGTCTTCTGCGTTGTTCATCAATCTTTCAGTGACTTTTTGCAGCTTCTCACAGTGCTCCTTCAGCTTCTGTACCTGGGCCATCATGTTCTGCAGAAGCTCCTTTCCCTGATAGGAGCCAGGAAGGGATTGCTGTTGACTCAGACATCAAGCACAGTGGCTGGCTCTACCTAACGACCATGCACTAATCAGCTTCCACCCCTACATGCCCAGGCAGCTTCTGGCACACTCTTCATTCCAGCGTGGCTGATACAGATCTCCCCGAGGACCCCAGTCTAGGCTTGGCTGGGACCATGGAGAACCATCTCCTGGACATGTGAAACAGGGCTTGTGCCGTGATGAAAGCGGGTACAGCTCCTACTGCAATGCCCACTTCCCTCCACAGGCCCCTGCTGTCTGTACCCAGACCCTCCCCACACCCAGTTGGGAGACGCTAAAGCACCTACTTGTGCCCTCAGTTCTGCAGTCACATCACCTGCTCATCCTTGCTCTGCAGATTGCTGACTTCCTCCTGCAGTCTCTTCAGTTCTGCAGCCAACTCGTCCGGGACACCAAGGTTGGCTGTAAACAGACAGGAGACATGAAAAGCTCTGTAGCTGTGAATCCTCGTCTCAGGACCTAGCATCATAGGTACAGCCAGAGGAGCAACAATGGCCCTAGATGTGGGTGGGTTGTAGGAAAGCTCTACTCCCTACTCCAGGGACTGTCTATTCCTTGCCCTCTCCCCCACTATTTTTACACCCACTGTTTCCAGTAGTTCCACCTGTGCCCCCCAGCAGTGCTGGGAGTGGACAGTGTGGACACTGTCCAGCTGCCAAGGGATTGACTACCTAATCATTGATCACCTTTCACCTAACCATGCTCTGGGGAGGTCTAGATGGCACAGTTAGGAAAATGTTCGAGCCCCTCTGTATACTAGTCCTCCCAGTACTGCCACCCCAGAGCCAATGCACCAGGGATCAAGGTGTGCTAGACCACTGAAGCAAGAATGCTTTGGTGGCCAGGAGGAGAGAGAGGATACTCCATAGGCTATGGTACATAAGCATATATTTTATTTTACAACATATCAAATCTAATCCAGTAATACCCAAATAGTCCAGTCAAATCTCAAAAAGGACTATAAATTCAAAAAAATCTCAAATACAAGTGACTGTGTAAAAAAACAACAACACAACTTTAAAAACAAATGTAAACAACTTCAAAACATGCACCTTTTATCCTTCAGTATCTCCAACACAGTGGCAGAGGAACAAATAAAAAAAATCACTCCTTATGCCCAAGAACAAATCTAAATAAAAAACAAAAATCAATCAATAACTCATAACCAATATAAAAATATGTATTAAAAAATAAACATATACCAATACCCTTTAAATAATTGCCCTTACCTGCAAAAAGTGTGAGGAACTCCTAGTCTATATTCCACCCTCTCCAAAGAAGCTAAAAAACAGAAAAAAGTTAAATCACTCCTTGAGCTAAGGGACAAATCTAAATCAATTATCAAACTTTACCTCATAACCACTATAACAGAACAAACTTGTATATCTGTAATCTTAAAATCCTGCCTCTTACCAGCAAAAAATAAGGACTCTTAGAATATATTCCACTCTCTCCAAAGGAAACTGAAAGTCCATACTAAGGCTTATGAAGCGGTAGGATCCTTTATCAATCCAAACCAAAGTCTGCAATGAAAGCACACTGCCATTTTACTATTCACAAATGTCATGCTTAAGCACCAAACTTAAAACTAATGCTATAACTGCTAAATATAATACTAATCCTAATTGACATGCCACACACATACATAAATGAAGAAAACTTATCTGTCTCGCTCCTTAATACAGCAAAAATCAAAGAAATCTCTTGCAGGGAAGAATCCTCCTCACTAATGCAGCAGACTTTCTGCACAGGTGAAGGTTAAATAGTAATACTTTCTCAAAAAAACCAACCCTACAAGTGACTCAGCTGAAACATCTATTGACAACCCTCATGTCAGCAAACTCAATCCACATGCATTCTCAAGTCCACATTTAGCATACCAACTGACCTAAACACCTTCATTACCCATAACTTTACAGCAACAGCACCTTATTAGAAACCACCAGGATTTGGGTCCTCTATGTGGGAACTTAAATGCTTACAAAGGTCAGAAACCCAAATGTTAATATGTTTATTACAGTATATGAGAATGCAGTGGATTGAGAATCCCTGTAGACTTGAGAAGCCTTAGTATGGACTTTTAGTTTTCTTTGGAGAGAATGGAGTATATTAAGAAGAGTCATCATTTTTTGCTGGTAAGAGGCAGGATTTTAAGATTACAGATATACAAGTTTGTTCTGTTATAGTGGTTATGAGGTACAGTTTGATGACTGATTTAGATTTGTCCCTTAGCTCAAGGACTGATTTAACTTTTTTCTGTTTATTAGCTTCTTTGGAGAGGGTGGAATATAGACTAGGAGTTCCTCACAGTTTTTGCAGATAAGGGCAATTATTTAAAGGGTATTGGTATATATTTATTTTTTAATATATATTTTTATATTGGTTATGAGTTATTGATTAATAGTTTGTTTTTTGTTTAGATTTGTTCTTGAGCATAAGGAGTTATTTTATTTGTTCCTTTGCCACTGTGTTGGAGATACTGAAGGATAAAAGGTGCATGTTTTGAAGTTGTTAACTTTTGCTTTTAACGTTTTTTACACAGTCACTTGTATTGGGGATTTTTTGGAACTTCTAGTCATTTTTGAGACGGACAATGGACTATTTGGGTATTACTGGATTAGATTTGATATGTTGTAAAATAAAATATATGCTTATGGTTTTCTAAAAAGTTATAGTGTATCAAATTTTGGATTATAAAATAATAAGTATATTATATATTTTGTTTATTACACAACCACTTGTATTTGGCGTATTTAATTTTGGGACTGCATAGTCTTTTTTGAGACTGACAAAGGATAATTTGGGTATTATTTGATAAGATTAGATATGTTGTAAAATAGGTTTTAAAATTATACTGCATTGTATTAAATTTTGGATCATAGAGTAAATATATTATATATTATAATGGAATATATTAATTCCAAATTCAAGTTATTCTGAAGAAGACCAATAGGTTGAAACATGTCAGTAAGAACCGTGGATTCTGGACTGATCTTCATATGATGTGTACACTTGTTTATTGAATTTATTTGGTGTAACTAGATTTAATGCTTGATGCATATTATATTTGATTTTTACATTGTTATGTTAAATTATATTTGAATTTATAACAATTCCCTTTGCATTATTGTTTCTGCTGTTTTAGTGTCGCTACTCAGGGGATTGTATTCTTCACCGACATCCCTAGTGTTGTATGGCTCCAGATCAAACCTGCTCTGTTTAACCCTGATTGCCAGAATGGCTGATTCCCTCTGGGAGACTCAAGCCGGCCCTCCACACTGCCAGGAGTGAAACATAGGCACAGCTGCTCACTTAGCTGCATCAAACCACCCTTAGCCAGTTATTCGGACAGGACTGGCTTTAGGGATTGCGGGACCCAAGGTGGGGAGGAATGTGGAGCCCGCTTCTCCCACCAGCAGCAAAGCTACCACTGGCGGGTCTAGGGGTGCTCCCTGGCTCAGGGGGCACTCCCCAGCTCAGTCTGGGGGCGCTACCCAGGCCTGGGGTCAAGGACAAGTGGAGGGGGCACTCCCCTCTGCCCATCCATTTTTCAGAAGGACACAGCACTTACCTCATCCACCGCTGCCACCACCATGCTGACCGTGACTCCATCGCTGCTGGTCTGGGCCCCACGCCGGGCCCACTTGCCGGCTCCTGGGTTGCACCAGAAACGGTGCCACAGCAGCAGCATAACTGAATTTTCTACTGGAAGTTGCTACAGGCCAGGGAGTGAGGGAGAGGCCTCTCTGTCACCACGGTGGGGGAAGGGCACACTCAACAAGGGGGAGTCGGCAGTCAACTTAAGGCTCGAGCCCTGACTCCGCTCACACGATGTGGAAGCTAAGTGCCCGTCAGGATAGAATTGTGGCCCATATGATCTCGCTGAGATCAGGCCTCTATCATCATAGGGCGCAGAGTACTTTGGGAGCCTTGAGCTGAGCCCCACTCGTTTGCTCGGCACAACCACACCAAGTAAAGGGAGGACCGGGGTGACTCATGGGGGAAGGGCCTTGAGGTCAGGGGGTGTGTGCCTTGGGGAAGGGGAGCAAGGGCTTGCACATTGGAGGGGACCAGGACCTGGTGGGGGAGGGGTCAATTCACTCGACACACACAGCACTCTTGCTCACACGTAGGAAGGCAACACGGGGAAACACAGATGTGGGGTTCAATCTCCGAGCCAGGTTCAAGGTTCTGGTATTAATCTATAAGGCCCTTCACGGTCTGGGCCCCTCATACCTCAGGGACCGCCTCGCCCTCCACACCCCAGAGTGGCTCCTTTGGTCTGCCGGGGGGTGCCTTCTTGGAGGTCCCCTGTGTTAAGCGGGGGGCTACAATGGAGAGGGCATTCTCGGTGGTCGGGCGGTGCCTTTGGAATTCCCTCCTGGAGGAAGCTTGCCTGGCCCCAAGCCTTTTAACATTCTGGTGAATTTGTAAAACCTGGCTGTTTGCCCAGGCCTTTGGGAAGGGGGGGTTAGGGAGGGTTTTTATCCCCCTTCACCCTTATTTATTGTATTATTTATCATGTTCCCTGGTCCTGTTTTAATTGTTGTATTTTATGCGTGTTTTAAATATTTTATGTTTGTATTTTTTATATATATATATATATATATATAAATAATTCTTTTGAGATTGTAAGCCGCCCCGAGCTGTTTCAGGCGGGGCGGGGTATAAATGTAATAAATAAATAAATAAATAAATAAAATCTCTTGAGGCTAATGTTATCAGACACACACAACACACACACACTCTCAAAAACAAGGTCAACAAAGATAAATTGCTCTACTTAGCTCAGAGGCAGGGGCCGGTTTCTCTGCACTCACCAGCACTGGGCTCAGCAGTGGCCTTTATACTGGCGGCCCCGCCCCTGTGTGCGCCCGCAAGCGTTCGAAATGTCACCGAGGCGGCGGGGCCACGTCAGTGGTACGTGTGGGTGCTGGAGGCACGTCTATGCGGCATGGCGGGGGGGCAGTTCCCATGGCAACCAGCGTCTGTGGTGGAGAGCACTGGACGGCGTCAGGCGGGGCTACACCGAGCCCTGCTCCCCCATGGCGCCGCCGCGGACGCCCCCCGGGACCCCTAAGCCCCCACCTGAGAGCGGGGCTTACAATATCCCCCCCTTGAGGCCCCCTACCCAAGGCCCAGGAGGGGCCAGGCTTCGCTGGGTGACACAAGTGGAAGGCGTGGACGAGCCAGGGGCCGACACATTCGTTGCTGGTTCCCACGAGTATTCCTCGGGGCGGCAACCCACCCAATCTATTAGATAATGTAACCGCCCACAGCTGAGTTTCGTGTCCAATATGGCTTGAACCGCATAATCCCCGTCCGTATTGGTGCCTATCACTGCACCCGGAGTTGGTGTATGGTCTGGGTCCTGAGTGGTGGCCGCCTTTTTCAGTAGGGATACATGAAATGTAGGATGAATACATACACGTGGGGGCAATTTTACTGCGTATGTGACCTCATTTACCTGGCGAAGGATTGGATATGGGCCTATATATCGTGCACCTAGCTTGGGAGATGGACATGTCGAAGGGTAGCGCTGGTGGTCGATCCATACTAGATCACCGGGGGCAAGCAAGGGCCCACTTCGACGATGGACATCGGCCTGCTGTTTATATTGTTGTCGAGCTTGCACCAGGACTCATTTAGTAATGGTTTGGGCTTCATGGATTTTGTGGGCCAATGCGCCTGCAGTGGGTACAGGGACTGGAGATACATCGAAAAACCCCATTCGGGGCTGGAAACCATAGGACACAAAAAAAGGGGATGTCCCTAGTGAGGCATTAGGGACATTGTTATAAGCGAACTCCGCTATAGGGAGCCACGTGTACCGGTCGTCCTGCAGGTAGTTAATGTAGCAGCGAAGAAACTGTTCCATATTTGGTTTACCAGTTCTACCTGGCCGTTAGCTTGTGGGTAGTAGGCCATGGTGGGTTTAAGAGTCACTTGGAGTGCTTGAAATAGTGCTTTCCAGAAATGTGAGACAAATTGTGACCCCCTATCACTGATGATCTCTTGAGGGCAGCCGTGGAGTTTCAGGATGTGTCGTATAAATAGCAGTGCGGTGTGACGCACTGGCAGGAGGCCTTTACATGCTATGAAATGCGTCAGTTTTGTAAAGCAGTCTATTAACACGAGTACTACGGTGTAGCGGCGTTATGGGGGCAGTTCCACAACAAAATTGAGACCGATCCGTTGCCAAGGTCCTAGGGGCAAAGGGGCCACTTGTAGGAGTCCTGTAGATGTTTGATGGGGAATCTTTGTGCGAGCGCCTGCTTCCACGTGGTGTCCTTGTAATTCATCCTTGTGAGTGTCCTGTCCCACACCCTCCCTCCTGGGTCTCTGCACAGTGCCCCCACGCATTTGTCCCTCCCTGGCCCAGGGCCCCGTGTGCGTGGGAGACCTGCTAGTGTGGCAATTCCCTGGTTGGGGAATGGCTTGGCCTGTACCCCGGTGATGATCTTGGTGGGGAGAGAGTGACTCCTCTAGACCACCGTATAAGAACCTGAGGGGTCTTTTTCAGGCCAACGCCCTTCCCCACACGGGAGTTTCCCCTGGGCTTGGCCGAGTGCATGGTCGGCCATCCCTTCCTCCTTCCCCCTCCCGTGGGGTTTCCTGTGTCACCCCCAGAACCCCACACCATGAGACTTGTTGTTGGCAGGAGGGTGGAACCACAATGCGATTTTGTTTAGTAATTAGTCCGTCCTTCATGGTGTACTCTGGAACATCCGCCAAGGCCAGTTCTTTGCTACCCACTCGATGAAGGTCCGCAAGGGATAGGTGCGTGGCTGCGAAGGTTTTCCCCTCAAGGATGGGTCCTTGGGAGTGTTTACAGGTGACTTGTTCTTCATTGTACCTGGAAAGAGCATCCGCAAGTGTGTTCAACCTACCAGGTCAGTAGCGGATAATGAACAAGAAGCGCATGAAGAACAGCGCCCAATGGACATGATGGGCATTTGCAATATGGGCGGTTTAGAAGAAGGTTACGTTTTTATGGTCCTTTATCACTGTTATGGGATGCTGTGCGCCTTCAAGAGAATGCCACCATGTATTGAAGGCGGCTTTAATGGCGAGGAGTTCCCGATCCAGGACAGTATAATTTTGCTCTGCGGGAGTTAGTTGCTGGGAATAGTAGGCGCAGGGCAGCATGTGGTGTGAGTCGGTTGCTGATTGCAGTAATACTGCCCCGATCACGATGCCGGATGCATCTGCTTCCACATAAAATGGTTTCTCGCAATTGGGGTGCTGCAGAATAGGTGTTGTAGTGGACGTTTGTTACAAGTACTCGAAACTATACTGCTGTCGGCGTCCCCAAGTGTGGGTAGGTTCTTGCGTAATAGTAGTGTCAAAGGTGCAGTGATCTCCGCATAGTTTGGTATATAATGGTGGTAAGTGCTTCCAAGAAAGCGCTGCAAGGGTTTGACTGCCTTGAGAGTGGGCCACCGCTGTAGTGCCTCGACCTTCCGAGAGTCCATCATGATTCCGGCGGGGCTGATTACAAACCCTAGGAACTCAACAGTGGTAATGTGGAATGCGCATTTTTCCTGTTCACAATAAAGTCAATGTGTTCGGAGTCGTTGTAATACTTCTCGGACATGGGTCACGTGCTGTTCACGAGAGGTGGAATACACGAGAATATCTTCGAGGTAGGCGATGACATAAATATCCAAAATATCCCAAAAAATGTTGGAAGGTGGCCGGTGCGTTTGCCAGGCTAAATGGCATGACCAAATACTCAAAATGGCCATACCTTGTGCGAAAGGCCGTCTTCCACTCGTCACCTTCTCTAACTCGCAGCAGGTGGTAGGCTCCTCTCAGGTCCAACTTGGTAAAGATGCATGCCCCTTGGAGGCAATTGAGGAGCTCTGGGATCAGGGGGAGCGGGGAGCAGTTTTTCATGGTGATGCTATTAAGGCCCCTATAGTCCGCACAGGGCCTCAGCCCCCCATCTTTCTTAGGAACAGAGAAAATAGGTGCTCCTGCCAGTGAGCACGAATGTCTGATAAACCCGTTTCACAGGTTTTCGTCAATGTACTGTCACAATACTTGGAGTTTCGGGGCTGACAGAGCATAAATTCAGCCGAACTGAGGTTCCTTGCTGGGGAATAAGTCAATGGGATAATCGTAAGTTCGATGTGGTGGTAACTCTGCCACCTGTTGCTTACTGAAGACGTCCCGATAGTCCGCGTCTTCTCTTGGAAGGTCTGGGAACCCGGAAGAAGACACCTCACTTCTTGTTGCCAGGTTCACCTTTGCTGGCATTGGGTGAAGACAGGCACGGGTACACTGAGGGTTGCGAAAATAGAGTCGTCATTGGGACCAACTGATATGGGGGTTGCTGCAACCAGGGGCTACCGAGGACCACCGGGAACAAGGGAGTACAAACCACGTCCAGTTGTAGCTGTTCATGGTGCTTCCCCAGCACGCAGGGCAGAAGGGGGGTACTTGTTGTGATGGGTTCGGACACCAAGGGGGAGCCATCAATGGAGTGGACAGTTTCTAAGGGGATCTTTGGTTCGGTAGGGATCTTCTTTGTATACACCAGATTCGCGCCGATAAAGTTCCCCGAGGCACCAGAGTTGAGGAGGGCCCCGGCGCTACCTGCAGGGTGACCGGAACACGCAGGTGGGGGCTACTAAGGAGCTGGGTACTCAGGGTTACGACTGAATTTAGGGCCGAGGTGGTCCCTGCCCGTCTCGGCCCCTGGCATTTCCCGGATCTCTCCTCTGCGGAGGTAAGGCAGGGCATTCCCCGATAAAGTGGGAGGGATCCCCACAATAAAAACATGCATGAGATTTCCTTCCCCCCCTGCTCTCGTTCTTCTAGCGTGAGTGGGCCCTGGGAAGCCCCGAGTTGCATAGGCTCGGGTTCCGGTAACTTAGGCCCATTAGGAACTGCGGGGGTCCATACAAAAAGGGGTCGCACGTCTTGGCGGCGTTCCCGCTTTTTTTCTGACAAGCGATCCTCAATTTGGAGGACCAGGTTAGCCAGCGTTTCCCAGGTCTCAGGGAGGGGAACAAAGGCCAGCTGGTCCTTTATCTCCTTGCTCAGACCTCTGCGGAACAGAACCTTGAGTACATCGTTGGGCCATTGGAGTTCCAGAGCGAGCTGTTGGAACTGTGTAATGTACTCCAATAGCCCACCCTTTTTCTGTTTCAGGGGCATAATCAAGGCCTCTGCATCGCGTACTCGATGAGGGTGGTCAAACAAAAACGTAAATTCTTTGACAAAATCGGCGTAGTGGGACAGGAGAGGGCTGTCACCCTTTAGCAAGGTTGTGGCCCAATCTAGAGCAATGCCCCCCAAATTCCCAATAATGAAGGCCACCTTTAAGGAATTGGTAGCATATGTGGCGGGCTGTAACGTAAAAGTTAGCCGACACAAGGCCATGAAGCCCTGAAAGATCTTCCTGTCCCCAAGGAATGTTTATATTCTAGGCCCTTTAGGTTCCCTAGGCACAGGAGGTCTGCCAGCGGCCACAGGGGGCAGCAGCAGCGGTGGTGGTAACGCATCAGGGAGTTCCCTGTGGGGAGGTGCTGCAGGGGGTAATTCAGCGGGACCTGCAGCTCCCTGACCATGGGCCTCAGTAGCAGCTTCCTGAACTTGGGCAACAGCTGCGGCTAACTCTGCTTGGTGGGTACGGAGATCCATGATCTCCATGGCCAGAGACTGGACCGCTTGTGCGAGCTGGCCAATTTCGGTTGCCACATCCATGGCTAGTGATTCTGTCACTGGGGTGGGGGAAGGGCACACTCAACAAGGGGGAGCCAGCATCAATTTAAGACTTGAGCCCTGACTCCGCTCACACAATGAGGAAGCTAAGTGCCCGTCAGGATAGAATTGTGGCCCATATGATCTTGCTGAGATCAGGCCTCTATCATCATAGGGCGCAGAGCACTTCGGGAGCCTTGAGCTGAGCCCCACTCGTTCGCTCGACACAACCACACCAAGTAAAGGGAGGAACGGGGTGACTCGTGGGGGAAGGGCCGTGAGGTCAGGGGGCATGCGCCTCAGGGAAGGGGAAGGGGAGCGAGGGCTCGCACACCGGAGGGGGTCAGGAGGGGGGCCAGGACCTGGTGGGGGAGGGGAGAATCCACTTGACACACACAGCACTCTTGCTCACACACACATAGGAAGGCAACACGGGGAACCACAGACACACGTGGGGTTCAATCTCTTGAGGCTAATGTTATCAGACACACACAACACACACACACTCTCAAAAACAAGGTCAACAAAGATAAATCGCTCTATTTAGCTCAGAGGCAGGGGCTGGTTTCTCTGCAATCACCAGCGCTGGGCTCAGGCCCAGCGCTGGCCTTTATACTGGCGACCCCGCCCCTGCATGCGCCCGCAAGCACTTGGAACGTCACCGAGGGGGCGGGGCCACGTCAGTGGTGCGTGTGGGCGCTGGAGGCACGTCTATGGGGCGTGGCGCAGGGCCGGTTCCTGTGGCAACCGGCGTCTGTGGCTGAGAGCACTGGGCGATGTTAGGCAGGACTGCGCCAAACCCCGCTTCCCCATGGCGCTGCCACGGATGCCCCCCAGGACCCCTAAGCCACCACCTGAGAGCAGGGCTTACACTCTCCCTCAGTTCCTGGCCAAGATAGACAGTGGGTGGGACCTGTAAGCTGCACGTCCTGACCCCGTCCTCCACTTCTGACATCTCCAGAGTGGACAGAGTCGGCCAGGTGGGCCACGGGAAGGACCCCACGCTGCGATGGTGAAAAATAAATAAATAATAAAAAATTGGGCCCAAGCGCAGCCTCCCACCCCAGGAGCAGGACCCGGGGCGACCTCCCCGAACTGCCCTGCGGTAAGGCCATCCCTGTATTCGGGGATGCATGGGCTGGTTCTGTAGTGCTCACAACAGTGGAACATGGCCCAACGGCAGCTCTGATGGCTTTTCTGAGGGGAGCTCAAGGGACCATTTCTGACTATTGCTCTGCTTGGGTGTCTCCTGGGAGCAGAGTCCAGCTTTAGGGTCTCACCTACGTGATCTGCATGCTGATTCACCTGCTCCTCCAGCAGATGGACATAGGCTGCCAGCTCCTCATGCTTCGCAGGCAGCTGGCCCAGGATACCGAGCACCTCCTTGGCCTCCTTCTGTCTGGAGTCCAGACTGAGTGGCTGGTCTGGGGAGTGCTGGAACAAAACCCCCTGAAGGCATTAAGGAAGAGTCCCATCCAAAGAGCTCAGCAAGCGGGGTGCTACCAGGAGGGGCCTTGCCTGGGGCCTCTTCGCAGACCAAATTTTCTGTGGCTGATCAGCTGGCCAGACTCCTCTGTACATCCCACAACGCTCAAGATTTCAAGCAGACAGAGTGACAAGCCACACCCCCTCAGCCAATAAGCTCCATTCCTCTATGAATAAGCTCCACCCCTCACACACTTTCACATGCACACACATCTCCCCAAATTCCAAGTGCATAAAGAGGGCCAGAAGCTCTCCTGCTTATCATTCCGCTTAGTTTCTTGTCATTCCATCATCTTCCCATTGTCCTCTCAAGTGTTTGTCTTGGGAAGCAACCAGGAAAGAGGTGCCTAAGGCTTCAATACCAGCCTTTTCGGGCGTTTTTCCGCAGTTGATCCTGGACTGACATAGTGAGTTTATTAATCCGGGCTGTGTGTTTACATTTCTATCCCAGATTTAAATTTTATCTTGGGATAGCAGTGTAAACACTTAATACAGCTTTAGACCACCACAGAGGACTGGACATCCTATGGTGCTTTGCTGCTGAATTCCATCACCTTCTTCCACTATGATTTGCCCCCTTTTGAACAATCCCATGGTTAATGTATGCACCAGGTTTTTGGGAAGAGAAATCAAAATGCTGATTTCCTGGCCAGAGCCCCTGTGAAAAGGGAACTAACTCCGGATCCCTGCACCCCCAAAACACCTGCTGCAGCCCCCATTCAGCCCAGTCCATGTCCTGATGCTCTCTCTGCAGCCTCGTCCCACTTGCTACACTCCACTGTGCTGCCTCTGGCAAGCAGCCAAGTCCAGGCAATCCACTGAGTTGTGTGGATACTTTGGGTGTCTTTAGACATAACGCCAACAGGTGTCTGAATGTGTGTTTTGACCTTGAAATGAACACCGGTTTGGCCCTGTGTTCACCATGTGGCGCTGCTTAGACACACAGTCCATCTTGGGGCAAATTGGTGTTTTGCTCACCACCCGATCTCAGCATGCAAGCGCTGTCACCTCATTCTCTGTGTTGTACTTGCTAGCATGTCACGCGATATCATTAGACACAACATTGGCCACGTGTTCAGCCGGAACACGCAAATGGTCCTTGTGATGCAATAGTGTTCACATTGCGTGTTCAACAGGTGGCCAAATTGGTGTTGGGATTGTTATGATGCTTACACACAACGGCCAAACACGTGCTTAGGGGTTTTGACACCCGATCTTTGTTATATCTAAAGACACACTTTGTAGCCGGTTGTTCTCTCTGCAGTGGCCGGCTCTTGTCAGTTTCCCTACACTCTGCTCTTTAACAAACTGCTGCAGCAGCTTCCAACCTACCAGTCAGCGCAGGACAGACTCCCTTCCCCTGGCCAAGTATTAACCCTTCATTCACCTCTCCACTGGGGAATCTATATGCAACAACAGGTGGGAAACTTCATCCTGTGACAGACCCAGAAAGCATGAAGCTGAGGGAGCAAGCGCTGCCTTGGGAAGGCTCCAAGCCCCAGCTCCAAAACCCTGGGGAGGGGTTCACTGATCACTGTGCACTGATGTGTGTGTATTAGGGCATAGAGACAATGCCAGGAGAGAGGATGTCAGATCTTGTTAGTGCTCTCCATGATGATTTTAAGTTTATTCCAGAATAAATGTTTACACGGACATTAATCCGGGCGTATTTTGAACCCGGAATAATAAAACCTTGAAAAACTGGTTTTGTGAGCACGGTGTTTATTCTAAACCCAGGCTACTTATACTGGGATAAGTCATTTACATGGACCATTAAATCTGGGGTAAGAAAAATTAACCCGGACTAAGCATCTGTGTAAAAACACCCTTTGTCTCCCTCTCTTGAAAGAGGAACTGTGACTCCTGAAAGAGAGTTAGTGGGATTCAGCACCCAAAGAGAGATGGTTCCTCCTAATCTGGCCCTTATGGAGCCCACTGAATAGTATGATAATGTGTAATACCCACTGTGTGTTGCAGCCTTGCACTGCTGAGCTCAGGCCCCACACAGGTGGAAGAGGCTTGGTAGCATAGAGGGCAGGAGCCAGACAGTGCAGAAAGAGAGGTGGGCTGGCACACATGTAACTGATCCCTGCTGTAATCCAGAGGGATAAGTCTGAAAAGCAAGCACAGCAGAAGAGTCTGCATGGGCTGAGGGCCTTGGGCCGCTGCAGGCAATGGAGTGAGCTGGTGGGTCCCAGCCCAGGTGAGTAAAGAGAAGTTCCTTGAATCTGAGCTCTTGTTTTGCCACTTACTCCTCTGCTGCTACAGGAGCAAATAGCTTCCCCTCCCTTGACCCCAGGAGCTCCCAGTGTAAAGCAGAAACAAGTGGGATAGCCCTCCAGCATAACCAGCTTTGTGTCTGCTTCAGGAGGCCTGGCAGCTGTTGGGTGCCCCAAAGCACCAGGGCAGTCAGTGGGAAAGCAGAGCACCAATTAGGGGTGAGGGAATGCTTGTGCCCACTAGGGTTGCCACCTATGTATATTTTTCCAGGCCACTTATAAAAAAATACATGTTGCAGGACCTGCATTGGTACCAATGCAGGCCCTGAAACATGTATTTTTCATAAGTGGCCTGGAAAAATATACATAGGTGGCAACCATAGTGCCCACACCCCACAGTGCCTAGATGAGCAGACAGTCTCCAGCAAGTGCTACTGGCCCCACAGCCAGGAGAGTTTTGTCCTGGCTGCTGCTCACTCAAATACGAAAACAGAAGCCTTAGGCCAAGCTGTCTCCTGAGTTTTCCTGATCTCTAGTCTACAGTCAGTCTCTGCAAGTCCCTGCCCCAGACCAGGATGCTGCTTGGCTTGGCAGGGTATAGGTGTGGACCATAAATCTTCCAGAAAGAACTGGCTTTCCATCCATAGAGCCTTGATGGATGTGTTCTCCTGCTCCCCTTCCCCCAATACTTGGGCTCAGATTACCTCAGCAACTCCTTGATGTCAGCCCAGCTCCCATGCACCCACCTGGCCAGTGAAAATGTCACCAAGGGCACTCCACTGCACGATGTCCAGCTGGTCAGGGAATAAGCTCAGCTTCGACTGCATCTCACCCTGTGCCCAGACAGAAAAGAGCATTAATGGGAGTGCCCCCTTCCTTCCCAGACCAGCTCAGCTTGCAACCTGCTCAGAGAATGGAACAGACTCCCCTGGAGACTTCTGGGTGGAAAGCGAGGGGTGGGGGAAGATGGAAGAGTGAGTGGGTGTGAAGGTGAGGTAGGTGTGAGAGTAAGGGAGGGAGTAGGTGTCAGACTGAGGAGAGGAGGCGCTCTGAAGGGGTACACGGCAGCAGCACAGCAAGACCTGTACCCATGGCTCCATATGGGGCCACAGAAAACCCTGCCCTTGGTGCCAGATTTAGCTGAGCTCATCTCCTTGCTGTGAGGGAGAGCAAGGCAGTCCGCCTGCATGCAGCTCTGGAAATGCTCCAGGAGACCAGGAGGTTGCCTGGGGTGGGGGCAGAGTCTCTGGCTGTGGGGCTCCTCATAGCTTCCTCTAGTCACTCACCATCTCATCCCCCAGTTTCTCAAGGAGCTGCCTTTGCTCCTCCAGCTGGTTGAGCCTCTCCTTCATTTCATCCTCGTTGATCTGTTGAATGAGGAATATCAGACAATGGGCCATGTACAGGAGTGTAGCTACCATGAAGTGAGGGGCTCAGCTGAGCCCAGGCCCTGGACTCTAGGGAGGTCCTTTGCAAGTGGCTTGAGCACTGCTAGGAAATTTTCAGAGTGGGTAGGGGAGGTAGCAGGGCCACCATTCTGCCCCACCCACTCAAAATGTTCTCGTCATGCTCAGCCCACTTGCAAAGGTCCCCACCAAGAAGGAAGTTTACAGAGTGGGTGGGGGTGGAGTTTGCCCCCACCCACTCTGAAAGTTTTCTTCCTGTTGGGGTCACTGCTACCCAGGGGGCAAGGACTCAGTGGGAGCCAGGGTGGTGCCACCAACTATGTGGGGAGAGGGTGAGGTTGGCCAGGAGCCCCCTTGGAAAGGCTGCTGCTGAGGGAGACCCCACCCCCTTGCCCTTAGGAGGGCCCATAATTGAGACAAGAGCCTGGGCCCGCCACAGCCTTGCTACACCACTGACAAGTGTGCCGGCATTGCCCTGCCTTCTCTTGATCTTGCCCAGAGTCTCTTCCTGATGGCCTTGCTAGACCAGGGCAAAGCAAGGAACAGAACGTTGAAGGGTTCAAACAGGTCACACAGGGGCCAAGACGGGCAAGATTCCCAACCTTCTCCTCCTTAGCAAGTCTAGTCCTTGAGGGGCTCAGCAGTGCCCCCTTTGGGTGGCTCAGGAGCATCACTGCAGAAGCTCTGTCCCAGGCTCCTTACCTGGAAGGACAGCTACTGATGAGAGTGGGAATTCTGGGTGCCTTTAGACACAATGGAAAGGGGTGGCTGAATGTGTGTTGACACCATACAGTTAGCCATACAGTTGACACCACTGTTTCCCTGTGTTTAATACATATTCGTAGACACAACAGCTGCCTTTCCATGTCCAGGGGCTAATCAGAGTCCTGCCTGCCCCTCACACCAGAAAAACTCCTTGCAGAAGCAGTCCCATGGAATTATGGGAGTTGTAGTCCACGCAGGAGAGTAGTTAGGTCTGCCCCAAATCTTCTGCTCTGTGCTGCAGGTAAACAGCTAACTTTTTAATGCTCACTCCCTGCCCCCTGGGTGCAGCAAGAAAAGAGGGGTCAGTGTGCAGCAAGGAACAGGCTGTTTCGCAGCAGTGCAGAGTTAAGGATTCAGGGCAGATAGGGAGGAATCGGGACATACAGACTGGAAATGGCTGTGAACACACCACCCGATGTCTTTAGACACAATGTTAGCCCTGTGGAGAGGGAAAACACTAAACCGT
Organism: Sphenodon punctatus; assembly: GCA_003113815.1. Lineage (NCBI taxonomy): Eukaryota > Metazoa > Chordata > Lepidosauria > Sphenodontia > Sphenodontidae > Sphenodon > Sphenodon punctatus. The sequence continues at coordinate 1,715,759 of QEPC01015765.1, read as the reverse complement.
CGCCCACTCTGTGCAACCAATGAGGAGATAATGGGAGACTAATGGGGGGGCAGACCAGTGGCCAAAAATAGTGATGGAGCTTAGAGACAACGCACAGTCATGAGTCAAACATGTTAAACACCCAATCCCCATTGCGTCTCTAAAGACACTCTCTGAGTCATGTGGGAAACCAAGCAATGTAGGACAAAGGGGGTGGGGGACTGGCTTGTTCTCTGAATACAATAAATTGTATAAGACTTTCCTGTGGGGGAAGTCCTGGGGTGACCCAGGTGCCACAACTTGGCTCTGGAAGCTAGAGCAATAGCCAGAGCTTGAATGAACTTGAGTGTGTGTGCATACATGATGTGTGTGTGTATGTATTGAGTGTGCTTACATGTGTGTGCATGTGCATATGTGAGCATGTACATACATGAGTGTGTGCATACGTGAGTGTTGTATGAATTTATGTACTATGGGGTCTGTGGGTGTACATGAGTGTGTGTGCATGCCTATGTATGTGAATGTGAGCATGCCTGCATGAGTGTGTGTGATGAGTGTGTTTGCACATATGTATGCAAGTATGTTTGCATACATATTGTTTGTGTGTGGGAGAGTGTGTGAGCGTATGTATGTGAGTGTGTGCACGTACATGTGTGTCTGTGTCTGACTAAGTGTGTGCATACATGTGTGTGTACGTATATGTGAATGTATGTGTCTGTGTGCGTATATGTATGTGTGTATTACGTGAGTGTGTGTGTAAGCAAACCACGTTCATACCTCATACAGGTTGTCACAACTTTCTTTAACAAAATTGGTCTTTCAGCTAAAGCAAGCATTATCACAAAAAGTTTTTTTTTCTTACTAAAATTTCTCTTTTCAGCAACCAACCCCCACACTCTCTCACACATTCTCCCCACACTCTCTCACACCTTCTCCCATTTAAAAGCTGAAAAGTGAAAAAGTGAGGGTGATTTCCACTTTATCAAAATTTTGCAAAAGCTTCCCATGCTGTCAGTCATTTGAGAAAATTCCATTTGGATTTTTTCTCACAGACATGCACCATTTTCCAACTGCTCTGGACATGCACCATTTTCAAGCTGCACAATTTTCTCAATTCCTGTGCTGTTTTGCAGCAGCTTTGCTGCTACTGTGGGTCTCCACCAGTGCCCTGGGAGACCCCTATACCCCTGGAAGGGGAGAGACAACTACCAGGGTGGCAAGGCAGTCAGGTCTGACACATGACAAGGCACAGAATAGGGCTGAAATGAGAAGCAATTTTTTTCTTGTTAAAATATCACGAGATTCAAGAATTGTCACCAAGATCTGTTGAGAAATTTTTCTCAAAATACCGTTTATCGTTTACCGTTAACCACAATTTACCATATACCAATTACCATGTACTGCCTTCATCCCAGTAATGTGCATGTGCAAAATGCTACTTTGTGCATGTGCGTTATCAGGATAAACGCGGTACACCGTAAGCAGTACACGGCAAATCGGTATACGGTAAACTGCAGTAAGCGGTAAATAGTAATGGTAAACGGTAAACAGTATTTTGAGAAAAAAATATCAATTGAGAAATGTCAAGATTCGATTATCGTTTCTCATTTAAAACGAGAATCACGAGAACCATGATTCTCAATGATAAACAAAAAAACCTTGAGATCGAGTTTCAGCCCTAGCACAGAATTAGTTGTCTGAGCTGCTCATATTTGGGGTAGATATTTTGGCTAAGGGAGCTGTCTCAGGAGATGCATGCCCAGATCCCACCCTCCCTCCCCCCAAATCCCACATGCAGCTGTACACACGTGGGCTAAATTGTCCTTTATGGTGCTCAGCTCTTCCTGGAAACTCTCAACAGTGGCTTGCAGTGAGTAGATATTGCTGAGCAGATCCTGCAGCATGTTCATGGCCTGAGAAAGCAAAGGAATAAGAAGAGTCAGCAGTAGTGGTAGCACTATAAGAGAGAGCCAGGTGCTCCACTGGAGGGAGAGTCCCTCGAGAACCAGGCTTAGTGAAGAACTCCTGCATTCTTTGGACATGTCTAGATGAGGCTCTGCAGTAAGTTGATGCAGGAGGCAGGTTTTGCTGGGGATAAGAATTCTCTGGCTCTAGAGGGAGGGCACTTATTGTGCTGTTTACTAACGTCATAGCAACAAATCCAAACCCTGGAGAGAGAGCTGCTAACCTAGAAGAGAGTGTGGCAGCAAACCCACAGGACAGGTTTGTTGCTGTGACCTGAAACAATGGGTGTTAACAAACAGCATGATAACTGCCCAGAAGTGGGTGTTGACCTGGTTGTTTATTAGGTGGCTAGTGTTCACAAGCATGTGTTTGTGTGTATGTCCCCACACACAACGCTGTGTCCGGAATGTGTGGGCTAATCCTGGCTAATTCACAAATGTGTTAGCGGGAGGGTCACTCTTGTGCATGTGGGTTGTAACCTAGGCTGGGGTAGTTAACCTAGTTAAGCAGGAGACCCAGTGATTTAAATAAAAAATCTTCCTATGTCAAGACATTCAGAGACTCTTGGCTTAAAGTTACTTAACTTTTACTAAAACACCAAAAGAAAGTACTTAAACAATTACAAGGAGTTACACAGACAAATAAGACTAACACTTTGCAATAAGACATTACTTTGTAAAGTGGGATTCTGATAGTGTCTGCAAAGACAGACACCAAGATCCGAATACCATGTGCTCTAGTTCAAAAGGGCCATTTATACTCTTTTCCTGCATCAGTCAGATGCTGGTCCTCATCCCAATAATGGTGATGTTTGGGATTACCATGTAATGTTTGGGAATCAGACCAACTTACTTGAATATTCCAGTTTCATCCATCGTTATCAAGATAACAACTCCTCTCAAATGCACCCTGAATGACCATACACCTTTCACACTGTTACCACAAAAGGAACACTGTTCCTAGCAGTTAGAAGCTCTTAGCTGGCGCATTACCTAGATAGATTATTCTACTGGCTAGAAGCCTTTAACATATGAAAGATTATACTAGACAGCGAACATACTTCTAGAGACTATGAAAAAGACTACAGGATAGCCAGAACTCCAGTGGCGTAGAGCTGTGTAGGGCATTCGATAGAATGCCTACTTCCTGTGCATCTCCACTTTAATAGCAAAGAGCCATTTTCAAAAGTGCATTTTCCATGGTCTGCATTGTTAGGGATCAGGCCCCACCACATACTGTTCCCTACTTGCTACACTCTACACAGCAATTTTTGCAGGCTCACTATTGCCACTGCCATGGTTCACACCAACTACTGGGCAACCACAGGCACTGCCACCACCAACGCTCCATCCCCGTGCAGCCACCCTGACTCAACTCAACCCACCAGTGTGCTGTGGCATGCCTTGGAGAGTCAAAGTAACTAAAGCCTCCATTTGCCTTTGCGGGGACAAGAAGGTATAGGCCAGCCTCATTAAATGCTACCATAATGATGGCGAGCCACCTGAGACTAAATCCTGACAAGACGGAGATGATGGTTGTGGGGAGGCCGAGGGAGTGGTGGCCCCCCATCATTGATGGGGTCCGTCCTCCCCTGGTTTCTCAGGTTCAGAGTCTGGGGTGCTCCTGGACCCACGGCTCCGCCTGGATGCCCAGTTGGCGGCTGTGGCAAAGGGAGCATTTCACCGATTACATCTGGTGCATCGGCTTAGGCCATATGTCTTGGACTCGGACCTGGTCACAGTCATCCATGCTTTTATTACCTCGAGACTGGATAACTACAACACACTCTATGTGGGGCTACCCTTGGTGCTGGTTTGGAAGCTGCAGCTGGTGCAGAATGTGCGGCCTATCTCTTGACTGGGACGGGCCGACGCAAACATATTACACCAGTGCTTCGCTCTCTACACTGGCTGTCGGTAGGTTTCCGGGCCCAATTCAAGGTGTTGATGTTGACCTTTAAAGCCCTAAACGGCTTGGGCCCCACCTATATGCAGGACCGCCTCACCCTCTGGGTCCTGGATCGACCCCTGCGGTCAGCTGGGGGCGCCCTCCTTGGGGCTCCCCAGGTTTCCTGGGTGTCTAAGGCGGGCATTCTCCATGGCTACGCCATGGCTGTGGAACTCCCTCCTGTTGGAGATCCACTTGGCTGCCGACCTCTCCTCTTTTTGCAGACAACGTAAGACCTGACTGTTCTGCCAGGCCTTTCCTGAGGGAGATGGGGTGGATAGGTTGGGTTGGGGGGGGGGGGGGGGGGGGG
>QEPC01015765.1:1686143-1702412 GCA_003113815.1 Sphenodon punctatus | reverse complement strand
GGCTAGGGAAACAAGCCCCAGCTGGGAGAGGGTGTGGCCATGCAAAGGGCAGTAAGACAGGGGAAGGCCTACAGAGGAAAAATGCGGGAGGTGAACAAATCCACCAGGTGGCGCAGGCCCCAAAGGCACCTCTCCCGCATCCCAAGGCCAAGGGTTAATGCCAGGGACCTGACAACCATAAATAGAAAGGTTAGATTAAAACAGTTTTCTAATTGCAACTCGACTAATGTTTATTTAATTTTATGCCCTTGTGATTTAATATATGTTGGATTCACATGTAGGAAGGTTAAGACCAGAATGATTGAACATTGTAGCAATATTAGGAGGGGAGTGCTGAAGAAACCTTTGGTGGCTCATTTTTGGGAAACCAAACATGGATGGCAGGAACTAAGATTTTTTTGTATAGAGACAGTTCCCTCCATATTGGATGTCAAAAGCCATCTACAGAGGAGAGACACTTTTTGGATTTATACTTTGAATACTCTGGTCCCCAATGGGCTGAATGAAGAGAATACATGGTCTGTATTTTTGTAAGTTGTTTGAATGTTTGTGACAGCTCGCATTACAGTCATGGGTCCTCTTTTTGTATCCTGGTGTTCTGTTTGTAGCATGGCCGCATAGACCATGCTTTTAATAACTGATTTTTTATTATATATCTTTTATGTGGGTTATTTCTTTTCATTTCATTTTGATTTATGGCTGAGTGCAGAGCACTACTATATCGTGACCCTGCATTGACTATTTCGATCACTTGGACTTCTGTCAGTGGTTATTTTGAGACAGAAGCTGTACAATAGCCCACACCTGAGAGCATTGGAGGACAACACACAGATACCATTGAGCAACAATTTTGGGGATTCATTGGCTATCAAGGAGGTGATCATGAAGGAAGGTGGATTTCTTTTACCCTACTAAGAGACAGCTGCGAGTGTGGGAAATTGGAATAATCATCAGACCTTGTGGAGTGAACACAAGAAGAGGAAGGAGAGAAGAGACCTCATTGGGAACTTGGAATTGACTATTGATGGACAACACCTGTGTGGGAATGTTTTTTCAATTGATGGACAATATCTGTGTGGGGATGTGCCTTCAGTGATTATTAAGACCATGGGGTGTGGGAAATGAGACCTTTAACATGATGATGAGTGTTTGGGATTGTATATGTTTCAATTCCATTGTTAGGTAAGTATTGCCTGTATTTTAAGGAGAAAAACGTTTTTTTGTCCCCTGTGTTTCCCGCCCCCCCTTTCCCTCTCCTCTCCTTGCCTTCCCTTCCTCCCTCCCCTTTTCCCTTCCCTCATCTTCCCCCCTTCCCTTCCCCCTTCTTTCCCCCTTCCCCCCTCTCCCCCTTCTTTCTTCCCTTTCCCCCCCTTCTTTCTTCCCTTCCCCCCCTCTTTTTTCATAGGAACATACCATCTTGTATAAGGGTCTAACTGGGTGTATTACTTGTTGCCCCTAGTCAAAATGTAGCCGCCGCAATAGTGGGGACCACGTCTTTGTCATGCCCCCGCCATTACAGGAAGGAGCACAATGTCCCTCACCGCTTCCGCTATCCGGAACCCCCTCGGCCGGCCTCAGCTGCATCAGAGTGCAGAGGGAGCGGGGCCAGAGGGGTTTTTTGTGCTAGGTGCCTGTTTGCGTTGCCACAACGCGATGACATGCGCAGTCACGTGGGCGGCGCATCCAATCCTCTTTAGGCGTGTTGGAGTTCGCGTGCTCATGTGGAAGAAGCCATTGCAGAGCCGAGAGCGGAAGAGAAAGCAGCGGCTGCAGCACCGGAGCAGAGAGGCTTTGGGAGCAGAGCTCGGAGTGGAGGAGAAAGCAGCAGCTGCATCACCAGAGAAGTTTTTGTATTAAGGGTGGTCTTTGATCCAGGATGGGAAAGAAAAAGGTTGGCGCAGCTGGGTCCAAGGCAAAAAAGGGGGTGGGAGGCCGAGGTGGAGGGGCCCAGAGGGCGCGTGCAAGTAACCTCCTTCCACCTCCTACAAGAGGTGAGCTGGCACAGCGGGTACAGGCTTGTGAGGCCCTTGCGCAAAGCCTTTGAGAAAGGGAACCACCCACCCACCCCCCACATGACCGGACTGCCCCCCCCCCCGGGTTTTGGCAACTGAAGATGCCTGGGTGGAAAAGGATGAGGTGGTTTGGCCCACCCCAGATGGTATAGGAAATTTGAGGGGGGAGAATGATTATGGTAAACCCCCCTGCCCCCACATCTACTCCTGAACAAATACACACAGGACCAAGTCACCTGGAGGGGGAGCCCTACCCGACCCAGCTACCTCGCAGAAGTGGACAGAATATTACCCCCCCTGGCTCGGTTTGCTCAGGAGGATGGCATTTATGGGTACAGGACCCCTGGCCCCATTGGTACCCAAAGGGGCGGGGGCCATGTTACTGGGCCTGTAGAGGCATCTCAGCTGGCAGGAGTGGTACCAATAGCTGGTGGGACGGGGGCAGGCATGTTGACTCTAGGCAAACAACCCCCATCAGGTGAAAGTTTTGTGGGGGCAGGGAACCTTGGGAGACCTGCATCCCACACATCCGGTCGGACTGTCACAGCGGGAGGTGGATTGCAGGCACCATGGTGCGGTAGAGCGCCACCCGCTGGCCAGGGCCATGCTGTTTCTTTTGCTAGGTCTGTGTCACCGCCATCGCGGAGAACGAGAAGGGAANGATATTCTCCCTGGTGTCCCACCCCTAATAATCTGTTAGATCTCTCAGCTGCTTTTGAGACAGTGGGCCATGGGTTATTGCTGAGACGATTGTGGTCCCGGGTGTGCGTGTGTGTGGATGGGACGGTCCTTGGATGGTTCCACTCATTCCTCTCAGGAAGGAGCCAGTGGGTGGTGTTGGGGGCTGAAACATCTAGCCCCTGGGACCTCTCTTGTGGCGTACCACAAGGTTCTATTTTGTCTCCATTATTGTTTAACATCTATATGCAACCCCTGCAACCCCTGGGGGAGGTTGTGAGACAGTTTGAGTAAAATGGAAAGGAAAGCTCTAGAGTCACTTCGGTGGGATCAGGCAATAATCATAAAGCCAGCGGATAAAGGGGGCACTATTGTTCTGCTAGATAGGGGCTTATATTTTCAGGAGGTTAAGCAACAGTTAGAAAATCAAATATTCTACAAACTCATAGATAAAGGGTATGTAGGACTGGTAAAGAAAGAAATTTCTATAGTTATACATGAAGGTGTAACGTCAGGTCAAACTACTGAAGCTGAATCTGTGTTTTTGTTGGAGTCAGAAGGAAGAGTCCCCTTGTTTTATGTGCTCCCAAAAATCCATAAGAGCTTGGAAAATCTGCCAGGTCGCCTGATAATATCGGAGAATGGCTCATTATTGGAACACTTGTCTCAATTTTTAGATTCATTTTTGAAACCATTTGTGCCTTTACTACCATCATACCTCAGAGATTCACAGGATCTATTGAATATTTTGTCTAATTTGGATTTAGGGGGTTTGGATGATAGTCTCATTTTAGTTACTATGGATGTGGCCTCATTGTATACAAATATTCCACAAGATGAAGCATTGGAAATAACTGAACACACTTTGAATCAGGGAGACCCACCTTACTTCCCTTGCACTCAGTTTTTGATGCAACTGGCTGAATTGGTTTTAACAAAGAGGGTTTTTTTCAGTTCAATGGGCAAACATTTTTTACAGATCAAAGGTGTGGCCATGGGTTGCACATTAGCTCCACAGTTGGCCAATTTATTTATGGGCAAATTTGAAAGCGATTTTATTTATGATCAACATAGGAACAAGTTCCTTGGGGATATTTTCCTGTATACACGATATATAGATGATTTGATTTTTCTAGGGACAGGGAGCGTGGAGGATTTGAATTCATGGATATTCCATGAATATCTAAATGGTTGCTGTTCCAGTTTAAGATTTGACCTTCAGTTTGATAGGAAATGGATCAACTTTCTTGATTTGGTTATTGTATTGAGTGGGGAGGAGATTAATACACATACATATAAGAAAAAGACAGATTTTAATTCGTTGCTTCATTTAAGTCATCATCCTAGACATTTGAAGGAGTATTTGCCCTTTAGTCAATTATTGAGGATAAAGAGGAATTGCAGCAAATATACAGTGTTCCTGGATCAAGCTTATAGGCTTATGAAAGATTTGAAGGAGCGTGGGTATCTGGAGAGAGTTTTGAAAAAAAGCTTTTATAAAGTTTCGAACATTCCTAGAGCACCTTTGTTGATCCCAAGAGCGAAAAGAGAGGTGCAGAGGTTGATATACCCCATAACATTTGGGTCAGGTTCCACTGAAATTAGAAAGGCCACTTTGACACATTGGCATTTGTTAGAGAATATTCCTGGCTGTAGAGAGACACCAATTTTTGCCTACAAAAAGACCAAATCTATTAGAGAGATCCTGGTACATACAGATATAAAACATGCTCAACCACAATTGAGGAGCCTGTTACAATCTAGCTCTGTTCCATTAGGTCATTTTAAATGTGGAAGGTGTACAGTGTGTAAACTTAGCATGTCCATAAAAGAATTCACTCATCCAACCATTGTCACGGGGCCAGGGTAACAGTGGGGTCAAGATGTGGGAAGGACCACGTTCCCAAAGGAAGGAAAGGGGAAGAGACCCCGGGAAAGGAAGCCTGTAGGCTAAATGGACCTCTCAGAGCGTCTCGGAGTCTCCAGAACCTGCTCTCATCTTGAGGCCTAGAAGCCTATGTCAGAGAGGGTCTGATTCATCATCGAGGTCAAGGAGCAGACTAAAGACCCACACACCAAGATCCTCCCCAAGGAAGAACGAAATATAATAGGGGGCAACGAGGAACAAGGGGAGCCCCAGGGAACAACAAGGGGCAAGAACCAAGGGACTAAGGAGCCAAAGTGGGGGGAACCACAGGGACTGGAGCCGATGGGTTGGGGCAAACAGAGCTGGGGAAACACTAGAGACAAGGGGAACAACAAGAGACAAAGACAAGGGCCTAGGGAAACAGAGCAAGGGAGCAACAGGGATGAAGTAATCAACAGAGAACAAGAGACAAGGGGCTAGGGAATGGGAGCAACAGGGAACAAGAGACAAGGATCTAGGGACTCAAAGCAGGGGCACAACAGGGAACAAGAGGCACGGGCCGAGGGACTCGGGGCAGGGGCGCAACAAGGAACAAGAGGCACGGGCCGAGGGACTCAGGGCAGGGGCGCAACAGGGATGAGGGGAACAATAAGGAACAAGAAACACGGGGCTAGAGAACCAGAGCAGGGGAGCAAGAAGGATGAGGGGAGCAACAGGGAACATGAAGCATGGGCTAGGGAGTCAGAGCAGGGATCAAGAAGGACAAAAGGGGCAACAGGGAGCAAGAGACAAGGGGCTAAGGAACCAGAGCTGGGGAAGCACTAGAGACAAGGGGAACAACAAGGGACAAAGACAAGGGCCTAGGGAAACAGAGCAAGGGAGCAACAGGGATGAAGTAATCAACAGAGAACAAGAGACAAGGGGCTAGGGAATGGGAGCAGGGGAGCAACAGGGATGAGGGGAACAATAGGAAACAAGAAACAATGGGCGGGGGAGCCAAAGCTGGGGAAACACATGCAGACTATAGGGGAGACAGGGTTACAGGGCAAACACACAACAAGAGAAGAGGCACTTGATACAAAACATCAAACCTTCAGGCAGGTGTGAGACGTTGCTCCACCAGCTTCCTGAGGCCACATCAGTGTTTAAGTACCATCTGTGGCCAATCAAGAAGCTGGGGGGCGGGCTAGGGAAACAAGCCCCAGCTGGGAGAGGGTGTGGCCATGCAAAGGGCAGTAAGACAGGGGAAGGCCTACAGAGGAAAAATGCGGGAGGTGAACAAATCCACCAGGTGGCGCAGGCCCCAAAGGCACCTCTCCCGCATCCCAAGGCCAAGGGTTCATGCCTGGGACCTGACAACCATAAATAGAAAGGTTAGATTAAAACAGTTTTCTAATTGCAACTCGACTAATGTTTATTTAATTTTATGCCCTTGTGATTTAATATATGTTGGATTCACATGTAGGAAGGTTAAGACCAGAATGATTGAACATTGTAGCAATATTAGGAGGGGAGTGCTGAAGAAACCTTTGGTGGCTCATTTTTGGGAAACCAAACATGGATGGCAGGAACTAAGATTTTTTTGTATAGAGACAGTTCCCTCCATATTGGATGTCAAAAGCCATCTACAGAGGAGAGACACTTTTTGGATTTATACTTTGAATACTCTGGTCCCCAATGGGCTGAATGAAGAGAATACATGGTCTGTATTTTTGTAAGTTGTTTGAATGTTTGTGACAGCTCGCATTACAGTCATGGGTCCTCTTTTTGTATCCTGGTGTTCTGTTTGTAGCATGGCCGCATAGACCATGCTTTTAATAACTGATTTTTTATTATATATCTTTTATGTGGGTTATTTCTTTTCATTTCATTTTGATTTATGGCTGAGTGCAGAGCACTACTATATCGTGACCCTGCATTGACTATTTCGATCACTTGGACTTCTGTCAGTGGTTATTTTGAGACAGAAGCTGTACAATAGCCCACACCTGAGAGCATTGGAGGACAACACACAGATACCATTGAGCAACAATTTTGGGGATTCATTGGCTATCAAGGAGGTGATCATGAAGGAAGGTGGATTTCTTTTACCCTACTAAGAGACAGCTGCGAGTGTGGGAAATTGGAATAATCATCAGACCTTGTGGAGTGAACACAAGAAGAGGAAGGAGAGAAGAGACCTCATTGGGAACTTGGAATTGACTATTGATGGACAACACCTGTGTGGGAATGTTTTTTCAATTGATGGACAATATCTGTGTGGGGATGTGCCTTCAGTGATTATTAAGACCATGGGGTGTGGGAAATGAGACCTTTAACATGATGATGAGTGTTTGGGATTGTATATGTTTCAATTCCATTGTTAGGTAAGTATTGCCTGTATTTTAAGGAGAAAAACGTTTTTTTGTCCCCTGTGTTTCCCGCCCCCCCTTTCCCTCTCCTCTCCTTGCCTTCCCTTCCTCCCTCCCCTTTTCCCTTCCCTCATCTTCCCCCCTTCCCTTCCCCCTTCTTTCCCCCTTCCCCCCTCTCCCCCTTCTTTCTTCCCTTTCCCCCCCTTCTTTCTTCCCTTCCCCCCCTCTTTTTTCATAGGAACATACCATCTTGTATAAGGGTCTAACTGGGTGTATTACTTGTTGCCCCTAGTCAAAATGTAGCCGCCGCAATAGTGGGGACCACGTCTTTGTCATGCCCCCGCCATTACAGGAAGGAGCACAATGTCCCTCACCGCTTCCGCTATCCGGAACCCCCTCGGCCGGCCTCAGCTGCATCAGAGTGCAGAGGGAGCGGGGCCAGAGGGGTTTTTTGTGCTAGGTGCCTGTTTGCGTTGCCACAACGCGATGACATGCGCAGTCACGTGGGCGGCGCATCCAATCCTCTTTAGGCGTGTTGGAGTTCGCGTGCTCATGTGGAAGAAGCCATTGCAGAGCCGAGAGCGGAAGAGAAAGCAGCGGCTGCAGCACCGGAGCAGAGAGGCTTTGGGAGCAGAGCTCGGAGTGGAGGAGAAAGCAGCAGCTGCATCACCAGAGAAGTTTTTGTATTAAGGGTGGTCTTTGATCCAGGATGGGAAAGAAAAAGGTTGGCGCAGCTGGGTCCAAGGCAAAAAAGGGGGTGGGAGGCCGAGGTGGAGGGGCCCAGAGGGCGCGTGCAAGTAACCTCCTTCCACCTCCTACAAGAGGTGAGCTGGCACAGCGGGTACAGGCTTGTGAGGCCCTTGCGCAAAGCCTTTGAGAAAGGGAACCACCCACCCACCCCCCACATGACCGGACTGCCCCCCCCCCCGGGTTTTGGCAACTGAAGATGCCTGGGTGGAAAAGGATGAGGTGGTTTGGCCCACCCCAGATGGTATAGGAAATTTGAGGGGGGAGAATGATTATGGTAAACCCCCCTGCCCCCACATCTACTCCTGAACAAATACACACAGGACCAAGTCACCTGGAGGGGGAGCCCTACCCGACCCAGCTACCTCGCAGAAGTGGACAGAATATTACCCCCCCTGGCTCGGTTTGCTCAGGAGGATGGCATTTATGGGTACAGGACCCCTGGCCCCATTGGTACCCAAAGGGGCGGGGGCCATGTTACTGGGCCTGTAGAGGCATCTCAGCTGGCAGGAGTGGTACCAATAGCTGGTGGGACGGGGGCAGGCATGTTGACTCTAGGCAAACAACCCCCATCAGGTGAAAGTTTTGTGGGGGCAGGGAACCTTGGGAGACCTGCATCCCACACATCCGGTCGGACTGTCACAGCGGGAGGTAGAGCGCCACCCGCTGGCCAGGGCCATGCTGTTTCTTTTGCTAGGTCTGTGTCACCGCCATCGCGGAGAACGAGAAGGGAAGAAGGGGGAAATGACCAAGACCCCGCAGACCCCAAGATTTGGCACCGGGTTCAGGCTTCAGAGGCGGAGCTGAGGGAGTTGGCCGATCAGCAGCATCAGGGGCATGAACAGCTGGAACCAAGGCACGATGGGGATATTGACCCATGATCTTATGGTGAGTGTGAGCATGAAGTTGGTCACCCGAGTCATCTGGCAGTTCGGGGGGGGGGGAACTCAGCTCCACTTCCTTCAGGTCTATACCCCTGCCACAGAGGGTACCAGCACAAGCGGTGAGTAGTCAGCGGGATGACAATGAGCCCCAACTGTTTGGTACTGCAGTTAATGGGTACAGTGGGGGTAGAGCAGTTAGGTGTGCCCCTTACAGAAGTAGTACCTCAAGGCCACCTCCTTGTTCATCTCAGGTTGTGTGGCGGAATGGGGCCTGGATGCAGATGAACCCCCCACCCCAGTCAGAGGCCACTCCCCCGGTCCCCTTTTCCCAACCCAGCACATCTAATTCCTTGGGAAGGTTTGGTTCTTTGGAAGGGGGGGAGCAGGAGGCTTGCCAGGTCTGGAGGCAACAGGGATTGGCGCATCAAACACAGGAGCAGCCTATGCAGTGCCCTTTTCCTCCAAGTGGTGGCAGATACTCAGAGGTATAAGCACCACTAGGGTAGCATCAGCTACCTGCTACTAGGGAAAAGATACTAAGGGGTGAATATGTTGACATATTCGCCCTTCTTTTTAGTGATCCTATACCGGATCCTGGGGGGGCTGATGAGGGTAAAGGACAAGGAGCGCTTCAAAAGGCCCAAGGCTGACCGCAATTGGGATAATTGGAATGCTGCCTATGCCATATATATGGGGGTAATTATGCCCGCATACCCCAACAGAGGTATAGACCTACTCAAATATACTGATATTATCCACTGGGCATATGGGACAGGGCCTAAAGGTGCGTGGCTTCATTACGACGAGGCTTTTTGCCATTGGGCAGTTTTCACCCTGGGCCTTCGCTGGGATATACTTGCCCAGGACTTATGGCTTGACTTCATGGTTGATATATCCAATGCTCCCCAGGCTGACAGTGGCCACCCTTTGGTACGTGGGGGGGGGGTCACGAGCGGTTATGAAAATTTCAGAGGTGAAGGGCGCTGTGGCTCAGGGAGGGGGAATGGTGCATGCTGGGAATTTAATAGGGTAAGCCGATGCACTAGGCAGAATTGCCGTTTTAGTCATGCATGTACCAACTGTAACGGAGGGCACAGTGCCAATTCATGTTACAAAACCTGGGCGAGAAACAGTGGGGGAAAGGACAGCCCCGGGGGAGGTGGAAAATCCCAGCAAGCGAGATGATCTGGTGGGGTAACCTTAAGGGGGCCAACACCAATCAAAATTAGACATTTAGAAGAGGCACTATTGGGTCATCCAAACAGGAATGAGGTTTCTTATGTGGTGAAGGGGGTTAAGTTTGGATTTGTTATACCAGCCAGTCCAGTAAGGACAGACAGTGTGGTTCGCAACCTTAAGTCAGTAAAAGGTCTGGAGGGTGTGGCGAGGGTAAAGATCATGAAGGAGGTGCAGGAGGGGAGGGTCGCTGGCCCCTTCCTATCCCCTCCCATCCCAGGTATAATAATATCTCCTTTGGGGGTTGTCCCAAAGAAAACGCCAGGTTCGCAACCTTAAGTCAGTAAAAGGTCTGGAGGGTGTGGCGAGGGTAAAGATCATGAAGGAGGTGCAGGAGGAGAGGGGCGCTGGCCCCTTCCTATCCCCCCCCCCCCCATCTCGGGTATGATAATATCCCCTTTGGGGGTTGTCCCAAAGAAAACACCAGGTGAATTTAGGTTAATACATCACCTATCTTATCCTAGAGGGAGATCAGTTAATGATGCCATCCCCAAGGAACTAACAACAATTAAGTATACCCCATTTGACAAAGCAATAGAAAGGATCAAAGCAAAGGGAAAGGGGGCGTTGTTGGCAAAAATGCGACGTCGAGTCAGCATTTTGCCTACTGCCGGTCCACCCAGGGAGTTTCAGGCTATTAGGATTCCAATCTGAGGGTAAATTTTACGTCGACCACGCCATGCCAGTGGGCTGCGCGATATCTTGCTCAGTTTTTGAACGTTTTAGCTCCTTGATCAAGTGGATTTTCAAGCGGTGTATCGGGGAGGGCGAGGTATCAAAATATCTTGATGATTTCCTACTGATTGGTGCACCTAACTCCCATGAATGTGCTGGGCTTATGTCTGAGTATCAAGAGATGGCTGATGAACTGGGTATCCCCCTTGCCCCAGAAAAAACGGAGAGCCCCACTACATGCCTGACTTATTTGGGTATCGAACTTGACACGGCACACATGTTGTCGTGCCTCCCAGCGGACAAGCTGGTGGGCCTTAGAAATAAGTTATCACATTGCATGTCAGCCAAGAAAGTTACTGTTCAATTTCTGCAGTCATTGGTAGGTAGCCTTAACTTCGCTTGTAGGGTGACAGCCCCTGGGCATGCATTTTTGTCCCGTTTATATGCCAGATTATCAGGTCCCCCCACCCCCCTCAGCACCATCACATTAGGGTAACTGTAGACATAAGGGCGGACATGGGGGTATGGTCGGAATTCTTGACAGAATTTAATGGGGTTAGCTTCTGGAGGGAGAGCAGGCTGTTACGAGCTGAGCTCCAGGTACATTCAGATGCTGCTGGGGGTTTGTGTTTTGATATATATTTTAAGGGTAGATGGTCCACTGCCCCCTGGCCAGCTGATTGGGTGCACAAGGGGATCACCAGAGATTTTACATTCTTGGATCTATTTACAATAGTACTCATGGTGGTCTTGTGGCCAGAAGAGTTTACCAACCAGGCAGTTATTTTCTGGTGTGACAACATGGCTGTGGTACACGTTAGCTCTTTGTCCTCTCGATCCCCACGAGTAATGGGGTTGGTAAGAGCATTTGTTTTGCAGTGGCTCAAGGTAAACGTGCTCTTTACAGCTAGGCATGTCCCTAGTGTGGATAACGGTATCGCTGCTGCTTTATCTTGGTTCCAGATGGACAGTTTTCGAGCTTTGGAACCGGAATCCAGACCCAACCCAGCCCCCTTACCCCACGGGGTGTGGAGCCTTGAATCATAGAACTAGGTGCTTTGGCTCCCAGAACACGTTTGGTTTACCTCAGGGCATTCCAGGAGTTTCAGGATTTCAGAGCATCCCATGGGTGGCAGACGGGGTTCCAGGTCAATGAGCCTGAGGTACTCTGCTATGCCATGGCACTGAGAAGGCGGGGTTTAGTGCCCGGGACCATTGGTGGTCGAGTGTCAGCGATAACTTTTACTAACAGGTTAATGGGTTTCCCCTCTCCAGAAGGTGGGTTTTATATGTGGCGTTTGTTAGTGCATTGGGAAAGGGGAAGTGGCCGCCCAGTTGATACCAGGCGGCCTATAACAGTAACATTGTTATCCAGGATTTGTCGATCCCTCCTTTCAGTGTACCATGACAGGGCAGAAGCACAGTGATTTTGAACTACTTTTGTGATCACCTTTTTGGGGGCATTCAGGGTCAGCGAGGTGGTGGCTGAGTCAGGGATGGATTTTTCCGACGGCATTTTCGTTCAATGATGTGAATCTAGGGACCTCTCAGGTTACTCTACGGTTGCGAAAATCGAAGACCGATCAATGAGGTAGGGGTTTGTGCATCACATTGTATAGGTCGGCTGATCCTGTCATTTTCCCAGTGCTGCAGATGGGTGACTATATAGGAATTCGTCCTCCCCTTTCAGGCCCCCTTTTCAGGCACAGCGGGGGTGCATTTCTGACTCGGTACCAGTTTACTGAGGTGCTTCAGGCAATCCTGGTCCATCTAGGTTTGCCCGCCAGAAGCTTCAGTTCCCACTCCTTCCGCATAGGAGCCGCCACGACAGCAGCTGCTGCATGGTTGCCTGAGCAAGGGATAAGGGCAATAGGTAGGTGGCACTCAAGGGCTTACCAATATTATGTCAGGAATCATTTATATTAACAAAATATTTTCTTATTTCTTCAGGACTTCCTTGGGTGGCATTGGATAAAGCTGAGGTGTGGATGGTCGGGCACAGCTTTGTGCGGCATGCAGCACAAGCGGCACAGAGATCCCGTTGGGGCCCACCGCTCGGGCTTTATGGTCAAGCCACCATTAAATGGACTGGCCAAGGTGGGATGCATTGGGGGAAACTTCTGTCCACCTTGAGCCAAACCAGAACCCCTTCACCGCACATAATTCTCATTCACCTCAGGGAGAATGACATACCGGGAGCAAAGGGTGTGCAATNCATCCCGGGTATCTCCTTTGGGGGTTGTCCCAAAGAAAATGCCAGGTGAATTTAGGTTAATACATCACCTATCTTAACCTAGGGGGAGATCAGTTAACGACGCCACCCCCAAGGAACTAACAACAATTAAGTATACCCCGTTTGACAAAGCAATAGAAAGGATCAAAGCAAAGGGAAAGGGGGTGTTGTTGGCAAAATGCGACGTCAAGTCTGCCTTTTGCCTACTGCCAGTCCACCCAGGGAGTTTCCGGCTATTAGCAGAATAAATTTTATGTAGACCGTGCCATGCCAATGGGCTGCGCAATATCTTGCTTGGTTTTTGAGTGTTTTAGCTCCTTGATCGAGTGAATTTTCAAGTGGCGTATGGGGGGGCAAGGTATTGAAATATTTTGACAATTTCCTACTGATTGGCGCGCCTAACTCTCATGAATGTGCTGGGCTTATGTCAGAGTTTCAAGAGATGGCTGATGAACTGGGTATCCCCCTAGCCCCAGAAAAAACAGAGGGCCCCACCACATGCCTGACTTATTTGGGTATCGAAGTTGACACGGTACACATGTTGTCATGCCTCCCAGCGGACAAGTTGGAGGGCCTTAGAAATAAGTTATCACATTGCATGGCCACCAAGAAGGTTACTCTTCAATTTCTGCAGTCATTGGTAAGTAGCCTTCACTTATAGGGAGATAGCCCCTGGGCGTGCATTTTTGTCCCGTTTATATGCCAGATTATCAGGCCGCCCCCACCCAGCACCATCACATTAGGTTAACTGCAGACATGAGGGCGGACATGGGGGTATGGTTGGAATTCTTGACAGAATTTAACGGGGTTAGCTTCTGGAGGGAGAGCAGGCTGTTGTGAGCTGAGCTCCAGGTGTATTCAGATGCCGCAGAGGGTTTGGGTTTTGGTGTATATTTTAAGGGTAGGTGGTGCGCTGCCCCCTGGCTGGCTGAATGGATGCACAAGGGGATCACCAGAGATCTGACATTCTTGGAGCTATTTCCGATAGTACTCGCGGTGGTCTTGTGGCCAGAAGAGTTTACCAACCAGGTGGTAATTTTCTGGTGTGATAAAATGGCTGTGGTGCACGTGGTTAACTCTTTGTCTTCTCAATCCCCACAAGTAATGGGATTGGTAAGAGCGTTTGTTTTGCAGTGCCTCAAGGTAAACGTGCTCATTACAGCTAGGCATGTCCCCAGCGTGGATAACGGAATCGCTGATGCTTTATTCTCTTTTTTCATAGGAACATACCATCTTCTATAAGGGTCTAATGTGGTGTATTACTTGTTGCCCCTGGTCAAAAAGGAGATATTCACAGTTGTGAATTGTCCTGGGAAGAGATGGTAGAGTGAATTCATATGCAAGAATATGGCATGAAAGTGCAGAATAACTGAATGTATACGGGTAAGGATGCATATATGAACAGTAAGCAATGTGTGGGGGTGTATTTGGGAAATAAGATTTTACATATGGCAATAACAATTGATTTTTTTGTTCACAGACAGCATCCATTAATATTATTTTTGTTCATGCATGGTTGCAAATTAGTACTGTTGTATAATTTTATATTACCCACTGAGAAAGGAGATTAGGATACCCTCGAAACGCATTTGGGGAGTTTTTTATCGGCTTTATGTATTGTGTTTTTATGTTAAAGGGAGACTAGCTGGCTCATGGTCTGTATATGTATTTTTTAACATGATCAATAGGTGTTAGCGGTCTCCATTTATTAATTATTAAGGCTGTTATCCACGATATGTGAGTCCTGTTGGACCCCAGTCTTCGGCTGGATTGCCAGGTAGAGGCGGTGGCGAAGGGAGCCTTTCACCAGCTACATCTTGTGCAGAGGCTCTGGCCATATGTTTTGGACTCTGACCTGGTCACCCTCATCCATGCGTTCATCACCTCGACGCTGGGTTACTTGCAACGCGCTCTACGTGGGGCTGCCCCTGGTAATGGTTCGGAAGCTGCAACTGGTGCAGAATGTGGCAGCCCATCTTCTGACAGGGACGGGCCATAGGGAGCACATAACACCAGTGCTCAGAGCTCTGCACTGGTTGCCTATAGCATTCTGAGCCTGATTCAAGGTGCTGGTTTTAACCTTTAAAGCCCTATACGGCTTGAGCCCCTCCTATCTGAGAGACCGCCTCACTCCTTGGGTCCTGGGGCGATCTTTGCAGTCCACCGGGGGTGCCTTCTTGGAGGTACCCCGGGTTAGCCGGGGGGCCACAATGGAGAGGGCGTTCTCGGTGGTAGCACCGTGGCGTGGAACTCCCTCCCAGAGGAAACTCAACCGGTCCTGAGTCTGCTGGCCTTCCGCCGTGCCTGTAAGACCTGGCTGTTCGTCCAGGCCTTCGGGTAAGGGAGTGGGTAGGGGTGGGGGAGACAGGTAGTGGGCGGGGGGCTGGGTTGAGTTAGGGAGGATTTGGGTATAAATGATTTCAATCTGGGGGTTTTAGGTTGTTTTAATTGTATTTTTAGTTATGTTTTTTTAAATGTTGTTAGCCGCTTCGAGATGCTTGTAGCAGGAGGGGGCGGCATATAAATTTTAATAATAAAATAAATAAATAAATAATGGCATGGAATGAACTTTAGTCCTTCCTCAAGTCATCAGAAGCACTCGTACACGCAGTAACATCAAACCACCCACAAGATACAAAGAGTATTGACTGCACATTAAGCCAGTCACCATACACCACTGGGGAACAGTTGCCTAACAGCTAGTTAGTCTTTATTTATAACGTACTTGGATTTAGTATAGTTTGATGTTTGGGTATCACTACCCTAAACAAATATGACAAAGGAGATGTTACGACAGAGAGCTTCCCATCCACAAGGGAGAGCTGCAGCAAAGACCTTAAGAGGTCTGAGATATGTATCATCCTGTATAGCAATACTAGTTAATGTTTGAGGTTGGAGGTAGACCTGCAAGGCCAGAGCTAGGAAAGCAGTTCATGCATCAGGCTTGCATGGACAGTTAAGACTCAAATAAAGTTCTGTTGTTGAGAAGCCTCAGAGTCCGTCTCTGTTTAAAGGAAGTCAAACAATATTGATCCAATAATCTTCCCATCCCTACCCTATGGTAGTTATGCCACTGTTTTCAACAACCAAAACAGGCACAGGGCAGAGTTGTAGGTGACAGGTCTCAATGATCCCAACAGCGCATGAATCTCCTTGTCATCAGCCATGTCAAAGTCAGCTGGGGAATACAGTCCCTAGGGACCCTGTAGCAATCCACATCAAACAATCCAGTGAATCCCACCCAGAGTCCATCTATCTTCTCCACAAAGAATGTAGCAAACTTTTCACAGTGCTCTACTGAAGAAACCACAAACAGGTTGAGGCAGTCTGGATTCACCAGACTGCACACTAGGGGCGGGAAAACCGGTAAATCCGGTATCCGATAATGCCGGTACCGGGCATACCGGCATTATCGGATTCGACCCGGTAATCCGGTCCGGGTACCGGATTTTTTTACATTGCAGCCATTTAAAAATGGCTGCAATGTAAAAAACTTAAAGCCCCAGCAAAAAAGGTTTAAAAAAACAAACCCTCCCCGAGTCCAGGCTGCGCGGGTGGAAGGGGGGACACCCCCCACCCACCCTGC
>QEPC01015765.1:1671262-1686043 GCA_003113815.1 Sphenodon punctatus | reverse complement strand
GAGTCCTGTTGGACCCCAGTCTTCGGCTGGATTGCCAGGTAGAGGCGGTGGCGAAGGGAGCCTTTCACCAGCTACATCTTGTGCAGAGGCTCTGGCCATATGTTTTGGACTCTGACCTGGTCACCCTCATCCATGCGTTCATCACCTCGACGCTGGGTTACTTGCAACGCGCTCTACGTGGGGCTGCCCCTGGTAATGGTTCGGAAGCTGCAACTGGTGCAGAATGTGGCAGCCCATCTTCTGACAGGGACGGGCCATAGGGAGCACATAACACCAGTGCTCAGAGCTCTGCACTGGTTGCCTATAGCATTCTGAGCCTGATTCAAGGTGCTGGTTTTAACCTTTAAAGCCCTATACGGCTTGAGCCCCTCCTATCTGAGAGACCGCCTCACTCCTTGGGTCCTGGGGCGATCTTTGCAGTCCACCGGGGGTGCCTTCTTGGAGGTACCCCGGGTTAGCCGGGGGGCCACAATGGAGAGGGCGTTCTCGGTGGTAGCACCGTGGCGTGGAACTCCCTCCCAGAGGAAACTCAACCGGTCCTGAGTCTGCTGGCCTTCCGCCGGGCCTGTAAGACCTGGCTGTTCGTCCAGGCCTTCGGGGAAGGGAGTGGGTAGGGGTGGGGGAGACAGGTAGTGGGCGGGGGGCTGGGTTGAGTTAGGGAGGATTTGGGTATAAATGATTTCAATCTGGGGGTTTTAGGTTGTTTTAATTGTATTTTTAGTTATGTTTTTTTAAATGTTGTTAGCCGCTTCGAGATGCTTGTAGCAGGAGGGGGCGGCATATAAATTTTAATAATAAAATAAATAAATAAATAATGGCATGGAATGAACTTTAGTCCTTCCTCAAGTCATCAGAAGCACTCGTACACGCAGTAACATCAAACCACCCACAAGATACAAAGAGTATTGACTGCACATTAAGCCAGTCACCATACACCACTGGGGAACAGTTGCCTAACAGCTAGTTAGTCTTTATTTATAACGTACTTGGATTTAGTATAGTTTGATGTTTGGGTATCACTACCCTAAACAAATATGACAAAGGAGATGTTACGACAGAGAGCTTCCCATCCACAAGGGAGAGCTGCAGCAAAGACCTTAAGAGGTCTGAGATATGTATCATCCTGTATAGCAATACTAGTTAATGTTTGAGGTTGGAGGTAGACCTGCAAGGCCAGAGCTAGGAAAGCAGTTCATGCATCAGGCTTGCATGGACAGTTAAGACTCAAATAAAGTTCTGTTGTTGAGAAGCCTCAGAGTCCGTCTCTGTTTAAAGGAAGTCAAACAATATTGATCCAATAATCTTCCCATCCCTACCCTATGGTAGTTATGCCACTGTTTTCAACAACCAAAACAGGCACAGGGCAGAGTTGTAGGTGACAGGTCTCAATGATCCCAACAGCGCATGAATCTCCTTGTCATCAGCCATGTCAAAGTCAGCTGGGGAATACAGTCCCTAGGGACCCTGTAGCAATCCACATCAAACAATCCAGTGAATCCCACCCAGAGTCCATCTATCTTCTCCACAAAGAATGTAGCAAACTTTTCACAGTGCTCTACTGAAGAAACCACAAACAGGTTGAGGCAGTCTGGATTCACCAGACTGCACACTAGGGGCGGGAAAACCGGTAAATCCGGTATCCGATAATGCCGGTACCGGGCATACCGGCATTATCGGATTCGACCCGGTAATCCGGTCCGGGTACCGGATTTTTTTACATTGCAGCCATTTAAAAATGGCTGCAATGTAAAAAACTTAAAGCCCCAGCAAAAAAGTTTTAAAAAAACAAACCCTCCCCGAGTCCAGGCTGCGCGGGTGGAAGGGGGGACACCCCCCACCCACCCTGCCCAGCCTGGATTTTTGTTTAAAAAAAGACTCAGAGGCGAGCCCACCCCCCAGCACCAGCGGCCGCGGCGTCCCCGCAGCCGCCGGTAAGTATGACCCGATCCCTGGGGGGGGTGTTTAACACCCCCCCAACCCCCCAGGGATCACCCCTACTAAAGTTCAGTGCTTGCTTACCTTGCGGAGCTCCGGCGGCGGCGGCGGGCGGTCCGGCGGCCTCAGCGCCGGCTGTGGCTGCCGGCGTCAGAGACGCTCTAGGCCTTCCGGGGAAACCCGGAAGTTCCCCGGAAGGCCTAGAGCGTCTCTGACGCCGGCAGCCACAGCCGGCGCTGAGGCCGCCGGACCGCCCGCCGCCGCCGCAGCTCCGCAAGGTAAGCGCAAGCTATGCACTTTAGTAGGGGTGATCCCTGGGGGGTGGGGGGGTGTTAAACACCCCCCCCAGGGATCGGGTCATACTTACCGGCGGCTGCGGGGACGCCGCGGCCGCTGGTGCTGGGGGGTGGGCTCGCCTCTGAGTCTTTTTTTAAACAAAAATCCAGGCTGGGCAGGGTGGGTGGGGGGTGTCCCCCCTTCCACCCGCGCAGCCTGGGATGGGGAGGGGGAAGGAATTAATTGATTTCATTGATTTCAATGGGGACACAGCGCCCCATTGAAATCAATGAAATAAATCCGGTACCGGTATACCGGATTTAATCCGGGAATCCGGTTTTCAGAGAACCGGTAACCGGTAAATCCGGTAGCCGGTAATGGGCCCGGGGTCCCACCTCTACTGCACACAACCTGAAACAGGTGCACTAGTCTGTTCTTTGCAGCATCTATGCCTGTGTCAAGATCCTGGCCTTGAACCAGTGCCCTTGGGGGCTCTGAGCACAGGGGCTGGCACCTCTGCACTACCAAGGAACTCTGGCCTGGGCCAGTAATGATGGCTTTCCACCACCCTGGTCAAGCCACACACATCCATCAGCCCTGTTTCAAGTCCCCAGCTTCCTGGCTCGCTGCTGTCCTGTATGTAAGACTAGCCAGTAGCCACAGGATTCTTGGTGGATCATCAGTCATTTCCTCTTCCTGTGTCCTTGTGTTTCCTCCTGATGCTTCCTCCCGATGCCTGCATGAACTTTGGACCATCTCTGTA
The DNA here is from genome assembly GCA_003113815.1 of Sphenodon punctatus. NCBI lineage: Eukaryota > Metazoa > Chordata > Lepidosauria > Sphenodontia > Sphenodontidae > Sphenodon > Sphenodon punctatus. The sequence continues at coordinate 1,683,069 of QEPC01015765.1, read as the reverse complement.
CTCCCCATTCCTGATGTGTCTTCTGAACCAGCGGGAGGCTGGCCTTTCTGAGCTTCATTTCAGAACCCAGTCCTTCCGTTCCTCACTGGTGAGTCTGTCTGCTTGGGTATTGGGGCTCTGTCTGCTAAGATGGGAGTTCAGTGTCTGCCAAGATGGGGGTCTGGCATCTGCTAGATGCATCCCCTAGCATGCTCCCTCTTTGGGTACTTTTAGATGGAGGTGGGGCTGGCCAACTCTGGAGCTGCTGTGGGGGTGCAGCCCTGTATCCAGTCCTACCTGGGTCAGGTTTTTAAACTAAAGGCGGCCCACCAGATGTGGAATTGGAGCAGGTGATGGTCAGCCCCACTTGTGGTGCTCCAGAATATCCCAGAGCACTGCCTGTGGAGTGGGTTGGCCAAACCCGGGCACCGGTCCAAGGCAGAGCTGAGTTGTGTCTGCTCGGTGAACCCATGCTGCAGCTCCACGTCTGACTGGTTGTTGCCCGAGGTAATGCCGAGAGTTGCAGGCGGAAGCCTAGAGCATCAGGTAATCCACCTGCAGCTCTATGGCTGCAGACCAGGGAACCCTTCAGGTCAGTTTAAAAACCCGATCCAGGCAGGGCTGGCTACAGGGGTGCACCCCCAGAGCAGCTCCAGGGGTGGTCAGCCCCACCTCCATCTAAAAGTACCCAAAGAGGGAGCATGCCTGGGAGTTCGTCTGAGGAGGGAGCAGGGAACCACCCCTCCACGCTTTCCTTTCCCTTTTCTGCACTTGTTTTTTTTCCATAGTAGGTGATGTGGCTGGTGAGGGAGCTGCTGTTGTTTCATGCCAAGGATTTGCCATGTTTGGCTACCTTTGAAAAGGGCAAAGGGATTTCATATGCACCAAATGCAAACTCGTGGATGTTGTGAAGGAAAAGATCAGAAATCTGGAGATGCACGTGTTCACACTATGCAAGATCTGGGAGAATGAGGACTTCCTGGATAGAAGTCATGAGTCATTTCTCCAGCAAGAGAAGGGTGACGAAGCAGAGAAGATGGAAGATGCATAAGAAAATTGCAAGGAGAAGGGAGACACCTGCCAGCAATTAGCCAGCAGAAGCAAGAAAACCAGAAGGCATTCTATCCCAGTGGAAGCATGAAATCATTTTGAAGTTCTTTCCACTAAAAGTATTTCTGATTCTCCTGCAGGACGAGAGGAACACCAGACACCAGTAGTTAGGAAGGAGGATCCTCAGTTCCCTGTGGATGGGAATAACCCAACCACCACGCCGAAGAGGAGTAGGAGGTGTGGAATGGTGGTGGTGAGTATATGTACCCTACTGAGAGGTACAGAGGCGGCTGTCTGATAACCAGACCTATCATCTCGAGAAGTATGTTGTCTCCCCAGCAAACAAATCCAGCATGTGACAGAAAGGTTGTCAAAACTCATCAAGCCTTCAGATCACTATCCCTTCCTGCCCATCCATGAGGAAACAAATGATATTGCCAGTCTTGACCTGAGCAAATGATATTTGTACCCATGAATTTGAAAAGTGACTAAGAGGATTTGGGTACTTAGATGGGGGCACAGAAGGTGTTCTCTTCAGTCCATCTTGTTGAAGGTAGAGGCCCAGGAAGAGAGAGAAGAATCTTGGAAATAAACACCTAGCTACGCAGATGGTGTCACAGTGAGAGGTTTGGATTCTTGGACCATAGCATGGGATTCCAGGATGAAAGGCTGCTTGGAAGAGATGGATTACACATCACAAAGACTGTTTATGACAAGGAGACAAAGAAAAGGCAGACCTTCTCAACTTCTATTTTTCCTGTCTTCACAGAAAAGAGAAACTGTGTCCAGCCTGGCAACGGGTGTATGAATAGAGGGGGGAAAGATTATAGGCCAGAATAGCTAAAGAGGGGGTGATCACAACTGAACATGAGTCAGCAATGTGATGGGGGTGCAAAAGTGTGGTATAATGGCTAAGTATGCAGTACTTGGACCAGGGCCGGTTCAAGTCTCGCCTTAGTCAGAAACTCAATGGGTGACATTGGGCCAGTCACAATATTCTCTCTACGGTTGTTTTTACATGGAAAGGGATGGGTGTGCTCACGCGGTGGGTGGGTGTCCTTTCACACGGATGCACACCCATCTCCACCCATGGAGCCTCCTCTGGTTTTCCAGATGGCTCCGTAGGTGGAGATGGGTGGGTGAGGGGTGGAGATGTGTGGTGCGAGGGAGTGCGCATGCACAACATTCACCACCCGTGCTGTTTACGTAGGTGGACACCTATCCCCCCCCCACTGCCAGAGCTTTTACATGAACGCCCCCGCCTATCCAACACACACCTGAACACCCAGTGGTGGGTGGGGTTGTCTATGTAAAAACGGCCTACCTCACAGGGTTGTTGTGAGGATTAAAAAAAGTTGTTTATTAGTTATATGTAAAGCGCTCCGAGGGCCATGGTAGGGGGACGCTACATAAAAATAAAGATTAATTATTTTATTATTATTGACAGAAGCATTGTCTGCAAGTCAGCAGAAATAATAATTGCACTCTATTCGGCACTGGTCAGACCTCACTGGGAGTACCGTGTCCAGCTTTTGATGCCTCATTTTAAGGACACTGAGAAATTGGATCAGGTTCAGAAGAGGGCAATAAAGATGATAAAGGATCTGGAAAGTAAGTCTTAGGAGGAAAGGTTGAAAGAACTGGGTATGTTTATCCTAGTGAAGAGGAGATTAAGGAGAGATATGACAGTTTTCAAAGATGGCAAGGAACTGTTCTACATTGCTACAGAGGGCAGGTCTCCAAATAATGGGCTGAAGTTACAAGAAGGGAGATTTTGGTTAAATATTAGGAAAAACTTCCTAACAGTAAGAGCTGTGCAGCAATGGAACAAATTGCCTAGGGAGGTTGTAGGCTCTCCACTGCTGGAGGTTTTCAAAAGAGGCTGGACAGTCACATGTCAGGATGTTGTAGCTATAGCCATCCCGCATCCGAGCAGGGAGTTGGGCTAGATGAATCTCAAAGTCCCTTCCAGTTCTAAGATTCTATAATTTCTCTTTTACTCATTAGTCCCATGTGCTAAAGGACCCCTTCCTGAATTGCCAAGGGCCCTTTATAGGCTGGAGCTCCCTGCATTTGACTAGATTCCTGTGGGCCTGCATTTTATACAGTGCTTCTTACCCTCATGTTGACATTTCAAGTTGATTCATTGACCCCATGATTGTGCCTCCCTCCCCCAACACATGGAGCCCTGTGTGGTCATGGTCACACAGTCTGCAATATTCTGGATCTGGCCCTGTACTGAATGATTCTGGATTGTTAATCTGGTTAAACTGCAGCAGTCTGTGGCGACCAATGTATCTCAAAATTAGAGATAGAGTATGGTTGCCATGTTGGTCCCAAGTGACAGACAGACAAAGTGGTTCAAATGATATCTTTTATTGGAGATAAAAGGGCCTTGTGTGGCCCAAAAGTTTGCTTGTTTACACCAACTACAGCTGGTCCAATAAAAGATATCATTCGAACCACTTTGTCTCTCAAAATTAGTAAACTGACAGGTTTGCTTTGTTGGTCACACTTTGGATGGTGCTCAACGTTCTTAGCTTGGTTAGTAAAGGGTTGTAAGTTCCTTGGGGTAGATGTCCTAAATTGCTGCACTTACTCTTGCAAAAATGGACTGGGGAATACATGTGTGGAAGAGAACTAGCCCATGAAGATTACAAGTAGGGAAACAAAGTCATGGCTGTATTTGGAGGTGCAGGGAGGGTTCTGTTAGAGATTGCCTGTCAGTGTCTGCAATTGGCCTGGGTGTCCCATCTTGTAACACAAGAGAATGAACAGAGAAAGTCCAGTGCCACAAGTAGGGTGACCAGATATGCAGGTTTTAGAGGACACATGAGAAATACAGGTTGCAGGGCTGCATTGGCTCCAATGCAGCCCTGCAACCAGTACTTCTTATAAGTATCCTCTAAAATTTGCATATCTGGACACCCTAGCTATAAGCCTGACCAGTGCTTAATTTCTAAAAAATATATTGCTAGGCCCAAGCCTGTCCCAAAAGCCACATCCTGTCCCAGAGCTTGTCAAAGCAGGAAAATTAACTCTAGTCTCCATTTAGTCTCCTGTGTCTGCTTCCCTAATTCGCCTGTGTTCTGTCTTGCCAAATTGTTTTGTTCCTTTTACCCCCCCCCCCACCAATTCATTACAGCCTTATGTCCTTTGTCTGCTCCTTGTTACCCCCCAATTATCCTACAGTCCTTTATCCCATCGAGTCCCATGTCTCTTCCCCCGGTAGCCCTCTCCTTGACTCTGTGTACACTTCTGGTTCCCAGTCTCAATTCCTTGCTCTCTTCCTGGACCTTGATGATGAACCGCATGCCTTCTGAGGCCAGAGGATCTGGCCTGTTGTGCTGAGTCTCGGTCTCCCTCATATCAGAGAACAGCTGAGAGGTTTCCCTCCCTTTGCAGTTACCCCTTCTCTGGCTCCTGGGCCTGTTCTCCTCCCAGCTTTACCTCCTCCCCTCTGCCCTTCTCCCGTTTCTGATCCTCTGAGCCCTCAATGGAAACTGAGAGAGAAGAGGGAGGGGAACGTTTTGAGGGAAAGATGAGGAGTTCAGTCTTGGCCATATTGTGTTTGAGTTGGTGGTGAAACATCCAAGAAGACATATCAGCGAGACAGTCTGTGATACAAGACTGGATGGAGGGGGAGAATGCAGGGGCAGAAAGATAGAGTTTATTTATTTTATTTATTTAAAGACTTCTACCTCGCTCCCTCCAGCCTTACGGCAGCTCGGACCAGCATACAAAACATTTAAAAACAATCAAAAATACAGGAAGGGGTTACTAAAACAATAAAAACAGTAAAAAGAGGTAAAACCACTGACAAAAAACAAAAACAACCCACCCCCACCCTCGAACATGGATGAACAGCCAGGTCTTACAGGCCCGATGAAAGGCCAACAGGCTGGGAGCAAGGCAAGCTTCCTCTGGGAGGGAGTTCCACAGCCGTGGTGCGGCCACCGAAAACGCCTTCTCCATTGTGGCCCCTTGGTTCACACAGGACATCTCCAGGAAGGTGCCCCCGGCAGACCACAGAAGTCGCCCCAAAGCCCGGGGAGAGAGGCGGTCTCTCAGATAGGAGGGGCCCAGACCGTGTAGGGCTTTAAAGGTAAAAACCAGCACCCTGAATCGGGCCCGAAACACTATAGGCAGCCAGTGCAGAGCCTGGAGCAGTGCAGAGGTGTAACGTGCTCCATATGACCAGTCCCCATTAGGAGATGGGCCACCACGTTCTGCACCAGCTGCAGCCTCCAAGTCGTCACCAAGGGCAGCCCCATGTAGAGCGCGTTGCAGTAATCCAGCCTTGAGGTGATGAACGCATGGATGAGGGTGGCCAGGTTGGAACTTGAAACATATGACTGGATCCTCCACGCAAGATGTAATTGACGGAAGGCTCCCTTTGCCACCGGCTCCACCTGACAATTTAGGCGGAGGCCAGGGTCCAAGAGGACCCCCAAAGTCCATACCTGCAGGGCCAGTGGGGGGTGGATCCCCTCCACAAGGGGAGCCATCACCTGACCTCACCCAAAGGTTGCATATAGATATTCAATAAAAGCGGAGACAGAATCGAACCTTGCGGTACGCCACAAACGAGATCCCAAGGGCCAGATGTTTCTTCCCCCAGCACCACCCACTGGCTTCTTCCTGATAGGAATGACCGGAGCCATTGTCACGGAGGGTCACACACGTGTAACACGGGCCTACATGTAGACTACAAGTCTGGTAAATATGTAAAGCAAAAGGTTCCACATGTATGTAATGTTACAACTGAGAACTGTACAACCCAAATCAGAGCTGTGACACGTGACCAGCCTCCAGGAAATGGAAAGACAGTTTTGTTGATTGCCCAGACAGGGGGGCCAGACAAGGTGGCCAGAGACATTTATATGCTAATGCAGGCAGCCATTGCCTACGTGCAAGAGACAGAGAAAGCTGATAACAAAGGGAATTCTAGAAGCCTCGAGAGGATACAAGGAGTTTCCTCCTGGGGATATAAGGAGTTGTACCCCAGAGGGGGCAGGGACTACCAAGAACTCTCTCCCTGAGCAATCTCGAACAGTTACATCTGCATGCAAAAGCCTGCTAGCAAGTCAGGCTGGAGACCATGAACTGAGAGAGATGATTTTGCTTTCTACTCTAAGTCTGGAGACCCAGTCACTTACACCAAAGGACTGAGAGAAACTTATGGACCTTTGTAGGGTAAGGTGCTTATTACCCCCCAATAAGGGTAAGATGCTTATTTAGAAACTCAACCAGTATAGATCAGGAATGCGTTATATTTACCTTTGATTTCTAGTAACCACTCTGTATCCAATCTTGCTTATGTAATCAATAAATTTACTTCTTATCTTTATGAAGAAGTGTTTGTGTCTAACATTGGAACACAAGTGAGTAACAAGCGTTCTCAAGCTCTTGCGAACCCAGAGAGTAAAGAGTCTGTAAACGGGAAGGATTGGGTCCTTGAGTGACAAAGGAGTTGTCCCTGTGGCAGACTTGAATTAGCCAGAGAGAGAAACTAATTCAAGCGGGCTGTGCGCGAGGGAAACTGAGTCACTCAAACCCGGTAAAGTGGGGGTGTGGACCTCCAACCCGTGACTGCCATCCTAAGACAGTCCCATCCACCACCACCACCCCCAGGGTCCGCAACCGTCTCAAAAGCAATCCATGGTCCACCGTATCAAACGCTGCCGAGAGATCTAGTAGGACCAAGAGTACTGAATGTCCTAAATCCATCTCCTGGCGGAGGTCATCTACCAAGGCCACCAACGCAGTCTTGCTGCCATATCCTGGACGAAAACCTGATTGAAAAGGATCCAGAAAACTGATGCTATCCACATGGCCCTGGAGCTGCTGGGCCACCATCCGTTCAATAACCTTCCCTGAGAAGGGAAGATTAGAGACAGGTTGGTAGCTGGCGGGGAATCAATGTCCAATGATGTTTTTTTGAGAAGGGGCCTCACCACCGCCTCCTTCAGGCAGTCCGGCAACCTGCCATCCCGAAGGGAGGCATTGATCACTCCCACCAGCACCGGACCCAAGGTCTCCCTGGAGGTTTTCACCAACCAGGATGGGCATGGATCTAGTTCACAAAAAGTAGGCCTAACAGACCCCAGAACCACCTCAGCATCGGCCAGCATCACTTCCTGAAACCGATCCCCCCAAAATGGACCAGACGGGGCATCCATAACCCTCGGCTCTCCTTCTTTGCATCAATCCCAGTCCGAAACATACTGGATTCAAGCGATCTTATCTGCGAAGTAGTTTACAAACTCCTCACAGTGGGCTTGGGAAACCTCCCCCTCCAGGCGGAGGGAGGCCGGACTGACCAGCTCCCTCACCACCCGGAAAAGCTCCGCTGGACACAACTTTGCAGCGGCTATAAGGGCGACAAAGAATTCCTTCTTTCCCATCCTCACAGCCACAGCATAGGACCGCAAATGGGTCCGATGCTGCCGTCAATCAAATTCAGCACGAGAGTGGCGCCAGCGTCACTCTAACTGCTGTCCTTCCCACTTCATGTGCTGCAGCTCCTCAGTAAACCAAGGAGCTCTACGTTGACAAAGCGGCAGGAGCTGATGCCTGGGAGCCACTCAATCAATTACCCCACCCAGCAAGATGTTCCAAGCTTGAACAAGATCATCAACCGAGCAGCCTTCAAGGTCTAAGGACACCTCCCCAGGGCTTCCTGTAACCGCTGCAGTTCCATCAGCCTCCGGAGGCGAACCAACCTAATAGGTCCCACTCCTTTCCGGGGGCTGCCATGCGCTAGAAATGTGGTCTGCAGGAGGTAATGGTCCGTCCATGACAAGGGCATAGAACTAACTTCCCCCACTACCGGATCACCTGTCTCAAGGCTGGAGCAGAACACCTGGTCGAGCATATGCCCACCCTCATGTGTGGGGTCACTAACTATCTGGGACAGGCCCATGGTTGCCATGAACTCACGCTCCGCCCTGACAAGGCCAGTGCCAGCGTGAATGTTGAGATCCCCCAGGACCACAGTCCTCGGGGAGTGCAACACCACCCCCGACAGAGGGATGCTGCCGGGCAGGATGGAGCACGGTACACCAGCAGCACCCCAATTCCGTCCCTGGTCAACTCAAACACAAGGTGAAGGACCTCGATCCCTGGGATAAACTGCACCGGATACCTCCTAGCAGTCCAAGACTCCTTAAAAACCATAGCTACACCACCACCCCATCCCCCAAGCCAGGGCTGGTGTTGCACGGAGTATCCCGCCGGAACAAAGTCAGCCAAAATCAGAACTGCCTCACTGTCCAGCCAGGTCTCCTTGAAACACATGAGGTCTGCAGTCTGATCCAGGATCATATCCTGGATCACTGATGTTTTATTGACAACAGACCTCGCATTCAACAGCAGCACTGGCCCAAGGGGCCTTAGACCTTGATCCATCCCCCCACCTCAAGGCGGGGCAGCCCTGGGGACAGGCACCAAACACCTTGGTCTTCAGGCCACGCCATTCAATCACACACACCCCATGAGTCTCATCCACATACTGTTGATACTGGAAGCCATGAGATTCAATTAATTTGCCCAGGGACAGAGCATAAAATGAGAAAAGAAGAGGGCCTAGGACAGAACCTTGGGTAACTTCCACAGAGAGGGGAAGTGACACAGAGGAAGTACCAGCAAGAGAGACACTGAAGGAGCGGTTTGAGAGATATGAAGAGAACCGGTCAAGAACTGAGCCCTGGAAACCAAGGGAGCAATGCAAATCAAGGAGGAGGCCATGATCATCAGTGTCAAAGGCAGCAGAGAGATTGAACAGGACAAGAATGGAACAGAGGCCCTCAGATTTGGCTAAGAAAAGGTCATTAGTGATTTTAGGGAGGGTAGCCTCAGTCAAGTGGAGAGGGTCAAAGCTCAATTGAAGAGAGTTGAGGAAGGAATTGGAAAGGCATGTTTGAAGGCCAATAGAGGGGACCCAGTAGAGGGGGGGAGGCTGATTATATGCATCAGAGAGGGTGTAGTGGAGGGGGCAATCTCAGGAGACAAGAGGGGATGGGGTCAAGGGGGCAGGTGGAGGGATTGGATGAAGAGAGGAGGGATGTGATTCCATCAAGGGAAACTAGAGAGGAGGAGGATAGAAGAGAGGCAGGAGGGGGGAGAGCAGGAAATGGGAGAGAGGTGAGAAGCAATGTCAAGGCAGATTTTATCTATCTTGTTGAAAAAGGAGAGGCGATCATGTGCAGAGAGGGAGGAAGGGGGAGGAGGACAGAGAGGTTTCAGAAGGGAAGAGAAGGTTGAGAAGAGATGGCAGGGGTTGCAGGTTCGATCAACTTGGAGTAATAGCATTCTTTGGCCATGGAAAGGGCATTGCTAAAGGCAAGGAGGGCAAACTTAAATTGGAGGAAATTGGCAAGCTCACGAGACTTCTACCTGAAGCGCTCAGCAGTACGAGAACAGGATCAGTGGTGGCAGATGGTGGGGGTGAGTCAAGGATGGGAGTTGATGCGACTGGTAGGATGGTGCAAGAGGTGAGTAAGGGAATTGAGGGTGGAGGAAAAGGATATGTTGAAGACAAAGACAGCAGACTCAGGGCAGGTGGAAGAGGAGACAGATGAGAGAAGGGGGGAGAACTGAAGTTACACAAAAGTAGAAAGAAAAGTATGCACTTTTAAAAAATGAGGTATTCATACACCCTTCACTTTTTACTGTGAAGTAATTGCAGTGTGAACTTTTTTAGTGTTGGGTAACATTGTTTGCCAAGACCATCAAGAGGAGATTGCAAAGTAACTACATCTGTTTGCAGCTGCAGTGTGAACACTATAAAAGAAGAGTAGTTATTTCAGTTTAATTAAGTAGTTACTTTGGTTTAACACTGTTTATCAGAATGTGCCCAAACACAGTAGGATCCTGTTGTGTTGAACCTGTTCAGAGAAACACACTCTAGCCTGGGTCAGCTTCATGATGTAGAGGGACCCACAGACAGACTCAATAGGATGATATTTTCTACCTGGGTTTCCAGTGCTCTGGTAAAACAGATGCCCCATGTGGCTTTGGCAGGACATTGCCCAGGCTACAACAGTACCAGAGCTTTCCAGAATTCAAGGGTAGAGACAAGGGGACAGAGTTTCATCTGGTATAAGTTGATTACGCTGAGGAGATGGCAAGAAAAGTTTTCCCAAATGGCGTTCTTACCTTAGTCATTCCTTCTTCATTTGTTTCCATTTTCTTTTTGAGCTGCATTATTTGCCACATCTCTTGGGCTGGCTTGTTGAAGGACTGGCTGTGGGCCAGCAGCTCTGCTGTGGAAGGGGTGGCATTCAGCTGAATTAGCTGACTTTCAACCCTTGCCAGCCTCTCCTGTATTTGGTGGAAGAGTGAGCTGGATTTCCTATCTGCCAGAACCGTTTTGGAGTCCTCCCCATCTGCTCTTAGTCCATGTGAAGGTTTGAGAAAGTCCCTTTCCTCCTTTGGGATCTCCTTCTCGATGTCCTGCAGCTGGAGGTGCTCCAGTATACTGTGTAGGAGAAAGTGCAGAGCATTAAAGTTAACATTGCCCACCTCTGGTGTGCCTATGGCTATGTTTACCAGCTCTGCAAATGTGAAGGAATAGCTCATTGTTGGTCTGATCTCTGGTTGTGGAGGGCAGTGCTCTGAGTTCTAGGCTGGCCTTGATACATTGAGGTTAGTTTCCAGGTCTAGTTGTCCTAGGGACACACGACAACACACCCTGATAGGCTCACGGTTGATAGGTCACAGTCATGGGCACCAATTGGCTTCAGACAGCATCAGTCAGGTCGGAGTTCTGCTCAGTGTGGAAAGTTCCTGCTGGTTGCTAGGATAACACAGAACATGCAGAGACCTGAAAGAAGACGGGCAATTTAAAGAATGTATACAGACGGTACTGAACCAAATCTGAAGCACAGCTGAACCCCTTATGGGGACAAAGGAACCGAGGGAGTCTGATCTGTGGGAACTTGAGGAATCTGTGGCTGACTGGTTACCTACTGAGCAGTCTCGAGATTCTGTTCTTTTCCCTCTCCTGGGATCTCTCAGCTCCTGTGACTAAACGCAAAGTCTCTGGCAAATGCAAACAGCACTGCTATTGATTGAAGTGCAAAAGTTACAGCAGGCCTCTACCCCAAAGGACTTATGTTATACATTATAGTACAGCAGGCTCATTGATTGATGGGTGACAAAATACAGGTGACAAAGGGTTAACCATTCTGAGCAGACTGGGGTGCTTGGATTGGCATGCTCTATGTTGGGGCAGGGAACTGTTTAGCAATCATGGGAACCTGATGGTAACCTCTGCACCCCAGACCTAGTTTGTGCCTTTCATCAAGCCCACCCTAAAAAGCCAGGTCCACAGGCACTTAGAAGGTACCCTTGGATAACTATAGGCCCATTTTTTTTTACTAAATTCAGACTTTAAAATATTTACAAAAATGTTAGCAAATAGGTTACGGGTACTAATCATCCAGATCAGGTTGGATTAATACTGTGGAAATTTAGGGCAGACAACATTTGTAAGGTGGTTAATTTAATTTATAAGATTAAAAAGGAAAAAATGGAAGCCTTGGTGATCTCAATGGATGCTGACAAGCTGTATGATTGTGTGGAGCTGGCATTCTTATTTGAGACATTAAATGTTTTGGAATTGACGGGTAAATTCCTCTCATGGATTAAAACTATTTATTTAAGGCCATCCTCCCAAATAATGATCAATGGTAAACTAACCCTGCCGATACAGGTTATTATTATAATTATAATTATTATTATAAGCATTTATACAGCACCAGCGATGTACCCAG
>QEPC01015765.1:1647063-1670740 GCA_003113815.1 Sphenodon punctatus | reverse complement strand
TGAAGGGCTTTGTAGGTGAAGACGAGGAGCTTGTGCAGAATACGCTCCAGAAGAGGGAGCCAGTGGAGAGAGGAGAGGAGAGGCTGCACGTGGTCAAAGCAAAGGGTTAGGTGGATGATCCTGGCAGCAGAGTTTTGAACAGAGATGAGGGAAGAAAGGTGGGAGCGAGGAAGGCCAGCGAGGAGGAAGTTACAATAGTCAAGGTGTGAGATGACTAGGGCATGGATGAGAGTTTGGGCAGAGGAGTCGGACAGAAAAGGGCAGATCTTGGCAATGTTGTGGAGGAAGAAGCGGCAGGATTTGGCCACAGAGTCAATTTAGGGTTTGAAGGTAAGGTGCGAGTCGTAGATGAAGCCCAAGCTGCGAGCTTGGGGGACATGGAGGATAGGGACCCTGTCAATGGTAATTGACAGGGAAGAGGGAGAGGAAGGATGGGGAGGGAAGATCAGGAGTTCATTTTTTACCATGTTCAGTTTGAGTTGGCGGTGAGACATCCAGGCGGAGATATCGGAGAGACAGTTGGTGAGACGAGCTTGAACAGAGTGGGAGAGGGAAGGAGTGGAGAGACAGAGTTGGGTGTCATCAGCATATAGTTAGTATTGGAAACCGTGAGAGGTAATGAGTTTGCCTAGGGATTGGGTGTAGATAGAGGAGAGGGCCAAGTACGGAGCCTTGGGGAACCCCGACCGAGAGGGGTAGGGAGGAGGAGTTAGGAAGAGATACATTGAAGGAGCGGTCAGAAAGGTAGGAGGCGAACCAGTAGAGGACAGAGTCCCGGAATCCAAGGGAGTGGAGCGATTCAAGCAGGAGCGAATGGTCTACGGTGTCGAAGGTAGCAGAGAGATCAAGGAGGACAAGAATAGAGTAAAGACGGTTGGATTTAGCCACAAGAAGATCGTTGGTGATCTTAGCAAGAGCGGTTTCAGTGGAGTGAAGGGGGCAGAAGCCAAATTGGAGGGGGTCAAGGGAGGAGTTGGCAGAGAGGAGGTCGAGGCAATGGAAGTAGACAACCCGTTCAAGGAGCTTGGAAGCAAAGGGGAGGAGAGAGACAAGACGGTAATTAGAGGGTTCAGAGGGATCCAGAGTGGACTTTTTAAGGATGGGGGAGACAGTGGCATGTCTAAAGGCAGAGAGGACGGAGCCGGTAGAGAGGGAGAGGTTGATGATGTGCGAGGGGCAGGGGGGCGATAGTGGAGGCAATGGAGGTCAGGAGGCATGAAGTATGGGGTCCAGGGGGCAAGTGAAGGGGTTCGAGGAGGCGAGCAGGGAGATTTCCTTAAGGGAGGCGGGCGGGAAGGAGGACAGGAGAGAGGTGGGGGGAATAGGGGGGGAGTAGTAGGGGGAGAGGACTCGGAGGCAATATCCAGGCGGATCTTGTCAATCTTAGAAGTGAAGAAGAGAGCAAGATCCTGAGCGGAGAGAGAAGAGGGAGGAGGAGGACAGGGAGAATTGAGAAGGGAGTCAAAGGTGGAAAAGAGGTGGCGAGGGTCCCGGGAGCAGGACTCAATGTGGGAGGCATAGTATTGCTGCCTAGCAAGGGAGATAGCAGAGTTGAGCGATGAGAGGCAGAATTTGAAGTGGAGGAAGTCGGCGTGGCAGTGGGATTTACGCCAGAGGTGTTCAGCAGCCTGGGTGCAGGAGTGAAGATGGTGAATGGTGGGAGTTCAAGAACAACAAGACAAAGTTGTCCACTGTCACCCCTTCTGTTTAATTGCAACCTCTGGACTGCCCCCACTTTTGGACTGCTCCTCCTCCCTCCTGCCATGGGATGACATTTGATATATGTTTATCTTTTTCATTTAATTTATTTATTTATTAAATTTTGCTACCCCAACCCTCCTGCCACAGGCAGCTCGGGGCGGCTTACAATTTGCAAAACCTTAAAACAACATTAAAACAACAATTTAAAACAACTAAAAGGAGGACAAAAAGGAAAATAACGCCCACCAACAACCCACCCCCTCACCCATCTCCCCTGCCAAATGCCTGGCAGAACAGCCAGGTCTTACAACTTCTCCGAAAAGAGAGGAGATCCGGGGCCAACTGGACCTCCACCGGAAGGGAGTTCCACAGCCGTGGAGTGGCCACCGAGAATGCCCTCCCCTGCGTGGCCCCTTGGAAGACTCGGGGGAACTCAAACAGGGCGCCCCTTGATGAGTGCAGGGGTCGGTCCAACACCCGGGAAGTGAGGCGGTCCCACAGATAGGTAGGGCCTAGGCCGTTTAGGGCTTTATAGGCCAAAACCAACACCTTGAATTGGGCCCGGAAAACCACCGGCAGCCAGTACAGAGAGCGGAGCACAGGTGTAATGTTCTCCCAGTGGCCCAGTTCTACCAGAAGACGGGCCACCTGCAGTGATCTCTCGGAGATGGGCATCTAGAGATATAATTACTGTAATCGTGCAAGTCAGTTACTTCAAAATTTTGTTGAAGGGTCTGATTTCTATATTTTAAATGGTACTATGCCTGGAGACCAGAAAGGTGACTACACGTTTGTCTCTTACCTAGGTAGAAGTATTATAGATTACATGATGTTTTCTGAGCTCCTTCTTCCTTATGTATTGAACTTTGCAGTTCTGGCAGTTCCTGAGTCAGACCATTTTCCCTTGGTTACGTGGTTTAATTTTCAAAAAGACCTAGGGCAAAAATCGCCAATGGATGGGTCTAAAATTAAACCTCCCCATGGGGTCAAGGAGTGGAGAGTCAAGTGGTCTCCGGTGTTACATGAGTCAATAGTGACATTCCTAATGCCCCAAATTTTAGACTCTTTCATTGAGAACTATCCATGTGAGTTAGGGAAAATTTTGCAAGCTTATGATGATCTTATTTCTCAGTTACGGCCCCTATTTGTGGTTCCCCCGATGCCATCGCAAGGGGTTAAAAAGATCAACAGTTGGTATGACAGAGAGTGTAGAGTAGCCAAACGCAAATTGAACCATTTGGCGCATGCTGTGAAAGGGAATCACCTGTCAGACATTTTGCTAGATACTTTTCTCTCAGCAAAGAAAGAATACAAACAGCTGATAAGAAGTAAGAGTTCTCAGCACCAGCAAGTCCTCTGGGCAGAACTGGAAACTGCTGATAAAGAAGGGGACTCCTCCAGATTCTGGTTCATTATCAAAACTGCTTGGGCCTCGAGAGCCAGTTAGAGAGAGAGAGACATCCCAGCCAATCAATGGGAAGCCCATTATAGTTCTATATTCCCAGGGAAGGATGCATGTGTGATGGAACCCTCATTGTATTTAATGAAGTCGTTACCACAGTGGGAGCCGGTGAATTCAGCTGAAGTGAGTTTATTAATATCACAGCTAAAGGCAAATAAGGCACCAGGGATTGATTACTTGCCAGGGGAATTTTTAAAAGAGAATATCACTTGGTGGAGTAGGGTTCTAGCTGTGCTCTTTACAACTATTAATGAAACTGGGAAAGTTCCTAAGACATGGTTGCAGAGTATAGTGGTCCCTATTTTTAAGAAAGGGGACCAGAAGAATCCTGCCAACTACCAGCCTATAAGCCTGTTGAGTGTGGTGGGCAAGCTCTACACAAAATACTTACTAGGTTGCAAAGCTGGATTGACTGGAGAAATTTGATAGGCAACGAGCAGGCGGGCTTTAAAAAGGGTATCTCTACGGTCGACCATATTTTCGTATTTGATCAGCTTATAGTAAAATATGTACAGATGAGATCTTGATCGCACCTATATATTTGTTTTGTAGATCTAAGGACAGTGTTTGACACTGTGTGCCATGAGAAATTATGGCACAAACTGTTTGTCATGGATGGGCCTTGAACCCCTGGCTTTGGCTAAGGCGCTCCCTGCCTCCTGCACTGTTGGCAGCTTGCTGGAGGGAGCATTTATCTTCCTCCTTTTGGTATTCTCCCACTCTCTCTCCCTCTGTCCCCTATGCACACCTGGTGGAGAGCGTGGGCCCACCTGCCATAGCCTGATTGGCTCTGTGCAGTATTTAGAGCTGCTGAGGGCCGTGGCAGGTGTGGAGCTTCTTGTCATCCCTCCTTGATGCTTGCTCAGCCCCTTTCTCTTGTTTCTCCTCTCTTCCTTGTGCCTTGTTTACATGCCTGTTTGTGTTAGAGCTCTGTGTGGGTGAGTCTTCTGTGTGCTGTTAACCCCTTTGTGTTCCTTGTGTATGTAGCACTTCCCTCCCTTGGTGTTGTGTGTAACTCTTGTTTCCTTTGTGGGCCTGCACTGTGTATACCCTGTTTGTCTCTTGCTTGTACTCTATTATGTTTCCATGTTACATTGTCCCCCTCATGTCCTGAGTCCCTCACAGTCTGCTTTGTTCCCTATTGGCCTATCCTCCTATCACCTGTGTTTGTCGTGTTCTGTGTTTCTTCCGTGTTCCACCTTATAACCCGGTGGCCTGAGCAAGAGCTGAGGGAAGAGGAAGCTAGGGGAGGAGCTGTGCGGGTGTCTGCCTGGCCTGACTGGATCCCTTCTCCCTGCAGGTATCATCATTTACACAGGGGCTGGGGCCCCTTTGGGAGCCCACCCTTGGGCGTCTGCTGAAGGGCGACAGCCAAAGGGTGTCGCCCGTTTGCTGGGACTGCTGTGCAGTGCCCTGCCCCCTGTTTGAACTGGGAAGTGTGCCGGCTGAGGAATTGGAGGAGGCAGGGACTTGCAGCCCACAACGGTGGGAGGCATAGTCAAGCTCGAATGTCCTTGGAGCCTGTTGCAGTGTACTTAGAGGTTTCCGGCCTTTTTGCCTCTGTTCATCTGGAATGCTGGGGTTAATTCCCCATTAATTATTATTTGTGCAGTTGGCCTCTTATATATACTTTTCACCCATTCTAAATAGTCCCCTGAGAAACCCATTTTAGATAGGGTGGCCATCAGGAATTATTTTTCTAATCTATCAAAGGTCTTGTTAGCATCTAGGGAGACCATAGCCACAGATTTCTTGTCCTTATTGATTTTATATATCAAGTTAACCACCCTCCTGATGTTGTCAATTCCCATCCTTCCTCCTAAAAACCCTGTTTGGTCCAGTCCTATAACACTTTTAATAATAGCTTGCAATCTATTGGCTAATATCTTTGTAAATATCTTTGCATCTGTGTTCAGTAGTGCTATGGGTCTGAAATCCCCACATTCCTTTCCTATTGCCGCTGATCTAGGGCATAGAGTGATTGTGGCCTTATAGAATGTGTATGGCATCTCCTTTTTTTCCTTAATCTGGTTAAACACTTTCACTAGCATTGGAGTTATTAGTTCACCATACTCTTGGTAGAACTCTGGGATGTAACCGTCTGGGCCAGGGGTTTTATTTTTTGGCAGATCTTTGATTACCGCTTTAACCTCTTTTATGGTGATGGGCCCATTGAGCATGGTCTTTTGGGCATCAGTTATTTTTGGTATTTTTAATTTATTCAAATATAGGTTTATTTTCTCCCTGTCGAGAGGCAGGAGCATCCGAAGTATATAACTTCTTATAAAACTGAGTAAACTGTTCCTGTATCTCTTGCCCTGCCACAAATTTTTGACCATCTGCCTGTAGGATCTGGTTTATCTGTGCTTTTTGTCTACGATTTTTAACCATCCATGATAAGATTTTATCTGCTTTGTTACTTTTCATATAATAGAATTGTTTGGTATAACGTAGTTTTTTGACCACTGTCTCCGTTTCCATTGTGTCTATAAGTCCTCTAATCTCCACCCTCTCCTTTAGCCCTTTCTTTGTGGGTTTATCTTTTAGGGAGCCCTCTCAGTGTTTTAATCTAAGATATAACTCATTCAATTCATTTTTTCTCTTTTTTCTGTTCCAGGAGTCCAGCTTCATATACTGGCCTCTGATATATGCCTTGGCTGCCTCCCTCGTCGCCTGTGACACCTCACCATTATAATTTAGCTGGAAATATTCCACAATCTGTTGTTTGATTTCCTCCTTATTGTTTAGATTAAATAGAGATGCTTTGCTCAATCTCCATCTATGTGTTCTGTATGTTTTTTGTTTTCCTGTATTAATTGAGACTGTAACTGCACTGTGGTCTGTAGAAATTGCCGGGCATATGTCAGCTCCAAGACGTTTCCATTCCTTGTCCTGCATAAATATGTAGTCTATTCTTGTGTAAGACATGTGTCTATTGGAGAAAAATGTGTACTCTCTATCTCTAGGGTGTTTTAATCGCCAGGTGTCTGCCATGAAGGCTGCCCCCAGCATTCTAGCCATCTTCCTCTGCCCTTTTTTGAGGTTTCCTCCCCCTGACCTATCCAATTTTGTCAAGGGGCTGTTGAGGTCTCCTGTCATGAACTGTATTCCCCTGCCCTCTGTTTTCATCAGTTCAATAATTTTTTGTAAGAATTCCACTCCCGTATTGGGGCATAGAAATTTAGGAAGGTGTATTCCTCCCCCTCCACCAGTCCCTGTACTAGCAGATATCTGCCTTCTGGATCTTTGATTATTTTTTGTTTTTTGAAATTGAGTGAGCGAGCGAAGGCCAAAAGTACCCCCGCCTTTTTTTCTTCGCATTGGCAAAGTACACTTGGTCATAATATTTGTCTCTGACCCTGCTGTTGTCTTTCTGCAGTAGGTGTGTTTCCTGCAGTGCAACCACCTGTGATTTTAGCCTTTTCACATATTGCCATGTTTCTTTTTCTTTTCATTGTATAGTTCAAACTATTTACATTCAATGTGCATATTTTAAACTCAGATCAAAAACTGTGTAATGAATATGGCTAACACTCTGCCTGTTACTGTTCCTTTTTGTTTGTCTATAGGCCCCTGTAACTTTCGGTCCCTCCCATACCCTCTTCCCCCCCTTTCCCTCCCCCTCCTTTTCCCTCCCTTTCCCATCGGAAGGTTTAATGGAAACCTTCTGGGGGTGTGCCATGGAGTCGCTATTTTCCGCTATCCCTCCCGACAGGCCCTTCCCTTATTTCCACCTCTTATTTATACATTACAATTTCTTGAAATGCCTTTGTACTGTCCCAGTGTCTTTTTATTCCTGGTTGAGCCGCCTTCTATCTCTCTCATATCAGGGCTGCGCCGCCTCTTCTTCCTCTTCTAATCTTCCCATCTCTGGCATCTTTGCAGACATGTATTTCTCCAGTGCCTTTATGTCAGAAAAAATTTGTCTCCTGTCTTTATGGATGAAGGAGAGTATTGTAGGGTATCTGATCTGTGCCTTTAGGCCTTGTGTTGCTAGCTTTTCTTGTATTTGGAACCATTTTCTCCTTCTTGCTACTGTAGCTGGGGCCAGGTCTGGTTGTAAAGTAATCCTGCTCCCTTCAATTCTCAAGTCTTTGCTTTTTCTGGCTTCCCATAATATCTGTTCTTTTTCCTGATATCGTAAACATCTAAAGATCAGTGCTCTTGGGGGGTCACCCTCTTTTGGCCTGGGGAGCAGGGTTCTATGTGCCCTGTCCACTTCAATCTCGTGCAGATTAGTGCACTGTGGAAGGATGGCCTTTAGGATTTTATGCACCAGGTCCCTGCCCCCCGGGCCTCTGTGGCTTCAGGGATTCCTTGAATCCTTAGGTTATTTCGTCTGCCCCTATTTTCTAAGTCCTTAATTTTGTGCTGGGCCCCTCCCAGGGCCTTCTCAAAATTCTGGAGGCACACTTCCCAGGCCTGGTTCTGGCCTTCCCTCTCCTCCATCCTGGTCTCTAGAGTGGTGACCCTCTCAGCCATCCCAACCATTTTTTTGTTTAAGGTGTCCACCATGCTCGTTACCTTCTGGATTCCATCATTCAGGATCTCCCATTGTTTCTTAGTGGCTTCATGCTGAGATGTTATGGTATTTGTGAGGCAGGCTAACTGCTCCACAATCTCTGGCTGCTCCCCCGGTCTGGATCTCGTTGCCACCGCCATTTTTGCACGCGCTGACTCTGGTGACCCTCCCCGTCCACTCTCAGTATTCTGCAGCTTTTCCAGGCTTTCCACCCTCTGAAGCTAGCTTTTTTTTGCTTTGTGGGGGCCGGGGGGGTTCCGCCTCAGCTTTTTCCCCATATGCAGCGTCAGGCTGCTGTTTTAAGTTGTTTTTTTAAGGCATTTATTGTCGGGCCGTCGGGAGCGTTTCGCCGGCGCGGCTACTGCATGCGCATGCCCAGTGGCTCCCCCGTTTCCAGCCTTTTTGGATGATCGTTGGTCGGTTACCTATGGCGGGGAAGAAACCCGCCAGGAGAAACAAGCACCAGGCTGGTGTGGCCTCGCCGACTCAGCCGCAGGTTGCCCAGCAGCGCTTGGATCACTTTTATTCTTTGCGCTCGGTGCCCCAAATGTCTCACCCACCTATGAGGCAGCTGAGTCATGTTCGGTGCAGGCAGACCCTGTGCTCTGTTGTTTGGATCCCTATTTTACACATGACTCGGAACATTCCTCGCCCACAAATATTAACAGCAAGTCGCCCACGGTCTCCAACCTTGCAGATATGTTGGGGAAACAGTGTGTTACGCTAGGGGATTTAGCATCACAAATGTTGGCCAAGTTTGGGGAAATTATTGGTCTTATACAAGGGCAACAGGACCAGATATTGTCTATTCTCCAACAGCTAACTACTCCAAAACCCTAACAGGTAGAGGTTTCGTTAGAGTGTGGTTTGGGTGGGGTAATTTCCCAGGATCAGGAATTGCCAGTAGAGGGGCTGTCAAGGGTAGTTGGGGGGAGTGTGATAGGGCATGCGAACTCAGAGCCATGGGAGGATAGGGTAGGAAGGATCGGATCTAGGGAGTCGGCGCCAGTTAGGGGAGCAGTGGCTTTTACAATCTTTCCCGTTCCCAGTGGGGCTTCACCTAGGTGGAGCTCAGTGTCCCAGATAGGATACCATCTGGAATGTCTATTGGGGTGGATCCCGCCGGGGGCAATTGACTTCTTCCAGGTCTTACCCTCCACTACCCATATCCAGAGACTCATTGTGCATTTTACTGTTCCACACTATGCTGTCGAGGTCCTGGATCGGGCGTGTTTGCTTTCCACTTGGGGTGTGCATGTGGAGGAGGTCTGGAGGGATTTGCCAGCATGGACTTCAGGGGGCCAGTTCCCCCCTAATGTCACTAGGGTTGCATCCCCTAGGATAGCCTCCTCCAACATGAGACACTTGGGGAAGTTGACTGGGCCTGGGGATGATTCTATGCCGGGTAGTGGAGTTTTGGCAAGTGACTGTTCTTTAGCCATTGCAAAAGGAAAAGCGCAGTTAAGTAGGGCTAAGAGGGAACTACCCCTTTTGGGAGCCAGAAAGTCTCCCACCTTGCCACCTTCCCAGTTGGATCTTTTCCCCAGGGTAGCTGGGAGATTGGGGGTGGTGGTGGCTGCGTCCGAATCCGAGTCACAGTTGAGGGGGGCTGTAGCAACCTTTCCAGGCCCAGCGGATTGCCCGGGGCCAGGGGGTAGGGGCCCCTTGGGGCCCACACCTCCCGTTTGAACAGCTACGGATTCGGCCCAGATGGAGGATGTGTCCTCTGGAACTGTCTGTTGACATCCCCTTGGCCCCCGGCCTATTGGGTGTAGAATAGGTTCCTGGAATATTGCTGGGTGGGGACCTAGGGTTGGGGACCCTGAATTTGTTCAATATATAGGGGGTTTGGATGTGCTGTGTGTACAGGAAACTTGGTTAGTATTGCCCCCGGTTTTGCCTTCAGTTCTCTCCGGTTATAGGGCAATTTTTCTTCCGGCAACTGTGTCAGCCTCGAGAGGGCATGCTTGTGGGGGGGTTGGCTTGCCTTATACATTGTTCCCTCCAGGATAGGTTAAGATCTGTGTTGGAACACCCACCTTTCCTTTTGGGTATAACTTTGCAGTTGGGAGGCAGGAGGCTCACAATATTTAATGTGTATGTTCTGCCTCACAACACGCCCAGGTATGATCCAGCTACTTGGGATAAGTTGGAGATCCTTATAGATGGTGTCCTTGTTGCCCATCCAAATAGCTATTTTCTCTTGATGGGAGACTTTAATGCCAGGCTGGGGCCTGATGATGAGGCGTTGGATGTTCATGGAGTTTGTGTTTCCTCCTATGTCTGTCCACCCCTACTCCCTCGACACTCCAAGGACCCCATAATCACATTGGGGGGGCTTTCCCTTGCCAAGCTCTGGGTTGGACTCAACTTATGCCTCCTTAATGGGGCACATTTGGGAGACCGTCCAGGGGAATTTACCTTTTGGGGGGCTAGGGGATCTAGTGTTATCGATTTCTCCCTAGTATCCCCTAATGTTTTGCCCTTCATTAGGGGCTTTGCGGTGGGGAGAGAACAGGTGAGTGATCACTTGCCCCTGATTTTGGATTTAGATCTACAGGGGGTGTCAAAGAGAGGCTTTTCTAATGAGGGGCTAGACCAAAATGATCAGGACTCTGGTGTTGAGTCTCTGCGTGCAATCAACTGGGATAAAGTTTCTCCTCTCGCCCTGGAAGGGTGGATGAGTGAGCCCTCTTTGAAGGGTTCAAGAGATGCGATCTGTTCCGGCCTGGATGCTAAAGATGCCGTGGCAGCTTTTGTTGGTATGTCCCTTAGGGCCCAGTCCTTCTTTAATGTTAGGGCGAGACCCGGCCATTTTCAAGCTCAAGTGCCAGGCCGGGCCTGGTTTGACTGGGAATGTCATAGGGTCAGGCTTAAAAGATCCTATTTGGAGTATCGCCAGGCAGGGGCTGTACGGTTGCCCCCTCTTTACTTTCAGGCTAAGAGGGACTACAGGATTTTGATCAAATGTAAAAAGAGGACATACATGGAGCTTTCCTGGAGATTGATAGTTGAGGCAGCGCAAGGGGCGCAATTCCCGCCAATTTTGGAAACTCTTGGGTAAGGGGTCGGTGGTTGGCGTTCCCAAGAGTGTGCCCCCTATTGCACCACATGTATGGACCCAATATTTTCTTGACCTGTATTCCTCATCGGCCAGCCAGGAGGAAGCTCTCGAATTGCAGGGAAGTCTCGAGGGTATTCCCGCCTGTCCCCCTGTGTCATCTGGGGAGGTCAGTGATTTAATCGATTCATGCAAAAACAACAGGGCCCCAGGGTGGGATTTCATTCCATCAATTTTCTTAAGAACCACAAGGAATGGTGGGTGCCAATGATAATGGCACTCTTTACGGCCATCGACCAATCGGGACGTGTCCCATCCATTTGGGCACAAGCAATTGTGGTACCTATATTCAAGAAGGGAGCTTTTAGCGACCCGAAGAATTATAAACCCATTAGCTTGCTGTGCGTAATAAGCAAACTTTACGCCAAGCACTTGTTGACCAAACTTGTGGCATGGTGCAAGGTGTCAGGCACAATTTACCCCGAGCAAACAGGGTTTCAGAGGGCCAGGTCAACTATCGACCACTGCCTTATCTTAACGCATTTAATAGAGAAATACAAACGGCAGAACCAGAGTTTTTTTGTGACTTTCCTGGATCTCCGTATGGCCTTTGATTCTGTTAGTAGGCCAATCTTGTGGGCCAAATTGGCAAACCTGGCCCTGGAGTGTAAGTTGTTGGTCCTAATTAAACTTCTGTATGCCGACTCCACGTTGACGGTTAGGTGGGACCACCGGGGGTATATCTCAGAGGAGGTTCCCGTTAAACGTGTGGTCAGACAGGGCTGTGTCCTCGCCCCCTTCCTTTTAAATTTATTTTTCAACGATGTGGTCCCGTGTATGGCACTGCCCCAATTCCCCCCCCCACCCCCGTTTGGGCTCGTGTTATGTAGGTTACCTACTATTTGCGGATAATCTGGCCCTTTTATCTCAGACTCGGAAGGGCCTAAGTAGGCAACTTGGTGCCTTTGCTTTGTATTGCCGAGAGAATGATTTGGTCCTTAACCTGGTTAAATCGAAGGTGGTGTTTTTTGCTAACTCTCCCAGGGCCAATTGGCATTCCTGGAGGGTTGAGGGAACCCAGATCCTCCAAGTTAAAGGTTTTAGGTACTTGGGGTTAATGTTTCAAGCTGCGGGAGGGTGGAAAAAACATCTAGAGGGGGCATTGGTGACAGCAAAACAATCTGCCTGTGATATTCAGATTTTTTTTTGGATCTCTGGCAGAATGGAGTTTAGGATGGCCCTCCGGGCATTCAATGCGAAGTCTACTGCCCAGGCTTTGTTTGGAGCAGATTTATGGGCAGCATTTGCCCCATCACATCTAGATAGGGGCCAACCAGTTTTTCTTAGGGCATTGCTTAGGGCTCCTGGGGGAACTCCTGGGGCCGCTATTAGGCTGGAAACGGGCCAGCTCCGCTGGCTCTTCTTGGCTTGGGCTAGGGTCCATAAGCTCTGGTTGAGATCAGTTGATCTGCGCCAAATGGGCTTGTTCCCCTACCTCCATGAGAATACTTTTAGGACCCAGTGGGCTCAGAGAACAGAGGCCCATCTGGCCAGTTTAGGCTTTTCCAGGTCCTACGTTGCCTCCAAAGAGCTGGGTGGGGTGGGGTGGCGAGTGAATTTAAAACAAGGTGGGAGGATGTGAACCTTCAGGAGGAAAGGGCAGGGGCAGCAGCCCCCAAGCATATGTCCCGCTATTCATGGCTGGCTCCTCCAATTGACTCTTTAGCTCAGTACCTGGCATCAAGATACTCGGCGAGAGAGAAGTGGTTGATGTCAGCAACAAGATTTAATGCGCTTCCAATGCAGCTTTGGGTTGGTAGACTAGCAGGGGTTCCATTTAGCCAGAGACTTTGTCCTTTCAATCAGCTTGAGGTCGAGACGGTTGACCATGTTTTGTTTAGGTGTCATCTTTATGATCACCTGCAGGTTGAGTTCTTGGGGTCTTTGCCATCTTGGCAGTGCAGATGGTCCGATGATAGACTAACGGATTTTTCCCTTGGGGACCATAATCCGGACATTACTTGTCAGGTGGTGAAATTTCTAACGGTAGTCTTTCTTAGGAGATATCAGTTTATAAATTTCCAGTCAGGACCCCAGTAGGTCGGGGGTAGCCTTTAGGTCCTGATAATCTTTGTGGTCCTAAGCAATGCCTATATTCTGTGTATTTACGTTTGTTGTGTCTAATTTTGTGTATGTTATGTGGTACCTAGCAATGGCCAAAGGCCACGCTTATAATAAAATATTGATTGATTGACCTTATAACCCTATTACTCCCCCAGTTCTTTGGTGTACCCCTCGTTCCTTGTTGTTCCCCCAGCTTTGATTCCCCTACTGCTCTTTGTCTCTGGTTCCCTGCTGCTTCCCCAGTACCCCATTGTTCCCCTACTTCCCTGTTTTTCCCCCAGCTGTGGTTCCCTTAGTGTTCCCTGTCTCTGGTTCCCCATTGCTCCCACAGTTCTCTGGTGTACCCCTTGTTCCCTGTTGTTCCCCCAGCCTTGATTCCCCTAGTGTTCCCTGTCTCTGGTTCTCTGTTGCTCCCCCTTGCCTCTGGCTCCTTGCCCCCTCGCTCCCTGCCTCTGGTTTCCCGTCCCTGGACCTCAATGAGCCGTCTGCTTTCTTAGACCAGCTTGGCTGGTACCTATGCTGAGCACTCTGTCTCCCTGGTATCGGAGAGCAGCTGAGAGGTTCCCTTGTTACTTTCCTTGTCTCCTCCTTCCTTTCCCCTGCCTACCCCTCTTCCCCTTCCTAGGCTCCGGTCCCCGGAGCCTGACAGCCCTTCTTCCCCTTCCTAATGCTCTGGTTGCCGGAGCGTGACACTGCTGAGGTATCAGATTGATTTAAGACTTTTATATCTAATTCAGGCGGTCCATGCAAATTCATTGTTGCAAGTTAAAATAAATACACATGGCCTCCTTACACAACCGATAGCAGTCGTGAAGGATGTTAGGCAGGGTTGTATCTTGGCCCTCCTATTCTTCAGTCTGTACCTGAATGACATGAGTCATTGGCAAACCCATTACACCATCCAGTGGTACTTGCCAAACAGACCTTTTCAGCTCTGTTATATGCCGACGATACAGCTTTAATTGTTCGCTCTCAGGTGGGGCTTAGGAGACTGATAGAGTCCTTTTGTGTCTATTGTAGAAATGGGCTGTTGTCAATTAATTATAGTAAGACCAAAGTCCTAGTGATAGGCAGAACACAATATACCCATAAATGGTTTATGGGAAATCAATTAATTGAACAGGTTAAATATTATAAATATCTGGGGGTGATAATGGGGGCGAGCTGCATGGCAGGAGGGGCGGGGTAAAAATTTATTAAATAAATAAATAAATAAATAATTTCAGCTGCGCCCTCATGGAACCTGCATTACAAGTTGTCCAGGGCATCGGCAAGGGTAACAGGTCAGAGTATAATGAACTTTTACTGGGCTAAGGGGGGCAGGTTATTTAGCCTAGTCCTTATACTAATTAAAGCTAAACTTCTTCCCCAACAGTTGTATGGGGCTCAAATTTGGAGTCCAGCCTTGCTTACAGACCTTGAGGTGGAGCAAAGCAGTATGCTCCGTTCCATTCTCCACGTCCCGTCAGGTACACCAGTTATATTAATGAAAGCAGAGGCAGGCATTGGTCAGGTCTGTGCAAATGTTAAGTTATCCATTATGAAATTTTGGTTCTGGTTACATCTTATGAATTCAGATTCTCTTGCAAGCCGAGCGGTGCATACTGCAATTGGTAAATGGCCAGCCAAGGTCAGGGAAATTTTACATTCAATGGTTTTTCAACAGCTTATATCCTATCTAGACTTTTCTCTAGGGCTTGGGCTAAAATCCGACAGCGTGCTAGAGATTTGGAAATTCAATTGGCAAAAGAGCAATTAAATGCACAAAGGGTGTCCCAAACGTATATGGATTTTAAAACTCCAGTTAACGGGGCTCTTTATTTGGCTAACTCCAAAATGGGTAATATTAGGGCAGCTTTGACATTGACCAGACTCAATGTCTTTCCCTCGGCTATCACAAACACAAAGGGTATACAGCAGCAGTATTCACATAAACCAATACTACGACAAACCAACTGCTGCAAAGTTGTACAAATGTTCAAAACATTTAATAATCAGGAGACATATATTAAAGAGGAAGGAAAACATCTGGAGATCCAGACATATAAAGTACACTTATAACCCAAAGGAATACATTATAATCCAACGTTTCACCAAAAGAGACTGGCTTCCTCATGGGTATTTTCAAACTTCTTTTTCTCAAAATAACTTTCTTGACAAATCTAAGGGATACAATGGTAATGGAGAAATATATTTGAACATGCCATTTCAAAATAATGTTAAAACATTCAATCATTTTCAAAAAGCTCCTCAGAAGGACCATCAGTATCTCTATTAGTTTACATATACATACATTTACATAGCAGCTAACAGCAGAGTACAGGCAAACATTAACCAACAGGAAAACTCTCAAAATAATCAAAAATATAGTCCACAGAAATTTCTCTCTCTCTCTCTCTCTCTCTCTCTATATATATATATACACACACACACAAATATCCATATATTTGTGCCCATATACAATAATAACAGGAAAATAACAGGGAAGAGTAATTGGTAATGGTGATAGCCCAGAAGATCCCTCTCGTGTGCAGGCTGTAGTTATATATTTTAATGCCAAACTTACTAAGGTAAGAAAAATGCTGGCTGTTTTTTCTTAAGCTGTTTTAGCCTTCCTCTGAAAATCCTGATGCCAAACTAGATGGCTTCAAATCCTTATTGGGTATAAAAAACCCTCAGATAAGCTTCACCTCCAAATAAATGTATAAAAACTAAAAATAAACATTTGTGTCTAGTTATGTTAGAACAAAAAAGCTTACCTGCCCTTATGGCAATAGTCATGGGGCCGAAAAAATCAGTAACAGATCAACATTCAGGCGCCAATGGCAAACACCATACAGATGCGTGGAGGAGGAATTTTATGGGCTACAGTCCAACCTGCAAGGCGTTAAATGGTAACCTCAGTAAACAATAAGAAGGGAGGGGGGAAGAAGGGGAGGAAAGGAAGAAAGGGGAAGAAAGAAGGGAGGGAAAGCTAGGAAAGGGAAAGAGGGGGAGGGGGAAAGAAAAAAAGAAAAGAGAAGAGGGGAAAGGGAAAGGGAAAAAAAGAAGAAAAGGAAAGGGGAAAAGAAAAGAGGAACTGCTGGAAAGGGGAAGCAGCACTCATAGTGCTTCTAGGCACTCCTCTAGGGCTACCTTATAGAACCTCAAGAACGCTCGTGGGGCTCTAAAAGTCCACTTTGGCAAATGAGGTTGGCCATATGGTTTAGAAGTAGCGTTAGTCATTCATATACCCTTAAATCTGGGAACTTATATTAATTGTAGATTGTTGTCCTGGTTTTGTTCTGTTTTGTTATTAGCTTTTGTTTTCGATTTTGGTGTTTGTTTGTTACGCATATTTTTACGATGGCCGCCGGCTAAGTAAATAAAGTTGTTGTTATTATTATTATTATTATTATTTATTATAGGTTGAACAGGGGAGCGGACAAAATCGAACCCTGCGGGACTCCACACAAGAGGTCTCGATATGATGAAAAAAACTCCCCAAGAACCACTCGCTGCGTTCTACCGGTCAGGAAAGAGCAGAACCATTCAAGAACAGTCCTGCCCATCCCTGCACAGTCCCACAGGTGGGTCACTAACATCTCGTGATCAACTGTATCAAATGCAGCCAAAAGATCTAATATAACTAACAGGGTCGAACGACCCCGCTCCATTTCCCAGCGCAGATCATCCACCAAAGCCACAAGCGCAGTCTCGGTGCCATACCCCAGACAAAATCCCGACTGAGAGGGGTCCAGATAACCGACGCGGCCAAGATGTTGCTGCAGCTGCTGAGCCACTACCTGTTCAATAATCATCCTTAAAAAGGGAAGGTTAGAGACAGGCTGATAGCTTGTCAACGTCAAGCAATGGTTTCTTGAGCAGAGGCCGAACCACTGCCTCCTTGAAACAGCCTGGCACTCTGCCCTCCCGAAGGGAGGCGTTGACCACCCCAGCCAGCAAGATTTAATCAGCCAGGATGGGCAAGGATCTAATTCACAAGATGTGGCCCTAATAGCCCCAAGAACACCAACCACATCGGCGGGTGTCACTGACAAATTGATCCCACAAAACAGACAAGACGAGGCTTCCATAACCTCCAGTTCCCAATATGTATTAATTGCGGCATCAAAGTCGTGGTGAATCCGAGCGATTTTATCCACAAAATAATCCATAAACATGTCACAGCGAGCAGTAGATGACTCCACTTCAAGGCAGAAGGAGGCTGGACTGACCAGCCCCCGCACCATCCAGAAAAGCTTTGCTGGACAGGATTTAGCTGATGCTATGAGTGTAGCAAAAAACTCCTTTTTTGCTGTACGCATAGCTACAGCATAGGTCCGTAAACTGGCTCTATGACGCAATCTGTCGGTTTCAGCACGCGAACGACACCACCGTCACTCCAACCGCCGCCCTTCTCGCTTCAGCCCCCACAGTTCATTGGAGAACCAAGGAGGCCTGTGGAGCTGTCGTCTGGGCAGCGGACGCCTAGGAGCTGTCCAATCAATGGCCTCTGTCAGCAAGGTATTCCATAACAAGACGAGGTCATTGTTGGAACAGTCGTCAAGGTCAGAGGGAAACTAACTCAGAGCCTTCCGGAACCGATCTGGTTCCATCAGCCTCCGGGGTGAACCATCCAAATCGGTTCTGCACCTTTCCGGGGGCAGACATGCACCAGGAGCTAGGCCTGCAGGAGGTAATTGTCCATCCATGACAAGGGTATAGCTGATAACTCCCCCACTAACGGCCTCAAGGTCTTTTGCAAAACACAAGGTCTAAGGTATGTCCCCTGTGGTGTGTCAAGTCGATAACTCTCTTGGACAGGTCCATGGTGGCCATGAACTCATGCTCTGCTCCCACAAGGTCAGTGTCGGCATGAATGTTGAAGTCCCCCAAGACTACTGACTTCGGGGACTGCAACACCACTCCCGACACCACCTCTGCCAAAGCATGTAGGGAGGCTGCTGTACAGGTAGGTGCACAGTATATAAGCAGCACTCCCAAACTGTCACCCGCCAAATCAAACACAAGGTGAAGACCCTCAATATCTGATATGGATTGCACCGGATACCTCCTCACAATCCAACCCTTCTTGTAAATCATGGCTACACCACCACCCTGTCCCTCCAAATGTGGCTGATACTGCATGGAATACCCAGCCGGAACAAGGTCAGACAGAATAGGCCCTGACTCATTGTCCAATCAGGTTTCTGTGATACATAAGAGATAGGCGGCATAGTCCAGGATTACCTCCTGGACAGTTGTTGCCTTCTTCGCCACCGATCTCGCATTTCACAGCATCAACACAGGGCTGGGAGCCCTTTGACCGAGAACCACCTGCCCATCTGCCTGAGGGGTAGTTAGATTATTATGTATTGTTTATATTATGTATTATTATGTATTGTTTATAGTATTATTGTATTTTATTTTTTGTAAGCTGCTACGAGACACCTGTGGTGTAGTCTGCGGGGTACGAAATTAAATTGAAATGAAAAAAATGAAATGAAAAATTACTTGAGGTTTTAGCCTTGGCAATCAGGCAAACTGAGATTAAAAGAATAGCAGTGGGGCCCAACAGAACATAAATTAACCTTATATGCAGATGACATGCTGGTTTTTCTGTCTGACCCTATAAATTCTACTCCTTTATTAGAGACTATAGAACAAGTTGTCCTCGTCTCGGGTTATAAAATTAATTTTAAAAAGTCTACAGTGATGTCTTTTGCGGTGGATAGGAGTTCAGTTACTAAAATAGTGGAGACAGTCTGTGGCAGGCCAGAGTGGTGGAGCACCACTGATCCTTTAAGAAAAGAGAGCTAGCACAGGCTAGCAGGGCTGCAGGTGCACTGAGCAGCGTATAGGACAGTTCCTAAACTAGAGCGGTCATGTATGGGCATGGCTGCAGTCAGCCCAGAGACTGAAAGGCTGAGCCAAAGCCAGAGACAGCTCAGTTAGGAGACACACCAGAGGGAGTAGGAGCTGAGGAGAGCTTCTGATGAAGAGAGGGCCAAGTATTAGGGTGAAGGCTACTGAGAAGGCTGCAGATGAGTGCTGCACAGATAGGGAGCTACAAGGGAGTCTCCCTTAGAGACTTGGGAGCCAGAGAATTACTGCCGGGCCAAAGACTAATGTAGCCTAGAAGTAGACAGACAGAGGCTGCTGCCTGGCTGGCCTTGGGACTAAAAGGGAACTGGGTTTAAGATAAAGAGACTGGGAGCCAGAGGATTGTTGCCTGGCAAGAGACGGTCTCAGAAAGAAAGACTATATGGTGGCGACTGAACCAGATCTATAGAGACTGTGAGTGAATAAAGCACTGTGAACAAAGCTGAATTCCTATGTGAGTGACTGCTGAGCTAATATCCCAGAAGCAAGCAGTTTTGTGGGCCCTGCAAGTACTTACACTCTTAGGCAGTGCACTCTGCTACACAGTCCCTTTTCAAATTTCTGCAGCTAAAAATAAATACCAAGTTATCTGGTTAAGGCTTGTATAGGGAAAACATAAATGGGAGCATTTGGTATGCTCTTGGATAGGGAAAATTAATTTATGTAGGATGTGTTTGTTACAAAAGATACTTGTATAAAATGTTTGTACTACCCATAAAATAACAAATTATTTCGCAGAGCTGTATAAGATCATCATGAGTGGTATGGAAAAGGAGGAAAGAGAGACTTCGTAAATCAGTGCTAGAGATGAATAGTGATGAATGGGGTCTACAGAGGACCTCTCCTCTTTTAGGTGACTTTGCAAGACCTGGCTGTTCCATCAGGCTTTTGGCAAGGGAGACAGGTAGGGTGGAAGGGTGAGGGATAGGGAGGGAGGGTTTTTTGTTTTGCTTCTGTTTAGTTTTTATGACCTCTCCCCCGTAGGAGTCTTTTTATATTTGTATTTTAATGTGTTCTTTGAGATTGTAAGCCACCCCGGGCTGCTGTGCAGGAAGAGTGGGGAATAAAGTTTTAAAAATAAAATAAATAAATAAATAAAGTTACCGTGGATCCTGGGTAAAGCATGCAGAATTTATTAAATTAAACATGGACCAATATATTGAGGGGTCTTGTTAAATTCTGGAGGATGGATGGGGGGTGGGGGGAGCTTATAACTCCTGCTTTGAGGCTTCTAGATTTGAAGGCCAGCCCGCAAGCCTTATGTGGTGCTGAAATTTGGGGACCTTTTCTTAGAGACAAACTGGAGTTTTTCAAGATCGTTTCTTACGTGCGATATTATCCTTACCAAAGAATACACCAGCGAGTCTTGTGAGACTTGAAACTGGTGTTTTGCCGGTTGCAGTAAAACTAGGTTTGGCCTATGTTTCTTATTGGTTGAGGGTGAGGAGCATGTCTGAAGACAGGCTCTCTCATCTCTGCCTTACTGAATTTACATCTTCCACTCTTATGTCTCAGTGCTATAAGAAACTTATTCTACTTTTAAGAATGATGGGACAATCTATGGAGTCATTAGTTCACATGTCCAATTCTAAGATAAAATTTGTGATCCATAGACAACTGGCAGATCTGGCTATTTCAGAGAACATGAGGAAAATTGCCAATTTAAAATCTGCTCCTCTATATCACCTTTTTTAAAAAGCTCCTGGGTTGGTACCTTATTTGTTGGTTTCGGACAATTCTGTCCTAAGACGAGCTTTAACCCTTCTCAGATTCGATCATATCCCCTCCAGGGGGTTGTCTGGGAGACGGAAAGGGCTTCCATATACCCTTAGATTGTGCAGCTGCAATCTTGTTCAAATTGAAGATCTGCTTCATTTATTATTCTATTTTCCGCATACTGAAGTGTATCACCAGAAAGTTTTGATTCCAGTGATAAAGAAAAAGACTCACTGGTCATCTCAACAATTATTAATTTCTCTGGCTACAACCAAAGATGTTGATTTCATTAGAAATTTTGTTAATATGGTTCTTAAAAGGAACAAAGATGCTCTGGAAGTGTAGGGATGGACTCTGTCGATGGTGATTCCCCACTAATTCCTCTTGCTTTATTTTAGTTTTTAGTTTTCTTTTTTGTGCCATATTTTATTACATTGTTACTTTGTTTTTGTTATTTTACATTTATATCATACTTTTACTTTTAAATGAGCAAATTTGGCCTGATATGCTTAATATACATCTATTATGAATTGATTTTATTTTATTGCTATAATGGCTCATGTGGTTTGTCTTTGTAAATTTCTATGAATTGATGTTATAAGCTTTTATTTTTGTTTGTTTTACAAGTTTGGCCCTTTTGGTTATGACTTAATAAATTATTATAATTATTATTTAAAAAAATACTTTAAAATAGTTACCTGATTTCAAGTTATATGATTGAGCTGCTGTCCTCCTCGGGGGGTTTAAAGCTATGGATTTATTTATTCTAATTTCTTACCCTGCCCTTTCTGCCAAAGGCAGCTCAGGGTGGCTTACAATATTAAAATACAAAGTACATATATAAAACATAAACTATAAATACAAAACCATAAAACAACCCACAACTCCACACCATAGCCCCCACTGCCAAACATCCCCAGCTGACCTCAGAGGCCATGATGGGATGTGGTAGGCCAGGCGATCTTCCAGTTAAGTGGGTCTCAAGCCATTTAGGGCTTTTAAGGTCAAAACCAGCACCTTGAATTGTGCCTGGAAGACAATAGGCAACCAGTGCAGATTTCGGAACACCAGTGTAATGTGCTCCGGATGGAGGGTAAGTAATCAAGAACTAACCTGGGTGAATATAGAGACATTTATTTTGAGGGCACTGGATCTAAAAATTTATGAGCTAGGGAAAGCTAAAATTGAGACCATACGATGGCAAGGGCATCCCTTTGCCATATTACTATAACTTTCTGGGAGACAGTACTTAAAGAGAATAGAAGTTGTTCCAGGGGAATCTCC
Organism: Sphenodon punctatus; assembly: GCA_003113815.1. Taxonomy (NCBI): domain Eukaryota; kingdom Metazoa; phylum Chordata; class Lepidosauria; order Sphenodontia; family Sphenodontidae; genus Sphenodon; species Sphenodon punctatus. Next base: position 1,649,005 of record QEPC01015765.1, on the reverse strand, counting down.
CTATTCTCCCATAGATCATATTTCTTTAAGGAGGGACAAGATGAGTATCAAAATAATGAAAAGGCTGAAGACAAAAGGGATTCATAAGGTGGGACAGTTGCTTTGAAACACAAAGTTTCTCTCACAAACCAAATTGGAAAAACTAGTGGGAACAAAAAATAATTTTTTGGTGCATGCACATTTGAAAAGTATATTTGAGGACCATAAATTGTCACAATTTGGTTGTCAGTCCAAAAGTCTAGAAAGAGTTTTGCTTCAGCCTTACCCATCAAAAGGGTTGTTATCCAGAATATAGAGAGTTGAAGAAAATTTGGTCAGTGCTGGATATATTGTCAAGTGGGAGGAAGATGTAGATAAAGAAACTGGCAACATATGCACAAAAGCTCATGTTTGAGCTTAGTCAAAGAGCCTAAAATTAAATTGGTTCTGAGATGGTATTTGACACCAGTGAGACTAGCAAAATATATAGGAACAGAAGCGGTTAAATGCTGGCAAGGCTGTGAAGAGCCAAGAACTTATTTTCATTGCTGGTGGTCCTGTGTCACCATCCAAAGGTTTTGGATGGATATTTGAGAATATATGGCTAAAGCCACAAACTTGATCTTTCCATTTAGACCGGAGACGCCTCTGCTGGGTCTATTTCCTAAGGTACCTGTGACCACCCCCCCAACAATGGGACAACGGCGAGGACAGCACCTGGAGAACAGATTGGAGTCCCGCGGGGGTCACGCAGAACGCCGTGGCCATCAGCTGGGAGGAACCAGCGAGCGCAGGGGGCGGAGAAAAAGGCGGAAGCAGAGAGCAGCGGGAGAAGGAAGGACGAGCACACCCACGCCAGAGGGAGGCGCGTCCCTGGCGCACACAGAGGGAGGAAGGAGGATCAGAGAGGCTGGCTTCGGGAAGGCAGGAGCCCTACACCGGGAGCACAGCACCACGGCCACCCCGACAGCAGGAGCAACAACCCCGGATTCAGCAGCAGGAAAGTGACCAGGAAGGGTGACTCTGGGGGGAGCGGAAAGGGCTGGGATAGCAAGAGAGACTGGGGGAAGGGGACCTCGTGGCGCAACGTGGGTCCAAGCCCTCAAGCCCCTCAGGGGGAGCCAGAACTCGGGGGTGGGTGAGGGTAGGTCCGGGCAGGAGCCCGCGGCAAGGGGGCCGGCACCGGAGAGTGGGCAACCTTCCCCTCCCCTGCTGCCCCAGCCAGAGAGCAAAGGGGTACGAGCACCCCGTGAGCACACCCTAAGAGCACATCCTTAGCGGGAAGGGCACAACTGGCGTAGTCGGCAGGGTGCACCTGAAGGGGCAGGCGAAGGGCCCCATGGACTCCCAAACAAGCCCCGCCTCTCAAGGTGGCGAAGGCCTCTTACAATGGGTGATGGAGAATCACCGGATACAGATGGAACGACAGCAGGGGTTTTTCCAGCAGCTGTCGGCAGAAGTAGCCAACGCTCAGGTTACCTCCCAGGCCCGGCTAACTGAGCAGTTATCTGCCTTAATGTCCCCGGCCTTAACAGCGATGGCGGAGTGTGTCACCAGGGCCCGGAATCCCCAGACCCCACAAATGCGCCTCTGTTAGGGCTCGGGGGCAGGTGGGAGGAGCCAGGGGGTTAAGGACGCTACAGGCACGCCCTACGAAAGCGCCCACAAGACAAGCGCCGCCGCCGGGGCCGTCGGCCCAGGCCCCGCCTTCCCCGGCACACCAAACTCCGCCCCTGGTGACGCGCGCACGTTCGGCGTGCGTCCCAGGGAACAAAGCCACACCCCTTCACCAGGTGCCTAGGGTAGGGCTGCCCCCGCCCCTGGTGCGCCGCTCGGAGCGGCTACGCGCACGCACGGGGGCGGGGCTTTAGGTTCTTAAGCCAGCGCCGCTAGGCAAGCGGCGCTGGTGATTGGGAAACTGGCCGACAATTGTTTGGTGGAGAGAGACAGAGCGAGTGAAGTC
>QEPC01015765.1:1625778-1644659 GCA_003113815.1 Sphenodon punctatus | reverse complement strand
GGGAAGGTCATAAGGGAACCGCCCCGACGGACTTCCCTGCATAAATGGCGAATAGTGGAAAAGGAAGTTAGGGACATGTTAGCCTTAGGGGTGATAGAGGAGTCCTACTCCCCCTGGAGGAGTCAACCCGTGCTGGTGGGCAAGCCGGATGGAACAACGCGGTTTTGCATAGACTTCCGGAAGGTTAATGCAATATCCCGGTTTGACGCCTATCCGATGCCCAGGGTGGACACCTTGTTAGAGACCATAGGGAAAGCGGCCTACTTATCAATGCTGGACCTCACTAAGGGGTACTGGCAAATTCCCTTGACCGCAAGTGCCAAGGAAAAAAACAGCCTTCGTCACCCATTTGGGGTTATTCCAGTTTGTCAGGATGCCCTTCGGGTTACATGGGGCCGCGGCTACCTTCCAAAGGCTGATGGATCGGGTGCTGCGCGGCCATGGAGGGTATGCCACCGCCTATATTGACGACATCATAATATTTAGTCAAACCTGGGATGAGCATATCCAACACTTAAAGGCAGTAGCCCAAGTGCTGGGGCGAGCCGGGCTGACAGCCAACCCAAAAAAATGCAAGATGGGTCTATGGGAGGTGCAATACCTAGGGTATATGGTAGGGAAGGGGTGCATCCGCCCAGTGTGGGAAAAGATACACACCCTACAGAACTGGGTTTTGCCCAGTACCAAGGTACAAGTCCAGCAGTTCCTGGGCTTGGCAGGTTATTATAGGAAACATGTACCCCATTTCGCTACCATAGCTACCCCTCTAACAGAACTCATGAGAAAAAAACAACCCAAGATAGTACAGTGGACGGGGGAAGGAAAGCAGGCCTTCGCCGTGCTGAAAAGGAAGTTATGCAAGGCCCCGGTCCTCCACAGCCCTGACCTCTCGTTACCCTTTGTGCTGCAAACGGACGCTTCCAATGTAGGGTTGGGGGCAGTTCTCTCCCAGGTGGTGGGGCGAGAAGAACAGCCCGTTGCATATATTAGTAGGAAATTGGACCTCCGGGAGCGAGCGTACGCTACCATTGAAAAGGAGGCTTTGGCCATCCATTGGGCTGTGGGGGCCCTACGGTATTATTTGTCGGGGGCCCCATTCCAGATTGTCATGGACCACGCCCCCTTACAATGGTTGGCATCAATGAAGGACAATAATGCCCGGCTGATGCGCTGGTATCTGGCATTACAAACCTTCTGCTTCACAATCTCCCATAGGGCGGGAAGACGCCATGGTAATGCGGACTTTTTTTCGCGACAGGGCCCGTCCGCTCCTTGCATCCCGCAAGACCCGGCCGTGCTCTTGCCAACGGGGGTTTGTGACCCCCCCCCAGCCCAACAATGGGACAACGGCGAGGACAGCACCGGGAGAACAGATTGGAGTCCTGTGGGGGTCACGCAGAACGCCGTGGCCAACAGCTGGGAGAAACCGGCGAGCGCAGGGGGCGGAGAAAAAGGCGGAAGCAGAGAGCAGCGGGAGAAGGAAGGACAAGCACGCCCACGCCAGAGGGAGGCGCGTCCCTGGCGCACACAGAGGGAGGAAGGAGGATCAGAGAGGCTGGCTTCGGGAAGGCAGGAGCCCTACACCGGGAGCACAGCACCACGGCCACCCCGACAGCAGGAGCAACAACCCCGGATTCAGCAGCAGGAAAGTGACCGGGAAGGGTGACTCTGGGGGGAGCGGAAAGGGCTGGGATAGCGAGAGACTGGGGGAAGGGGACCTCGTGGCGCAACGTGGGTCCAAGCCCTCAAGCCCCTCAGGGGGAGCCAGAACTCGGGGGTGGGTGAGGGTAGGTCCGGGCAGGAGCCCGCGGCAAGGGGGCCGGCACCGGAGAGTGGGCAACCTTCCCCTCCCCTGCTGCCCCAGCCAGAGAGCAAAGGGGTACGAGCACCCCGTGAGCACACCCTAAGAGCACATCCTTAGCGGGAAGGGCACAACTGGCGTAGTCGGCAGGGTGCACCTGAAGGGGCAGGCGAAGGGCCCCATGGACTCCCAAACAAGCCCCGCCTCTCAAGGTGGCGAAGGCCTCTTACAATGGGTGATGGAGAATCACCGGATACAGATGGAACGACAGCAGGGGTTTTTCCAGCAGCTGTCGGCAGAAGTAGCCAACGCTCAGGTTACCTCCCAGGCCCGGCTAACTGAGCAGTTATCTGCCTTAATGTCCCCGGCCTTAACAGCGATGGCGGAGTGTGTCACCAGGGCCCGGAATCCCCAGACCCCACAAATGCGCCTCTCAAAAATGATGGCCACTGACGACCCCGAGGCTTTTCTTAATGTCTTCGAAAGGGTCACGACGGCCGCTAAATGGCCCTCTGACCAGTGGGCTCTCTTCCTAGCCCCGGTACTGTCAGGCGCTGCCCAGGCCATTTACGACCGGCTAGACCCCGGGGAAGCCTCAGACTTTCAAAAAGTTAAAACAGCCATCTTACGGGGTCTAGATATTTCAGAAGAGACTTATCGCAAATGTTTTAGGGAGGAGAAGTATACTCCTGCCTCTAGCCCTCGCAATGTGGCTCAGCAGCTAAGAACGCATGCAACCCGGTGGCTGAAACCGCAAGCCCGAACCTCGGCGGAACTAATGGAACTGATCATGGTGGAACAATTTACGCAGATCCTTCCCCTTGGGGGAAGGGCCTGGGTGTCTCGCCACCGTCCAGCCACGCTGGAGGAAGCCACGACACTCATGGAAAATTATGAAATTTTTGAGGCTGCCCAAGGGGGTCGGGAGATGACGAAAAGGCCAAAAGGGGGCCTGTGGAGTAACGGGGGGAAGGAACTAGGGCTTAGTGTCCCCGGTAGTAAAGACCCCAGGAAGGAGGGCCCTAAGGGAATTGAGGCTAAGGAGTATGGGCCAGGGGGTGGGTATCCATCCCCCGCGAGGTATCCGGGGGGCACTCTGAAGCCCAAGAGGCTAAATAATAACCCCGGGAGCCTAGGAAGCCCGGGAGACCACCATCTCTGTTTCCAGTGTGGGAAGCCCAGACACATCCGGAGAGACTGTCCCATGATGGACTGCACCTATGCGGAGGGATGGCTCGGGGTAGATCAGGAGGGGGGAAAACCTAGCCACCTCATATCCGCCTGGGTGGGGGGCAGGGAATATAGGGCCCTATTAGATACTGGTTGCACTCACACCCTGGTGCGAGAAGGCATACAGGGTCTGACCAAAGCTGGACCTCCATATATAAAACTAAGGTGTGTTCATGGGGATATAAAACCATACCCCACCTGCCAGATCCATTTGTGGGTAGAGGGCAAGGGGCTCCCTAAGCGGGTAGGAGTCATCCCGGGGCTAGCCTATGCCGTAGTGATAGGCCGAGACTTGCCCTACCGGGAGGAACTTATGAGGCGCCCGGAAGGTTGTTTAGGAGAGGAGGACAGCCAAAACCCAGCAGAGACTACGGGGCGACCCCAAGGAAAGAACCCCTTGGAGTCGTGGAACACGCCGTGGCTGGTAAGCCCAGAGGAAATTATTCGAACCCAGAGGGAGGACCCCATATTGCAGAGGGCATATGAGCAAATAGGGGTAATTAATGGGGTGGAGAGGGAGGAAGGAGCCCGTAACCGTCAACCCCGATTTGAATTAGTGCAAGAACGGTTATATAGGGTGGATAAAGATAGGCATACAGAGGATGAGGTGTATCAGTTGGTGGTGCCCCAGCCAGCGAGAAGGGGCATCCTCCAACTCGCACATGAGAACCCCTACGGGGGGCATTTGGGGCCAGAAAAAACGTTAGCAAGAATTGTTACTCGCTTCTACTGGTCGGGAGTCCGAGAGGAGGCACGGAGGTTCTGCACCTCCTGCCCGGACTGTCAATTAACATCCAAGAGAAAGGTGGCTCCCGCTTCATTGATTCCCCTACCCATAATTGGGACTCCCTTTGAGAGGATAGGACTGGATATAGTGGGACCCTTGGAACCCTCTTCCGAGGGTCATAGATATATTATGGTGGTAGTGGATTATGCTACCTGATACCCCGAAGCCGTGGCCCTCCGATCCATCAAAGCCCCTGTGGTGGCTAAAGAGTTGCTAACCATATTTTCCAGGGTCAGGTTTCCGCGGACGCTGATAACGGACCAGGGGACCAATTTTACGGGGAAACTAATGAGGCAATTATGTAAACTAATGAAGGTAGAACATCTTAAGACCTCAATGTACCATCCCCAAACAGATGGGCTGGTGGAAAGGTTCAACCAGACCCTAAAGGGGATGTTGAGGCGCTTTGTGAGGGAAGAACCCCGGGCGTGGGCCACCCTCCTGCCTGCTCCCCTATTTGCATATAGGGAAGTTCCGCAGAGCTCCTTGGGGTTTTCCCCTTTCGAGTTGTTATATGGGAGGCAGCCCAGGGGGTTGTTGGACATAGTCAAGGAGGCCTGGGAAGCCCCCGGGGCCGAGCCAGTCAATCAGATCCAATATATCACCCGGCTAAGTGAGAGATTAGCTAGAGTGGCCACATTTGCCCAGAGACATTTAGGGGAGGCCCAACAGAAGCAAAAACAAGGGTATGACAGACGAGCCAAGCTTCGCCAGCTTCACCCGGGCCAAAGAGTTCTGGTGTTATTGCCCACCTGCGACTCTAAGCTCCTGGCCACCTGGCAGGGCCCGTATGAAGTGGAGGCTAAGGTGGGGGAGGTTAATTATGTAATTCACCAGCCGGGGAGGCGGCCTGAACGGTAAACCTATCACATTAACCTCCTAAAAGAGTGGCAGGAAAGAGATACTCCCGGGACGCAGGAGGCCACCGGGTGTGGCTTGGGGGTGGAAGGAACATACGCCTACCCCCTAGAAACTAAGCAGTCGGCTGTTCATCTGGGGGCCGACTTGGATAGCCATCAGAAAACACAATTAGTGGCTCTACTAGAGGAATATAAGAAAGTATTTACCGACGAGCCCGGGCACACCCGGTTAATAGAGCATGATATTGTTACGGAGCCAGGGAAGGTCATAAGGGAACCGCCCCGACGGACTTCCCTGCATAAATGGCGAATAGTGGAAAAGGAAGTTAGGGACATGTTAGCCTTAGGGGTGAAAGAGGAGTCCTACTCCCCCTGGAGGAGTCAACCCGTGCTGGTGGGCAAGCCGGATGGAACAACGCGGTTTTGCATAGACTTCCGGAAGGTTAATGCNGGAAGGGTGACTCTGGGGGGAGCGGAAAGGGCTGGGATAGCGAGAGACTGGGGGAAGGGGACCTCGTGGCGCAACGTGGGTCCAAGCCCTCAAGCCCCTCAGGGGGAGCCAGAACTCGGGGGTGGGTGAGGGTAGGTCCGGGCAGGAGCCCGCGGCAAGGGGGCCGGCACCGGAGAGTGGGCAACCTTCCCCTCCCCTGCTGCCCCAGCCAGAGAGCAAAGGGGTACGAGCACCCCGTGAGCACACCCTAAGAGCACATCCTTAGCGGGAAGGGCACAACTGGCGTAGTCGGCAGGGTGCACCTGAAGGGGCAGGCGAAGGGCCCCATGGACTCCCAAACAAGCCCCGCCTCTCAAGGTGGCGAAGGCCTCTTACAATGGGTGATGGAGAATCACCGGATACAGATGGAACGACAGCAGGGGTTTTTCCAGCAGCTGTCGGCAGAAGTAGCCAACGCTCAGGTTACCTCCCAGGCCCGGCTAACTGAGCAGTTATCTGCCTTAATGTCCCCGGCCTTAACAGCGATGGCGGAGTGTGTCACCAGGGCCCGGAATCCCCAGACCCCACAAATGCGCCTCTCAAAAATGATGGCCACTGACGACCCCGAGGCTTTTCTTAATGTCTTCGAAAGGGTCACGACGGCCGCTAAATGGCCCTCTGACCAGTGGGCTCTCTTCCTAGCCCCGGTACTGTCAGGCGCTGCCCAGGCCATTTACGACCGGCTAGACCCCGGGGAAGCCTCAGACTTTCAAAAAGTTAAAACAGCCATCTTACGGGGTCTAGATATTTCAGAAGAGACTTATCGCAAATGTTTTAGGGAGGAGAAGTATACTCCTGCCTCTAGCCCTCGCAATGTGGCTCAGCAGCTAAGAACGCATGCAACCCGGTGGCTGAAACCGCAAGCCCGAACCTCGGCGGAACTAATGGAACTGATCATGGTGGAACAATTTACGCAGATCCTTCCCCTTGGGGGAAGGGCCTGGGTGTCTCGCCACCGTCCAGCCACGCTGGAGGAAGCCACGACACTCATGGAAAATTATGAAATTTTTGAGGCTGCCCAAGGGGGTCGGGAGATGACGAAAAGGCCAAAAGGGGGCCTGTGGAGTAACGGGGGGAAGGAACTAGGGCTTAGTGTCCCCGGTAGTAAAGACCCCAGGAAGGAGGGCCCTAAGGGAATTGAGGCTAAGGAGTATGGGCCAGGGGGTGGGTATCCATCCCCCGCGAGGTATCCGGGGGGCACTCTGAAGCCCAAGAGGCTAAATAATAACCCCGGGAGCCTAGGAAGCCCGGGAGACCACCATCTCTGTTTCCAGTGTGGGAAGCCCAGACACATCCGGAGAGACTGTCCCATGATGGACTGCACCTATGCGGAGGGATGGCTCGGGGTAGATCAGGAGGGGGGAAAACCTAGCCACCTCATATCCGCCTGGGTGGGGGGCAGGGAATATAGGGCCCTATTAGATACTGGTTGCACTCACACCCTGGTGCGAGAAGGCATACAGGGTCTGACCAAAGCTGGACCTCCATATATAAAACTAAGGTGTGTTCATGGGGATATAAAACCATACCCCACCTGCCAGATCCATTTGTGGGTAGAGGGCAAGGGGCTCCCTAAGCGGGTAGGAGTCATCCCGGGGCTAGCCTATGCCGTAGTGATAGGCCGAGACTTGCCCTACCGGGAGGAACTTATGAGGCGCCCGGAAGGTTGTTTAGGAGAGGAGGACAGCCAAAACCCAGCAGAGACTACGGGGCGACCCCAAGGAAAGAACCCCTTGGAGTCGTGGAACACGCCGTGGCTGGTAAGCCCAGAGGAAATTATTCGAACCCAGAGGGAGGACCCCATATTGCAGAGGGCATATGAGCAAATAGGGGTAATTAATGGGGTGGAGAGGGAGGAAGGAGCCCGTAACCGTCAACCCCGATTTGAATTAGTGCAAGAACGGTTATATAGGGTGGATAAAGATAGGCATACAGAGGATGAGGTGTATCAGTTGGTGGTGCCCCAGCCAGCGAGAAGGGGCATCCTCCAACTCGCACATGAGAACCCCTACGGGGGGCATTTGGGGCCAGAAAAAACGTTAGCAAGAATTGTTACTCGCTTCTACTGGTCGGGAGTCCGAGAGGAGGCACGGAGGTTCTGCACCTCCTGCCCGGACTGTCAATTAACATCCAAGAGAAAGGTGGCTCCCGCTTCATTGATTCCCCTACCCATAATTGGGACTCCCTTTGAGAGGATAGGACTGGATATAGTGGGACCCTTGGAACCCTCTTCCGAGGGTCATAGATATATTATGGTGGTAGTGGATTATGCTACCTGATACCCCGAAGCCGTGGCCCTCCGATCCATCAAAGCCCCTGTGGTGGCTAAAGAGTTGCTAACCATATTTTCCAGGGTCAGGTTTCCGCGGACGCTGATAACGGACCAGGGGACCAATTTTACGGGGAAACTAATGAGGCAATTATGTAAACTAATGAAGGTAGAACATCTTAAGACCTCAATGTACCATCCCCAAACAGATGGGCTGGTGGAAAGGTTCAACCAGACCCTAAAGGGGATGTTGAGGCGCTTTGTGAGGGAAGAACCCCGGGCGTGGGCCACCCTCCTGCCTGCTCCCCTATTTGCATATAGGGAAGTTCCGCAGAGCTCCTTGGGGTTTTCCCCTTTCGAGTTGTTATATGGGAGGCAGCCCAGGGGGTTGTTGGACATAGTCAAGGAGGCCTGGGAAGCCCCCGGGGCCGAGCCAGTCAATCAGATCCAATATATCACCCGGCTAAGTGAGAGATTAGCTAGAGTGGCCACATTTGCCCAGAGACATTTAGGGGAGGCCCAACAGAAGCAAAAACAAGGGTATGACAGACGAGCCAAGCTTCGCCAGCTTCACCCGGGCCAAAGAGTTCTGGTGTTATTGCCCACCTGCGACTCTAAGCTCCTGGCCACCTGGCAGGGCCCGTATGAAGTGGAGGCTAAGGTGGGGGAGGTTAATTATGTAATTCACCAGCCGGGGAGGCGGCCTGAACGGTAAACCTATCACATTAACCTCCTAAAAGAGTGGCAGGAAAGAGATACTCCCGGGACGCAGGAGGCCACCGGGTGTGGCTTGGGGGTGGAAGGAACATACGCCTACCCCCTAGAAACTAAGCAGTCGGCTGTTCATCTGGGGGCCGACTTGGATAGCCATCAGAAAACACAATTAGTGGCTCTACTAGAGGAATATAAGAAAGTATTTACCGACGAGCCCGGGCACACCCGGTTAATAGAGCATGATATTGTTACGGAGCCCGGGAAGGTCATAAGGGAACCGCCCCGACGGACTTCCCTGCATAAATGGCGAATAGTGGAAAAGGAAGTTAGGGACATGTTAGCCTTAGGGGTGATAGAGGAGTCCTACTCCCCCTGGAGGAGTCAACCCGTGCTGGTGGGCAAGCCGGATGGAACAACGCGGTTTTGCATAGACTTCCGGAAGGTTAATGCAATATCCCGGTTTGACGCCTATCCGATGCCCAGGGTGGACACCTTGTTAGAGACCATAGGGAAAGCGGCCTACTTATCAATGCTGGACCTCACTAAGGGGTACTGGCAAATTCCCTTGACCGCAAGTGCCAAGGAAAAAAACAGCCTTCGCCACCCATTTGGGGTTATTCCAGTTTGTCAGGATGCCCTTCGGGTTACATGGGGCCACGGCTACCTTCCAAAGGCTGATGGATCGGCGCGTTCTTAAGAGTTCAATTATCTGGCTTAAGAACGCGCCGCTGCAAAGCCCCGTGTCTTCAGCCGCCACCGCCGCCGGCAACGGGGAGAACGTCACTTCCGGCGGCTTTCCTTTAATGCGGTGTTTGGGAGGCGCTTCAGTGCGCCCTCGTTTAAAAGCAGCCTAAGGTCTACTGAACTAACTTGAAGATGGGGAAAGTGCTAAGGAGGCATCTGGTTCACTGGTTAATAGGGAGTTTGGGCTGTGCTGTTTGTTTACTATTTTCATTCTATTTTATGGTGATATGAGAACTGAAAGCAGAAGTATACACAAAAATTACTGAATAATAGAATACAAGATGGAAGTTGTGTGTAATGATTTGCTGTGTGAGTTGATTGTTCTCAAGACTGTATTTGTAGTTCTGAAAATAAAAATTATTATGAAAAAAGAGGGGGGGGGGAAAGGTGCCTTTGGAAGGATGGGGAGGGGAGTACTGTCAGAATCTGTGCTCCAGTTGAGCCTTTTCTGCAGTGGCAAACCCAGCTGAGTCTTGTAGGCTTCTTGGCCCTGCCTCATCTCCTGATTTCCTGCCCACCTCGCAGTAGCCCCTATAAAGGAGTGGTAGGAAATGACTACTGCAGGCTGGCCAATGTCTCCTTTGTTGTTAGCAAGCCTCAGACCTGCCTGCATCTTGTTGGCCTCTGCTCTAGCTCCAGGCTTCCAAGGACCCAGCTTCTGTGTCCCTTGGCCTCCTTTTCTCCTTGAATCCTGCCAGCCACACCAGATCCTTATTCCTGGCCCTGAGGTGCTCCTGCCATCATACTCCTCCAGCCTCCCTGTACAGCTGTCCTCCTGCTCAAGTCCCCATTCCTCACTTCTGCTTGGATTGACCTAAGGCCACCTTTACCCCTGCTTGGATACGGACATTGCATGTAGACGGCCCTCTGGCACAGCTGCTAATACAGACTGACTCCTTGCTTTGACCCATCACCTTGTATGCTCCTGGAACTTCCTCTTTGGCCCTGGTCCTACTGTGACTCATCTCTGATCCTGCTCTAACCAGTAGGCATGACCACTTATGCCTCCGTCTCTGACATCCACTAGGTTTTAGGAGCCCTAGGCTCTGTTGCCAGCTCTGCCACTGAGCTGCTGTGTGACCTTGGGCAAATTGCTTCAACTCTTTGTGCCTCTTTCCCCTCATGGTCCTCTATTTAGACAGTCAGCTAGCTGTCTTTTATTCTGTCTGTTTGGGGTGGGGGCACACAGGATTCCCAAAGATATAACTATGTTGCTGTTCTCCTGAACAGCCGACGTGAGGTTGTGGTAGTGTGGTTGAGGTTACTGCCTTGAAGACCTGGAGAAGCTGCTTCAAGACCTGTTGTGGCCTTGGGTCCTCCTGGTTCTGCTATCCCCTTCTTACATACTTCAGAGCAAGAGTGTGGCTCCTTACTGCTCCGCTGTGCTGCATAAGGAGAGCTCACAAGCTTGCTGTTTTTACAGAAGTACTTTCTGTAAGTATAGTAAGTCTCTGGAAAACTATGGTTGTTTTAAACAAGCAAGGCTTGGGGGTGGGGGTCCGTGGCCCCTGAGTGGCACAGCTGCAGAGTACCCATGCACGTGAAGTGACTGGGAAGGGATTCTAATGGGCGGTTTCCTGAGTGGCCATTGCGCCCACGTAGGAAGCTTCCATGGATCCCAGCCATCACAGATCAGGCCTTTCAAACAACTCAAACGGGCAGCCATTCCACCCCCATCCCAAAACACTGCTGACCCCAAACCATGCCTAGCCACCTGCCCCCAGCCATGATGTCAAGACGCAGAAAGTGAGGAAACAGCAAGCTGCAGCAAACATTAACTTTGTCCTGCCTGGGAGCCTTGCCATTGGTGCAGCTGCTGCCAGGCCAAACGGGGGCAGAACTGCACATGAAAACGGGGAGTTGCCACAGGCACCCACCCACAACAGAGAAATGGCGCACACACCCCTGGAACCCAACAAGAAACACATGACAAGGAAATGTAAACAAAACAGTTTAACAAACAACAGAAAGGCTGAACATTCAAACAGTCCCAGTGGACCTTAGGCCCCAGCTCCAGTAAGCGCTCTCCTCCTGTGAAAGCACATGCAGGCAGTGATGGACCTCTAGCAGAACACCCCACCCACCCCACCAGTTTCCCCTGTTCCTAATGGCACTCCAGCCACAGCTCCTGAACTGTAAAAGTAGAAGCAGATGCATGGGTTACGCTACTGTGGGCCATGATGCACATACAGTTTGCAGTAACCCCACAGAATCCAGGGTGGGATGCCCACACAAGGGCCGATCACATCAAGAGGCCCCAGGCATTACTCAACCTGGGGGTGCGGAGGGGTTGGCATAGAGCATGCAAAGGAGCAGGGCACAAGCTGACCAATGCAACAGAAGGAAAACATTACTGTTCCACAGGACCCCCACAGAGGGGAAGGGCAGGCCAGAATGGAAAAGGTGAGGGGGAAGTCAGTTCGGATCAGTGATCGAAGGCTCCAGGCCCATTGAAGATAGGGGCATTGGCCCAGGCCATCCCTCGTTCCATGGTCCAAACAAGAGAGGTAACAGTGTGGAGGAAGTGGTTAGGTAGTAGTGGCAAGAGGTCATGTCAGGCGTACATCAAATCTGCATGGCTTGCGGCTGCCAGCGCTGCTGCTGCCCCTGCCAGGTCCCAGGCCACTTCCAGAAGTTCCATTTGGATTACCTCCTCTGCCCAGGAACATGGAAATTAGCAGAATGTCAGAAAAAAAGGCCTGGTGCACACAACACGTCCACTCACATTTGATGGCCACATCTCTTCCCTTCTCACTATTGCACCGCTCACATACTTGAAGTGCAGTTAACCAAATAGCCCATGAGTGGATAGGCAGACCAAAATGTAGGAAGGGATGAGGTCATGCAGACACCAGGACCGGGCCCGCTCACATGGCACATGCCTCAGAAGAGGCAAGGCCTCGGTTCCAGTCAAGCACCACTGAGATACCCCAACAGCTGTTCACCATGCAGCCTCATTGGACCCAGCACAAGAAACGGGTCCCTGGGGAGGGGACAGGACCCCTACCACAGACAGCAAGGGATTAAGCTAATCGGGGCATGAGGAATCAGTCATCCACAGAGGCAGGTGGGCAGATCCTCTAAAAGGGCAAGCCCTGTGCAAGGCACGCCAACCCATAGGGCAGTGCACATGAGGTGGCAGGGCCTGCTGAAAGGTCAAGGCAGTGGCTAATAGGTGCAGTAGTCAACATGACCATCTACCTGAGCAGCTGTCACCCCCACCCACCACCATGCCCACAAGGCTCCACATTGTGATGGCCAACATGAGGCTGGGTGTGGCCAAGACAAAATGGAGGCGGAGTACAGAACAGCAATGGGAGCGGGGATCTAGGCCCCTTGATTCCATGCAGGAATGACGTGACACATGGCTCCACGTGCACAGGTAGAGGTAAACAAAGCAGATAGTTGAAGAGGAGGTGGGGAAGGGAACACTGGAACCAAACAAAGGAAGGGTCAGATCATCAGCATTCCAATGGCAATCACACACAGGATAGCGCCAAGGCACTGGAGCTATATAAAACACCTGTAAATAACAGTCAATCAACCCCACCCCCCAAGCCTAAACACACAGCAATGGTGTTCAGGAGGGGTGCTGCCCTTGACTGCCTGCTAACAGTTGCTGGAGGCATGTTGGTGGTGGTTCTGGACTGTGGGAGGCTTGCGTCCTCACCCCCAATTAGGGCATAGTAAGTCAGCTTTATGGGGAATTAGCTTGTGCACAGCCCCCACATAAACTTGCATGGACTTATAACTCTTAGTTCCTGGCCTTGGACACAGCTTCATCCCTGTGGGGCTTTTTAGGTCTGGCCTCCCATCACCCCTTATATCTAGTCTGGACCACCAAGTGGGGCTTCTCCCAATCAGCAGTGGGTCCCCTACTCAGATATAACATTAACATTATAGAGAGGCAGGAGTCACTCTATAGTTAAGGCGTGATGCACACTCCATTATAAAGCCTGAACATTCTATTCATTATAAAATTGACATGATTAAAGATAGGATAGTGTAATTTGTAGTGAATGATCACTAGGGTAAGTGGTTAATGTTGTCCAAATGTCAGATGAATTGGTTGGATAGCAGTCATAATATCGCAGTTTGAAAACTGCACTTTGAAGTATGTTTTTTCGCCCAGTCCAACCGCCTCCATCTGTGCAGGATAGAGGGGTTTAGTGTTGGTTGGGAGGTGTAAGCCTTTTAGAAAATTCAAGGAGGCTGCCAGGGGGTGCCTTTCATTTATTTTTTGTAAATCGGATTAGTAGTTTTAGTTATGACACTGTGAAAAACCCATGTTAGCCTATGGAGGTTGTCGTGGTGCTGTGTGGATCAGCATTCTGAGGTTGCAATTCCCTGGCAGTAGCCTGAGGAGGGAGGCCCTTACACTGCCCCCCTGCCCGTCATGCACGGACTACATAGTCTAAAATAGCAACCCCCATTGCCAGTAGCTGGGGCAGAGGGGAAGAAATGCTGCACCCTTCGCCCACCTCCCTTGCTGGTTGCCACTTGCTCGCCCCAGAAAACGCTGACCCATATATCACTGCCATCGCCGCCTGCCTACCTGGTTCTTGCCTGCCACCTGTGCTGCTGAACATGGAACCACCGCCGTAACATTCAAAGATCCTGTGCTGGAGCCGCCGCAATGTGGCGGACCCATGCATGCACATGCATGCAGTGGGCCTGGCACTTTCAAAATTATGGTGGCAGCAGCAGCAGCAGTTCCAGATCCAGTAGCAGCCCCTCCAGATCTAGCAGCACTGGCTCCGGCAGCACTGGTGCCAGCTCCATGTCCAGCAGCGCTGGCGGCAGCGGCTCCTGCAGGTCCAGCAGCAGCACTGGCTTCACATCCAGCAGCTGCTAAAGCTCCAGCTGCAGCAACGGAGGAAGGCTGCCCTGGGCGATGGCAGTGATCTCCTCTGGCTAGCAGTGTGTGTCAGGGAGGAGGGATGTGTGCGCTAGAGGACGTGGGTGTGCTGGAGGGGGCCAGCGAGCAACTTAGTGGTGTGTGTGTGTTGGAGGGGGCCAGTGAGTGACTCAGTGTGTGTGCTGGGTGGAGGGAGGAAGTGTGTGCAAAACCCATGGACACCATAAAATGGCTCTCGCAGTGGAATGCGATCCACACAAGTGCTCCTCTTGTTTGGAAGGTAGCATGTAAGAAAGCTTTACAGCTTGCTCCTTCGATCTACTCCTATGTGGAATGCAGGATCCATACACATTGGATCCTCATGTGGTGCATATGCATGATCCCTGAAGCATGATCTCCAACCTGCAGAGGAAGAGGATTGGGGCAGAAAGACAAAGGCAAAGTGTGGGTGCATGGAGTCTAAGTTGTAAGACTTAGTCTCACAATATGCAAGACTGTACAATGTCTTTACTGCTAACATGGCACAGAAGTTAAGGTGGGAGCCTTAATTTCCAGTTTCCATGTTTTTTAGTGCATGATTGATTTTGCAAGAGCCTTAACTCGTCTTGTAAACTGGAGGCATTTTGATTATGGAATAGAGTTACAGGCAAAGAGCTAAAAGCGTTCCAAGGAGTGACCACTTCCAGTCCTTCTCTGTGCACCAACCACACCATTTTCAAACATGCATTTTTCCTAGCTCACCTTGGCTAGCAGAACATGCCTGATATTTGCTCTTTCCCAGCTGCTGCATTCTCAGCAATGACTTGCAGAGGATTACCATTGCCAGGGCCATGGCTAAAACTGACAGTCAGGCAACAACCAGCACCGCTACCTCCACTATTCAGGCACAGCCACTTGCTTAACTACAGATCTGCCCATCAGTGCTGCATTCCCTGGACTGAAAAAGAGCCTGCGTTGGGCAGTTGTGGTGTGGGTGGCTTTTGCGGTAAGTCCCTGCAGGATTGGGGCCCAGCCATGAGTCTCTGCAGGATCAGGGCAAGTGGGAGCAATACTTTGAAATCCAGAGCAAGTAGGGATCAGGTCAAGAAAATCAGTCCAGGATAGCGCCATGCAAGGGTGAAGCTAGCCAAGATCTAAGATTAAGCAGAAGTCAAGCTGAGAGAGATCTGTCCAAAGGGGGACTGGGGAGAGAGAGGGAGCAGATATACAGTTTGGGACTAGGAGAACTGTGTTGGCAGTTGCTGACAGCATAAGCTAAAGCAAGCAATGTGACCGGCTAGATGCAATGAGCTGCTCTAAAAAGCACAGGCCATGAGCTGGCTTTTAAAACCAGCTATGTTTCTCCAGGGCCAATGGAAGAACAGCATAGATTCTGGTACCTCAGCTAGGCCCAGGTGCTAGTGATAACTGGCCTCTGCTGGTGTGGTGAGAGCTTGGGATCAGTGGCAGCAATCCCAAACCCCCTCCATGTAGGATCCGCACGGTACAATGTACTTGCAATGGAAGTGTGCAAATTGCATGCAGCGCACATGGGGTATGGGATCAGCCACAGTGTGGAGAGGAGCCCTAAAAGAAACAAGAAGCTCAATGGCAGACAAACAAGGCAGTGGTGGTACAGGGGAAAACCCCCTGCCACCTAACCCAACAGCCAAGGGTTTGAGGCTGAACTCTAACACTACTTTTGTGCATTTTAGGACCATCCAGGAGGGCAGCTGCTGCTGCAGGGGTAAAATCCCACTGGAATTCAAGATGAATCCAGTTGAATGGTTTTATTTTGGAATCATGCATAGATGCAGATTAGGATTCTAATTTTGCATCTGGCTCACATTCACTCTTGGTACTGGGTCTGAGTGGAACCAAGATTGGGCTCTGGTTCAGGCTAGTCCTGCTGGAATCCAAAATAAGGACCAGATTCTGAGTCACAAGGGGCCTAGATTAGGAGTCATGATGAAGGGATCCCGATTAGGATCCAAATTTGGAGTCACAATAGTTTTAGATTAGGAGTTAGGTGGGGATCCGGATTAGTATGCAGATTTGAAGTTATGTGGTTTATGGACCATGACCCCTAAACGAAGGCCCGTGTAACTTCAAATTTGCACCATGACTCATGGTGGATCCTGAATGGGGCTCAGAGCGCACAGGATGATGCTATGTGGATCAGGTTTAGAGCGGATTCAGCCCCTGCTGCTTTCCCACGCGGATATGGCTCGTCTAATCCAAAGCGAGCCCACCTCCCGCCCCTGGCAGGTTTCGCAACTGCAGAGCCGCCAGCGGCTCAGGGTCCGGTAGGTTTCAGGGGCTTCATTGTGGCCCGCGGGACCCCAGACAGTGCTGGGCAGGAATTCCCCCACCCTTTACCTCTACTCATCGATCTCGCGCTGCTTGCCAGACCCTTGCTAGCGCAAAGCATGCCGGGGGCTGCAGTCCGGCGGGAGGAAGATAACTACAACTCCCATCTGCTCCCGCGCCGCACCTAGCAAGCCTGCCGGTGAGGAAACCTATCCCCTCCCCCCGATTTCGGGAGTTGGCTGGGCCCCAACGACCTCCTCCCCTTGGTGCATAGTCTGAGAGTGGAGGACAAGGGCAGATCGGGGGGCCAGGAGGGCACGGCTTGTGTGGTAGGAGAGGGGTACACCCGGGGGGCAGGAGAGCACGGCTTGTGTGATAGGAGGTGGCCGGGGTACATCCCATGGGGGGCAGGAGGGCACACCCTGTGTGGTTGTGTGGGGGCACATCCCTTAGGGGGGCACAACCTGTTGGCAGAGGGATGGGCTTGATGTGGCCCATGGGTGAGATTGTGTTGTAGGGGTAGCGTGGCCTGGCTTGTGGGGTGAGGGTGTAGTGAGGATGGTTAGCTAGCTGAGCCTGTTGTGTGTGGGGTGGGGTTTGGGTGGACAGGAGTACCTGCAGATGTAGTTTCTAGCTTTACTGATGGGCCTGCCTCGAGAGTCTTTGTGCCTGGGCTGTTGGCTACTGTGTCTAACACTCTCCGTTAAGAAATGATCACTCAGTAGGGATGTTTGTGTGCTAGTGCCTTTGCAATCCCTTCAGATTTACCCATCAAGTATTACCCAGGTGCTGTATGTCTCTGATTGTGAGGTGGTGTGAAGCTCTGATTGTGAGGTAGAGCAGAAATGCTCTGCTCAGGGTGTGCTGAGAGAGAAATAATACGGTCACAGTAACAGTGTTTCTGCTCTGATATAACCTGCAGCAAGGCAGGCAGCACAGCCGCAGCCTCCAGGGCCCAGGCTGATACTAAATCAAATGAAGGAAGAATAGCGATACTCACAGGTGTTCAGGTATTGTAGAGCTATTACTCTTGAAAGTTATGAAAATGCTTCTTACATTACAGAACGCTGCTTGAATTTTTCCAAATGTTTTTTCACCCTCCCTTGTAGCATTATTGACATGTGTCTGGAACAGAATGTGCACTCTCTAGTAACTTTTGATTCCTTTCTCTGTTTTTCAAAATATTTCCATATTGTAGTTGGTGGTATGAGCAGAGTGAAAACCCATCCAGTGTGGGGGTTATTCTCGGACGAAAAGGAGCAGATCGGAATCCACCTGGCTAAAATCTAAACCCTATTTAAATTTACCTTTTACTATTTAAATTTAATATAATTTTAATTAATATTTTAATTTTGTTATTTACTTGGTTTAAGCAGAGATATACAAGCAGCATGGCCTCCAGTTCTTCCCTTCCCTCCTTTTTGCACAGACATCACATGATCATCCATACTAACTCACTTAGCTATAGTATAGGGAGCAACCTGCTTCCTGATCAATAGCTAAATATTTTAAAGTAGTATTTTCCACCCATACTAGCTCTAAACTTAAGCATAATAAGCATGAAGAAGACCAAGAGAAACAAATGGATAAGAGGGTTATGAAAATCTGAATATTAGGATGGCAAAATCAAAATGTATTATTAAATTAATGTCATTTTACAATATAAAACACTAATTATTGGTTTTAATTTACATAAACATACAACGAAACAAATGTGGAAAATTTTCCAGAAAAATAGCCCTTTGTAAATGTCTGGAAAATTTTCCAACTCCTCTCTATTGCAGCCTGTGGCTGGTTTGAACTGCTCCTTTTTTTAGATGGGCACCATGCATTTTCTCTCACTGGTCACCAGTAGCAACTACTGAGACAAACAAAAGTAGAAGAGACTTGGAACGCAGTAGGCAGTGTTTCTATTAAGATTCTCCGCCACGTCAGATAAACCATGTTGTGTTTAGCCAACTGAACATGCTTTCAGAGAGGGCTGAAAGCATTCCCCTCCCAGGAGTAAATTAGCCTTTACAGAATAAATGATTGAATATGATACATCTGTACCTGTGCAAGTCACTTATGCTTGCAGTACAAATTTTTATCCAACATACAGACTGTTTAAATAATAAGTGTAAACATGAAAGTTAAACAATTTATTTAATTTATTTATTTATTTAATAGATTTATACCCCGCCCCTCCTGCTAAAGCAGCCCGAGGCGGCTTCCAACATAAAAACACAATAAAAACATTTTAAAACATCCAGTAACTAATATTAAAACAGGGCTAAATATAATAAATATATAATAAATAATGGGTAAGGAGGGGGGAGCTAAAAACCCCTCACCCTCCCCTCCCCAAAGGCCTGGGTGAACAGCCAGGTTTTGCAACTTCGCCGGAATGTAAACAGGCTAGGGGCCAGGCGAGCTTCCTCCGGAAGAGAGTTCCAAAGGCGCAGCCCGGCCACCAAGAATGCCCTCTCCATTGTGGCCTCCCGCTTAACACGGGGGACCTCCAAGAAAGCAACCCCGGCAGACCGAAGGAGCCGCTCTGGGGTGCGGAGGGCGAGGCGGTCCCTGAGGTATGAGGGGCCCAGACCGTGTAGGGCTGTATAGATCAATACCAACACCTTGAACCTGGCTCGGCACGCTATCGGCAACCAGTGCAGGGCTCAGAACACAGGTGTAATATGCTCCCGACGGCCCGTCCCCATAAGGAGACGAGCCGTCTCATTCTGCACTAGCTGCAGCCTCCGGACCAGGAACAAGGGAAGCCCCACGTAGAGCGCGTTACAGTAGTCTAGCCTCGAGGTGACGAAGGCATGGATGAGGGAGGCCAGGTCCGGGCCGGAGA
>QEPC01015765.1:1573451-1596798 GCA_003113815.1 Sphenodon punctatus | reverse complement strand
GCCGCCGCATTCTGCACCAGCTGCAGCCTCCGGGCCAAGAACAAGGGAAGCCCCACGTAGAGCGCGTTGCAGTAGTCGAGCCGCGAGGTGACGAAGGCATGGATGAGGGAGGCCAGGTCCGGGCCAGAGACATACGGACGCAGCCTACGTACCAGATAGAGCTGGCGGAAGGCTGTGCCGAGGGTGGTTGATTTTTGTGTGGGGTCCATTTTGCTCAGCGATCATTTCCTGTTGGAGATTGTAGTACAGGCCCTTGTTAAAGCTGGGGCATTAGCCATTTTGGGAGATGGAACGAGGGGGGGAAATGAGGAGGAGGAAGCCTTGGTTAGGATTACGCTGGTAAATTGGGATAAGATCTCATCCCTCCCTTTTGCCGTTTGGCAAGAGGGAGAGTTAAGGAATCTTCGTGGAGCTATAATGGATGCTACTGGTTCTGAACAAGTTGTTATTGCTTATAACAGCCTGTGTTCACAGGTGCAGGTCTTGATTAATACTCATTCTCCTCCAATAAGTAGTGTGAGGGTACCTAGGGGCCAGCCTTGGTTTGATGAAGACTATTATAAATCCAAGTGTTTTTCTCATTTAATTTACAAACAATATAGACAAGGCAGCTATTCTAACTTGCCTGAGCAATACTTTCAGGGTAAACATGATTATAAAAAGCTTATTAAGAGCAAAAGCAGTTGTACTATCGATCTCAATGGACAAAGGTGTTGGAGGCAGCTAGGTCAGGGGATGTGAGGTGTTTCTGGTCTTGGATTAGGATTAGAACTAGTAGTAGGGTGCCTAGCCCAGTGACCTCCGCTACAGCTTCTGATTGGGTCGCCCACTTTAGTGCCCTTTACTCGAAGTGTATATCGCGAGGAGGGAGTGGAGTTGGGCACTTTACCAGCTTGGCCCCCTGTGTCTGAGGAGGAAATAGAGGGCCTCCTGGGGACTTGTAAAAACCATAAGGCTTCAGGCAGGGATGCGATTCTTATAGACTTGATTAAGTCCTATAAAGATTGGTGGGTTCCAACGTTGGCTGTGTTATTTTCAGCGCTTAATCAAACGGGAGTAATGCCAGCACAGTGGAATCAAGCTGTAGTTGTTCCTATTTTTCAAAAAGGGGGACAGAACAATTCCATCGAACTATCGACCGATAAGTCTTCTTCCGGCCATTGGTAAATTATATGCGAAATATCTGGCAGTGAAGCTTGAGACATGGTTGGGAGTCGGAAATATTCTTTACCCTGAGCAAGGAGGTTTTCAGAGAGGTAGGTCGGTAGTGGATCAGTGCTTGATACTGTATCATCTGGCCCAGAAATATCAGAAAAAGAATGGACGCTTGTAAATGGCTTTTCTGGACCTCCAGGCCGCTTCTGACCTTGTAAACAGATAGTTGCTATGGGCTAAGCTGGCCAAAACCCAGATGCATAGACGTCTTCTGTTCCTGTTGCAGCAGTTGTATAAAGATTCTAACCTGGTGGTGAAGCTTACTTCGGCTGGTCATGTGTCTCGGGAGGTGTCTGTTTATAGAGGGGAAAGGCAAGGATGCGTCCTTGCCCAACCCTCTTTATTCTTTTCTTTAATGATGTTGTGCCTTTAATGACGCAACTGTGTTTTTTTCCCCCCGAGGCTGGCCCCTTGTCATATAGGTAGCCTCCTTTTTGCGGATGATCTTGTACTGCTCTCTCAAACAAGAGTGGGGTTAAATAGGCAACTACAGGCTTTTGTTCAGTACTGTAACAAGAATAGTATGGAAATTAATTATCAAAAATCAAAAATCATGGTTTTTGCTAAATCACACCACATGATTACTCATGTGTGGAAACTGGGGGATAGGCAGCTGGAACAGGTGAAAGCTTTTAAGTATTTAGTTTTTTTTTTTAGTAGGACTGAGTCGTGGCATCAACATTTCAGAGGAGCAGAGTGTGGGGCAAAGAAAGCCACTTTGGTAATCCAAAAATTTTGCATTTATTCTGGAGGGGTGGAGATGAAATTGGCATTGGAGGTCTTTAATGCCAAAGTGGGTGAACAATTCTTGTTTTGTGCAGAGCTTTGGGCCCCACTTACTTCGCAGTCTCTGGATTGTATTCAATCAAAGTTCTTGCGTAGGTTAACTAGAGCCCCGGGAGGTACCCCAAATGCTGCCCTTCGCCTTGAGTTGGGACAGCGTAGCTGGTCCTTTAAAGCTGGTGGGCTGCACACAAGTTGTGGCTCAGGGTTATGTCATCAGGGGTAGGGGGCTTGTTTATCTTTCTGAGGGATGACCCCTTTTATAGTAGCTGGGCACGGAAAGTGGAGGGCCATTTAATGTCCTTGGGACTGTCACGAGACTATCTATGGGCTAAAACCTTTCAGGTTGCTTTACGAGAGATGCAGTCTAGATGGCGAGATGTTGATCACCAGGTGAACTGGAACAAAGTTGCCCATTCTGCACATGTGAGCAGCTATCTGCTTTGGGCTCCCCCAATGGATGTTATGGCCTCTTATTTTAGTTTACCGGCTTTGGCCAGTGCAAAATGGCTTTTCATGTCTGCATGGTTTAATGCCCTCCCTTCTAAGGTTCTGGAAGGGAGACTGGATGCTATTCCTTTTTCTGATAGGCTATGCCCCTTTGACTTTTTGGAGGTTGAAACAACTGCCCATGTATTATGCTCTTGTATGACGATCTGAGGGGGAAATTGTTCGGGAATTTTTTCTCCAAATATATAGGTTGGACCCAGAATGCGCTGGTAGGGTTGGCTTTAGCTGATGGGAGGGATGAGATTACTAGCCAAGTTGTTGCATTCTTATCCCAAGCGTTTGCTAGGAGGAAGCTGTTTTGGGGGTTTAAGTTGCTTTAGAAGATATTCCAACTGTGTTATTTATTTATAAGTTTTAATTTTGGATTATAGTGTTGTCGATCCTTTTGGTTTTTTTATCTATGTTATGTTTGTTAATGCCTATGACTTTGGTTACGTCAATAAAGCCTGATTGATTGCTATAATGGCAACAAAAAACGTTTCCTTTGCTGTCCACACATCCATGACATAATCCTTCAAAAATAGTTTATGCCGCAATCGGTCGGCTTCAGCATGCGTATGGCACTACCGATGCTCTAACCACCTCCCCTCACACTTCTGCCATCCTAGGTGCTCCATAAGCCATGGGAACCTGCGATGCCAAAGTGCAGGAAGTGAACACCTGGGAACCACTCAATTGATAGCCTCCACAAGGAGATCATTCCACATGGCAACAAGGGCATTAATCGAGGGGCCATTGAGATCTGAGGGTAACTCCCCCAGAGCATTCTGGAATCCTCCTGGTTCCATAAGTCTGCAGGGGTGGACCAACCTAATAGGTTCCACACTCTGCCGGGGGCACAAGTACGCCAGGACGAGGTCCCTCAGGAGGTAATGGTCTGACCATGACAAAGGTGACACCATAACCAGGGACCCGAGTTCACTGCACCAAAAAATCTTAAATTCTGCAACCAGTGAAGCCAAGTTCTGCAAATTCACCGAGAGCATTAATATTTGCATAATTAACTTGATTTGCATAACTATGTTTGCTGGGAAGCAAATTTGCAACAGGTTTGACATAGAATCACAGCTTTGATAATCAAATCCTCTGGAATTTCAACACCCCAGAATTCCCACCTCATATTAAAACCCCAGACCTCCCTCACTCAAACATAGGGCCTTCAGACCACACCCACCAACAGTTCATCTCCCAGGGACCTATTTACCCTTGTGTCATGGTCACACCTCCCTGACAGACGGCAGCTGCAGCAGCAGTTTTAGTTTGGGGTCAGGCGACAAGTTTATGCCTGAGCCAGGATTTAAAGATTCTGCAGACAGCCCCCACTGCAGTGTCACTGCAATTTCAGCATGGCACTGCGAGGAGTGGCTGATTCTGCAAAAATCACTGCAAATTGCAGCAATGCAGTCAACTCTGGTCCCTGACCATAACACTTCAGATCATAGGACCCTCCGCCTCAAGATCGGTGCAAAATACCAGGTCCAGAGTATGCCCATGTGTCAGGCCAATCACAGCCTGGGACAGGCCCATGGTTGCCATGAAGGCCATGAACTCCTGCTCCACCCCACACAGCCTGGCCTTGGTGTGAATGGTGAAATCCCCCAAGACTATAAGTCTGGGGGACCTCAAGATCACCTCTTACACCTGCTCAGCTAGAGTGGTCTGCTGTACAGTGGTCCCTGACCAAATCAAACAAAAGGTGGAGACCCTGTACACTGGACTCGGTTTGCACCAAATACCTCCTGACTGGCAGATCATCCCTAAAACCAGTAGCTACACACACACGTATGTCCCATCCCTCTGGTCTTGGCTGATGCTGCATGGAGTACCTGACTGGAATGAGGTGAACCAAAACCAGCCCCGACTCATTGCCCAGCCAGGTCTTTGTGATACACGCACCGTCAGCAGCCTACTCCAGGATAGACTCCTGGATTATAGTTGACTTATTTACTACTAACCGTTCAACAGCACCAGTTGCAGGCCAGAGGCCCTCACAACCTTGTACATAACCTCACCTGACTGAGAGGGTGGGGGCGCAAGAGGGAGACAGACACCAAATATCTATCCATCCTTAAGCGTCCCATCTTTAAATCTTAATAAATAAATAAATAAATAAATGTTTGTCCAAATGAGGTATTGTATTTCTCAAGGTTTCTGCTGACTTGATCTTTTCTCCCTGAAACCAAGCTAGACATTTATCCAGCCTATAAGCCACCTATAGCCAGGAAACAGATTTTCCCATCCCAATAGGGAAGTTAAAATCTCCAGTTAGCATTGTCAGCTACATGGAATGTGTCTGGACGATTTTATATGCTTTCTTAATATTGCCCCATATATTCAACAGACCACACGACTGAGTTTTGTAGAACACTTAATGGAATATCCTCTTTTTTAGTGTATAACAACATAACCAAATTAATGTCACCTGAAAACTGTTGTTCCATCTGTTTCCATGGTGACTTACTATATAGAGAGCACCATGTATAGGTTACTCCATCCATGGACTTTGTCCAGCCTAATGTCCTTAGTACTATCCTGGGTTTTCTGCCTTTCCAAATAAATGTGGAGAAAGCCTTATGTAGTCTATTAAAGAATTGGTTTGAAGGTTGTAAGAGTACGTTTCAAACTGGTATAATAGTCTTGGTAAGATACTCATTTTCAGAATTGCTGTTCTACCCACGATTGATAAAGGTAATATTTTTCCATCTACTTGAATCTAAAATAATGGATTGCACCAGGGTTGTACTATTCAGGGGCAACATTCGATGCTATTGAGCTTGTATCTTAACCCCCACATTTATAAACCAACCTGAAGTTAATCTAAAAGGGTCATCAATTATAGAATGTGCAGGTTTCTCATTACAAAACAAAAGTTCCAATTTATTATAATTTTGTAGCTAGATAATCTACTAAAATCTTCAATAGTGTTCAACAAATTTGGTGTAGAGCTCTGTAAATTGTTAAAGAGAATAATAGGAAGAGGGGACATCCATGTCTGGTTCCTTTATTTAAGGTAAAGGACCCTGTTTGTTTTCCTGGGCATCAAGAGATGAGCTGCCTCTTTATCAGCTGCCTCTAGCATCAGCGCACTGCAAGGCAGCTAGTTTTCCGGGGTTGTGCATTTCTGGGTGCTCTGAGGGGGGTTTCATGTAATGCTTTGAATACCCACTGCCTGCTCTGAGAGTGCTTACTGCCTGTGTGTGAGCTGCTGCATGTGCTTTTTTTGGTACCAGAAAGGTTGGGTTTCTGAATTAAGTTTTTAATTTTAACTGTGGATGAGAGAGCTGCTTATTAGGTTGCTTTTTACTTTCGAACTGGTTTATTTTGAAAGTTCAAATTAACTGGCTTCCAGAAATACTGTTCTGGCATTCCTAGTGCTCGTAAAATAACAATGGAGAGAGTAGCGGAGACAGGTCCAGGCTGTTTGAGTGCTCTGGCCACAATGTAGCACTGCAAGAGACTGGGAG
This sequence comes from Sphenodon punctatus, assembly GCA_003113815.1. NCBI lineage: Eukaryota > Metazoa > Chordata > Lepidosauria > Sphenodontia > Sphenodontidae > Sphenodon > Sphenodon punctatus. The sequence goes on along the minus strand of QEPC01015765.1, from coordinate 1,590,826 downwards.
GGAGTGTTCTTTTTTTAAGTTGGATTTTTTTCTTGCATTCCCCCCCCGATCTCTCTTGTGGAAGAATTGAGTGAAAAATACAAATCTGATTTTCTGTCTGAGAAATGAAGACACATCAGCCTGGTTTTAGTTGCATTGTACCTGTAACTTTATTTGCATGAGGAATCATGCCTTGGATGCAACATCTGGTTTTCAGGGAGGTTGCTGCTGCATTTCCAATTTTCCAGATGGGTTAACAGACACATGGAAGATCATGTGGCTTACCGAAGGTCAGGTGATAGAATGAGTGGCTCAATGGCGACTGGAACCCAGGATCTTCCTTCAGCAGAAGGCAAGCTGTAGACTGGGGATGGAATGTGTTGTCTCTCTCTTGGATAGATTTGCCAAGGTGGTGGTTTCCTATGCAAGCAGCCTTTTCTTTAAACTTCAGCTTTTGACCAGCTTCAGCAGCAGATCTCTCCAGCCATGCAGCGAAGAGCCTTGTACTCTTAGAAACGGCAGTATTTCTACAGCTGAAAGCAGACTGAGGGTGTGATTGGTGAATTGGTGTTTTGGAACGAGAGTGCCAGTGTGGAGCAGACCCAGATTTTATACCGCAGCAGCAATCCCCTATTGATGAAAAATGCTAACATCATCAATCTGCGGCTCAGGAAGGGGTGCAGACAGTGTGGTAGCTTGAGGAGCAACTCGCTTAAATTTGGTGGGGGGGGGGATAGGGGAAAGGGGAGGGATATTTACAGAATATTTTTCTGTAAATATTTCCCTTCCGATGAGCAACTAGGTCACCACGATTGGAGGTTTGGGTGATTAGGTGGTGGTGGCGGGGAGTGTGGGGGGGGATTCAGTAAAATAGTGTGGGGTGGACTTTTCAAATGTTCAGGGGGGGGGGAGATGTGCATCCCTGGGCTCAGGAGAATGCAACAGAGTAGCTCTGAAATGTAACTGACCTCATATCTTTAAGCAGGTTTTGCTTACAGTTTCATTGCTTGCTTCACTATAGTGGGAACTTTTTGCTATCAAGTAGCTGGTAGTAACAAGCATTCCTTACTTTGTGAATGCACTGTAAGGAGTGTGGTGTGTACTCGGCCATATTGGTGTTGCTGGGCTATTTCCAATAAAAGGGCCAAAGTCCTGCCAATTATTTTGTATCTTATTTCTGTTAGGCACAGTCACCAGGATAGGGTACCTGGGCTATGGGAAGCATTTGTTTAAGGAAGGTTGAAGGAGTTTGATTGTATGGAAGACTGACTGTTCTCTTAAAAATTACCCAGAGTGAGCTATTTCCTGGTATTATTACCCAAAGCAGGGAAGCTTTGCATGGTAGCTTTTTATGGTGCGCTCTCTCTCTCTCTCTCTCTCTCTCATTACAGCTCCTTTAGGACAAGACCGTAAACTAGGCTTAGACACAGCAGATGACTTTGCTTTGAGAAATGACTTTTGCAAGATGTGAGAGTGGGCCAGTTTTTCTGTCCTTGTTGTAGGGAATCCTAATTCAGTGTTCTTCACTGCTGGAACTGAACTCTAGGCTAACCTTGGAAAAACCTGTTCAGTGCCCCACTGATACTCTGCTGTGTGTTGTGTTTACCAAGGTCAGTGTCGGCCTTCGTTACCTGGTGAAGTGCTCTTCAGCACCCTTGCATAGTAGCCCTAGATGATCTTTAAAAAGCTGTTTTCCACAGTGTGGTGATTTATTTATTTATTTTATTTATTTATTTTCTTAGTGCACTTCACATTTCAGTGCAGCTACGGATGTTTTGTTTGTTCTAATCATTGTTTTGCCTGAAATCTGAGTTCTGAAGTCCTTTTGTGTTAAATACTTGCTGGTATGGTTTTATTTTGCTTAAGATTTTTTTTTTTTTTGAGAGAGAGAATTCAAACCAATTCCTGGCAAGCGAATCCCCTTTACATAAGGATGTTATTCTGGTGCACCAAGTATGCAGAGTATTTCTATAACTATAGGCCCTTAGGATATGAAGGATTCCAAATTGCTTTTCTTGCATTATATGTACGTATTGAAATGCAGCTTGTTCTGTAGTCGCAGAGGGGAGCGAGAGGGGCAGCAGATAGCTAGACAACTGGCACATTATTTATTTCACAGCTGTGGAGAGTAGAGAGATTTCTAGCCAAGACACTGGTGGTCGTTTCCCACTCTAAGGAAGCTCCCACAGTGATTTCTGTTTACATACAGCTGTCTGGACCTTGGTATAATATTAATAATTAGGGATGCATCCCTTTTTTGCTGATTGTGATACTTAAGGAGACTCTGAATTATTATTATTATTTATTATTAAGCATTTGTATAGCGTAAGCAATGTACCTGGCACTTTACAGTTGTAAAAAAGAGACATGGTCCCTGCCCCAGCAGGCTTACAATCTAAAGAAGACAGGGGGGGGGGGCAGGGGAACAGAGGAAGAGACAAGGATACATACATGAACTTGTGGGGTCTCAGGTGCACGTGCTTGGCTTAGTTACAAAGGTGTAGTTACTCATTCATATTATTATTATTATTATTATTATTAACAAACATTTATATAGCGCCAGCAGTGTACCTGGCACTTTACAAATATTACACAAGATACGATGATTCACGATAAGTCAGTGGGGGGAACAAGGAGTCAGGGAAAGGTGGACGGAAGAGGTGGGTTTTGAGGAGAGATTTGGAGGGGGGAATGTGTTGAGGGAGAAAGTTCCAGGCATGAGGGTTGCCATATATGCAAATTTTTAGAGGACACTTATGAGAAATACAGGTTGCAGGACTGCATTAGCTCCAATGCAGCCCTTCAACTTGTATTTCTCATATCCTCAAAAATTAGCATAAATGGCAACCCTACTCTGAATTAAAAACACCCCCCCATCTCAGTTGCTCACATTGCATTTCCTTGCTGCTTAGTAATCTGCTTAGCTGTCTGCATGTCTTCCAGGTTAGCCCAAACTGGAATTTTGAATGTGAAATCAAGTCAAATGGATTTAAGCTGAGGTTTTGTAGGTTCTTTTAAGCCATCCCCTTGGATGATTCCAAGAAGAGAGCTTAGTTTTGGATCTGCAGTGATTTAAGAATTTGTCTGCGCTAGATGCTTGGAACAACAATGTGTCTACATATAAGCGTGTTTGCCAGCTAATTTAGGTTAGCTATCAATTAAGTTGAGTTCAAAGCTCTCTGTTAGACTCTGCCAGAGATCCACTCCTCAGTACTGCACCAGCAGTGCCTGGGTAGGTTAGAGCCTGGGTGGGGGAATTGTTAGCAGCTTCCCCCCAAAGTAATAAGGTTTAGCTGAACCCTGGTGGTGGTATAGAGTGGTGCACCCCTTCACTCAGATATCTAGTAAAGGGTTAAATCCTAATGGAATAAGCTTTATGGCTACTAGAAAGGGCAATGCAGTAGCAGATAGCTCTGATAACAGAGCTGATGCTGTTTAACTGACAGGCTTTCCCATGTGATTAACAGACTCTCCAGTTAAAGCAGCAGGAGAAAGTTCTCAAATATAATATTAAGCAGGGTTCATTTTGGTGGAACAACATTTCCCATTGTGTCCATTTCTCTTGTAATTTCTGTTTTTCATTTGTTCAATTCATTCTAGGTGAGCCTTCTTCCCTCAGCTGCTCTAGGGACATATTTATTTGACTAGCAGCAGATAAAGCAGGTGGAGGGCGAGGGGGGGGGGGGGAACACATGAGATACCGAGTGCTATTGTTTTTTCTCAGGAGTGCTGACCTGTGTGTAAACTTAGCCAGCCACACCCTTCCCTCTTCCCACAGTATTTGTGAACTGAATGACTGGAAGGCCTTTGTGTTCTGGTGAAAGACCTTAGAAGACTGAGAGGATTGCTGCTTCTGCCACAGACAAAGGGACTGGTGAGTAAATCCTATTTCCACACATGAAGTGTTGGTGGGTATGGGGCTGTGTGTAGCTAGTTCCTAGTTTATAGAGGAGGACAGAGTGTAATTTAGTATGCTGTCCTGTCAGCTGTTCTAGGCTCTACCTCTTTTTTTCATCCGACCTAGGTCATGCAGTCTCGGTGCTTTCCCAATGCCTGGCTGCTGTTGGGGACTGGGTGAGGGTGAGCTGATTGAAGCTGAATCCAGACAAGACTGAAGTGATGATGATTGGCCGATCTTGTGACTTGGAGAGGATTATTATTACTATTTATTATTTATATAGCGCAAGCAGTGTACCTGGCACTGTACAATCAGTAGAAGTCCCTATCCCAAAGGCTAGACAATCTAGGAGAGACAAGGAAGGGGGAGATGAGGGAGAGGTGATCATCGGGAGAGACAAAGATACAATCACGAGGTTGAGAAAATGCAGCTGCACGTGCTTAACTTAGTTACAGGGAAGAGATTCTGAGTGAGTGAGGGATGAGGATGGAATTTCACTCATGACAAGCCTTTTGACTCACGACCAGGGAAAGCCTGATGGAAGAGGTAGGTTTTCAGGAGGAATTTAAAAGTTGGGAAGGAGGGAGCAGAATGAATGTAACCAAGGAGGGAGTTCCAGGCATGGGGAGCAGCAAGAGAGAAGGGGTGAAGACATTTAGAGGAGTGGAGGAGTCACAAGCAGGCAAAGGTGGGGGCAGAGGAGGCACAACGCTCCTGGGCAGGAGTGTGGTGGGATACAAGAGCAGAGAGAGATGGGGGAGCAAGGCCATGAAGAGCCCTAAAGGTGAAAACCAGAAGCTTGTGTTGAATGCGTTCCCATAGAAGGAGCCAGTGTAGGGCAGAGAGGAGGGACTGAACGTGGTCAAAGTGACGGGTGAGGTGGATGACTTTGGCAGCAGAACGTTGAACGAAGATGAGGGAGGTGAGATCAGAGCAGGGGAGACCAGTAAGGAGGACCCTTACTGAGGGGGTCCAGCTCCCTCTAGTTACTCCGGTTTGCGGCCTTGGTGTGATTCTGGAACCTCTGCTATGCCTGGTTTTCAGGTTGCAGCAGTGGCTAGGAGTGCATTTCATCAATTACATTTGGCGAGGAGGCTGAAGCCTTTTCTTTCTGACTTTACTCTGGCCACCATCATCCATGCTTTCATTACCTCGAGGCTAGACTACTGCAATGCACTCTACGTGGGGCTGCCCTTGGTGACTGTGGTGCAGAATGCAGTGGCCTGGCTCCTCTCTGGAGTGGGTTGCTGTGAGCACATTACACCCATGCTCTATAATTTGCACTGGCTTCCTATAGATTTCCGGGCACAATTCAAGGTGATAGTTTTGACCTTTAAGCTCTAAATGGCTTGGACCCCACATAACTGAAAGACCTCCTTTGCTTCCATGCTCCATTGTGGCTCTTGCAGTTGGCTGGGAGTGCCCTCTTACAAGTAGCGCCAACCAATTTTGTCCGCACAACAAGGGCCCGCAGAGAGGAGTTCTTGGTTGCTGTCCCCCGTACTTTGGAACTTTCTTTCCCTGAAGGTCTGCCCGAGCTTGAGCATATTCCGGAGGTGGTGTAAAACCTTTTTGCTTGGCAGAGCTTTTGGCAGGCGGGATAGGGGTTGGGGTGAGGGCAGGGATTTTTAGTTTTAAAAAAAATATTATTCTTATTATGCTTTTGTAAACTGCCTTGAGCCTTTAGGGAAAGGTGGGATACAAATTTTAATAAATAAAATAGGTGCAGGGGAGTGGGCTGTAGTAGAACAAGTTCTGTCTGCATCTTTATCATGCTGCAGTCATGGTCAATGCTCCAGCCATCTCTTGCATTTTAATAGAATCATTTAGGCTCCGATGTTCATTTCTCTTGCACTGTTTAGCTGGAGCCAAGTAACCTAGGGGCCTATCACCAATACTACTAAAAGGATTTTAAAATCTTGGTCATGTGACCTTGTAGTGTTTGAAATTGGTTCTGAAGTTTTTTTTTTAACGTATGACAGAGCATGTCGTTCATGATACTTGTTGGGCTTTTCTTCTTTCTTTTTCTGGAGGACCCACACTGGAGGGGTTCTTGGAGATATGTATTGCGAGTTCTCATAATTGCTGCCTGTAGGTTAGAGGTTTGTGATGATCTTTAACTCGGGGCACAGTGAATGTGAGAGTGGAACTGGCTTTCTGATACTGTGTTTTAAAACATGCCAATTTGAAGTGCATGTGCAGTATGTGCTGATAGTTTTGTAGTTATTAAAAAAATGTAATTATTAACAACAGCTAGGGCCAATGGAAGCACATGCTGCAGAAACTGCTCCCTTTTAGGAGTGTCTGGAGCTAAGAAAAGGTTAAAAAGAAAAAAAAAATATTAGAGAGAAAAGGTTTTAAGCCTGTCTTAATGTATCATAAACAGTGTGAGCAAAAGCTGTTTGTTTTCCTCAGTCTCATCTGTAACTCAAGAAAAGGCTGGAGGAAATAGGTCAGTTTTATCTAAAGCTTCTCTTAGTGGAGAGATGCACTATCTGTTGAACCATTTTCTGTTTTTTATGTACAATATTCTGCGTGACTGTAACTTGCTTTAAAACCCTTCAGAATTTCCAGTTTTCCAACTGACGCACTAATGGCTCTGTCATTGCATCCATTGCTCTCTACTGAGTAGGAGAGCCCATATTCTACCCATTTGGTGTCCTTGCAGTCAAAGTACCAGAGACTAAAAGGACTCTGTCCTTTTAATAAAATGGAGCAGGTTGTTGTGGTGGATAGAGCTCAAGGGAATACTGTAATTCCCTTGAGCATACAATGCTCCATTTTTAGATCTGAGCAACTGAGCCCAGTGCACATGGGCGGCTGGCCTGCTTGCTTTCTTGAAGATGAGAGACTTTGAACTGCAATTTGCTATCAGAGAAGACCAATCTGGTGCCAGTGTTTTCTCGACCAGCCTTCTAACAGAGTAAAAATTTAGTTAAAGAGCCAGAGCTCAAGGTAGCAGCATTCAGCACATCCAGCCATCTGGCAGCTGAGGAAAGCTTAACCCCATCCTGGACAAATGTTCTGACTGGGGAGATGCAGAGATTGAGTTATTTGGATTAAACACACTCTTGGTTTGACTGACAGAAAAGCTGTAGGCAGCTTGGATCAGTTTATGTAACTTGTCTGAATAGCTGAATAACAGAGGCATCGTCAGAAAGGGTAAAGTATGGTTTTGTGGCAAAGAAGCTAAATGAAATCTTTGCATCGGTCTTCACTGCAGAAGATGTTGGGAAGATATTCAAACTGGAACTGTTCTTTGTAGATGACTAATCTGAAGAACTGTCACAAATCAACATGCTAGAAGAGGTTTTAGAGCAAATTGATACATAGTTGCCAGGATTGGATGGTATTCATCCAAGAGTCCAGAAGGAACTCAAATATGAAATCACAGAACCACTATTAGTAATATTTATTTAAAATTAAAATATGTAAGCTTTGTCATTAAAATGTGCCTTTCCACCTGAGGATTGGAGGGTAGCAAACGTAACACCAGTTTTTAAAAAGGGCTCCAGAGGCAACCCTGGAAACTACAGACGAGTCTGATGTCTGTGCCCAGCACATTGGTGAAAACAGTTTAAAAGAATAGAATAATTGGACATATTGACAAAGGGTGTTTTCAGACATGACGCTAACCCCAGTTTAACCACACTTAAACTTTTCTTATACATGTTGCAGGGCTGTATTGGTACGCTATGCAGCCCTGCAACATGCATAAGAAATGTTTAAGTGTGGTTAAACTGGGGTTAGCGTCATGTCCGAAAACACCCAAACATGACATGATGGGGAAGAGCCAAAATGGTTTTTTGCAAAGGGAAGTCATGCTTCACTAATCTATCGGAATTTTTTGAAGGTATCAACAAGCAAGTGGATAAGTCAATATAGTCAATCTGTGTATCAATATAGTGTCAATATAGTATATCTGGATTTTTGGAAAGTTTTGACGTTGTACATAAGAGACTCAGGAAAACGAAGTAGTCCTGGAATAAGATGATGTGTCCTGTTGTGGATCGGTAACTGGTTAAACTAAGGATAGGAAACAAAGGATAGGACTAAATAGTTTTCGCAATGGAGAGAAGTAAATAGCAGTGTGTCCCAGGGGTCTGTACTGGACCTGTTGGCATTTAATTTATTTATTAATCTAAAAAAGGGGATGGCGAGTGAGGAGATCAGATTTGCTGATGATACACAGTTATTCAAGATAGTTAAGACTAAAGTGAACTATGGGAAATTACAGGAAGATCTTGCACTATTGGGTGACTGGACAACAAAAATGTATTCATATATTTATTTTCCAATTTTTACCCCACACATATAGCTGTACTGGCTAGATGCTGTGCCACCATGCTTCCATGATGGAAGAGTCCTAGTTTTACTCCAGTGCCGTTAGAATTGACAGATCTGCCTGCTGAGAGGGTATTTGAGGGGTACTGTTCTCTGTACCTCTCTCGTTATTCCCTGATGAACTGCTTACATGCACACCACATTCCTCAGACACACAAGGAGTGTCTAGCAGTGTCCTCCTCAGTTGTTAGCCATTTAACATATCAAAGTAAATGCTTTCCCAAGTTGTTATCCACTATTGTTCCATGGACTGAATTTACTCTTCTCTCTCCCCCCCCCCTCCCCTCCCCTCGGTGTGTTTGTTTCTGTAAACTGCCCTGAGCCTTTGGGAAAGGCAGAGTATAAATTTTAATAAATAAATAAATGTTTGCTACACAATACATTTCCAAAGGGGTCCCCACCTCCATACAAAATGTTTAGGGGTCCACAAATGGAAAAAGGTTGAGAACCCTTGGTTTACAGAAACAAAACACAGGAACAAATAGTAAAAATACCTGACCTGCCCACCCCCTCCAGCCTCCTTTCCTCCACCCAGCTTCCCTGCCCCTGCTCTCACACAGCCCCCCATACCCTCCAGCCCCTCCCCCCCAACTCCGGAGAGCACTTGCCTTTCCAGTTCAAGGGCAGGGCTCCTCTGCTTTCAGATCAATAGCCTCTCAAATTCTTCTGGACTGTCAGCAGCCACCACTTTCCCCTCTGCTCTGATAACCTCTGACACCACCACAGCACCTCTCCTGCCACCTCTGCAGCTCTGTTTGCTGTACTGGGAGGCCTGCCTTGTTCTGTATCGCTGCCACCATCTGCTCCATCCCATGTGCTGTAGGGGAGTGCTTCTGCTTCTGGTGCTTCTCTGCTTAGTGGCCAGGAGCAGGTCAGGCAGAACACCAGATGTTTCAGGGGGTTTCTCTCTGACCCCCTGGACGTGCTGGGGATCCTTGGGACCACAGGCTGAGAACCATTGCCTTAATTAAATATGTCTAACTTCAGAATTGCTTTTGTGCCTAATACACATATTTTATAACTTTTACATATAGCTTTGTTCTTTAATATTCTTACATTATTGTGCTCAGTATCTCACAATGAATTTTCCGTATTGCTTTTTACATACTACATGGAGTATTTTGAATAATCATAAGCCTATCCTATCACATTGTATCATAATCTATATATTCCAACATTTAAAAACCTTTGCTTTTAAATCCATAGTTAAGGTGAATTAGTGAAAATTAACCATTTCACTGCTGTACAGTGTACAAATATCTTATGATTATAATACATAATTTTCACCTACATCAATATTACTCAATCGCATACATTTCATTAATCTATATCCATACTTCTCAACATCATAACTCTCATTCTTCCTTAAATGCCATACCAACTCTGTTAAATTCCATACCATAACAAATTGTTAAATATCTTAACAATTCTGTCTATATCAATATCAGTATCAATATTTTCTCAACAACATAACTCTTAAAGACCATCAAGATCATAACAACAAAAAATACCCACCACTTCACCATCTCTAGAAACTGATTTTCATTCAAATGCCTTAACCAGTTAATTTTTCTGTAGAAATTATATATTTGCTTTCGAAATCTACAAATGAAATATGTTCTTATAATGTAATAAATAATTAACTGGTTAAGTCATTTGAATGAAAATTAATTTCTTAATTAGTAGAGATGGTGAAGTGGTGGGACTTTTTTGTTATAATCTTGATGGTATTTAAGGAAAAATGAGAGTTATGATGAGAAGATATTGATATAGGCAGAGTTGTTAATGAAATGTATGTGATTGAGCGATATTGATGTAGTTGAAAACGATGTGTTATAATTGTAAGATTTGTACGTTATACAGTAGTGAAGTGGTTAATTTTCACTAATTCACCTTAACTGTTAATTTAAAAGCAAAGGTTTTTAGATGTTAGAATATAATCGGGTTTTTGAATTGGTATATCGGAATAATATTTTGTGGAAGTCCGTGGAGTGAGAAATAATATATGAACTGATAAAATGTGAGTTACAGAGAAGATGTATGAGTAAAACAGTGTACAATTAGTTATAAATGTGTTGAACACAAGGTGGCACTTTTAGTTAAATTCCAGATACCTTTAAATTCAAAATAAAGTGTTGGTTTGAGCAACATTTTCCACTCCTGATCGGGGGACTTATTAAAACTATGTAACTAAACAAGCAAGCAAACCTCTGCAACAGATTTTACTCCCAACCCAGAACCCCCGCCAGACATACTTACCCTCTGCCCCAGCTAATCTGCCTCCCCGCCAACCACACTTACCCCCGCCCCTGCTAACCTGACTCCCTCACCAGCTAGTCTCTCAGCTGTTCTTCACACTGAAGATATTTATACAGCATTGTATATCCAACGCTAGACCTACAATAGGCATGTGCAAATTAATGATTTCTTCTATTCTCGTCAACATATCATTATTTCAACAAGAACTTTTTATTAAGTTTGCCCTCTTTTCACCGTGCACCCTCCCCCATGCCCCTAGCGAATAGAAACAAGAATCAATGTGGCCCGTCAACTACTACTACTAGAGATGTTTTTACAACGTTAGTACATGAAATGTGCAAGTGCGACTTAAGGATTTCTTCCTTTGATATTAACACGCTCTTTTTTTTCTGTCTAACTTTTTATTTATAGCACCATTACGTCCCACAATTCACCAGCGAATACCTGAATCCAAGCTTTAATGTTCTATTCCATTCAGTTTTATTAAAGACCCGCAATAAGTAAACAAATCATCTGCAGTCATTTTTGGTCGCAACCCGGAAGCGCAGTGAAAAAAATACTCACATGTTACAGATAAGTAGAGATTGCATAGAAACAGTGTCTCGCCTTAACTGATAGAGGCACAATTGCGCCTCTGTAATTGTACACCTGCCCAATAGGACTGGATGGTCTCCTTTGGTGTCTCACTGGTACTGCTCCTCAGTCAGCTAGGCAAGATGTTGGCAAACAAGCCATTCCAAGTGCTGTCTTGAGTTGTAGTGCCCCATCCTCACTTGCTGAAAGGTGAGGCCACCCGAGTCAAGGAATTTGGTGATTATTTTGGACTTGTTTGCATCCGGTAGACACCTTGTATAGCTGCTGTCATTGAGGGTAGGTGGGTCCCGATTCAAAGCAAGGTAATTTATCCTAGGGTAACGGGGATAGAAGAACCTCATGTGAACTTCTATGAGCTAGCAAGTGATTTCCTGAAGCTTTGCTGCATCAGTCGTATCTTTCTGTCTGAGCTTAGGTTTTTAGATTAGATAATTAGGTCTTGTCTTTCCTAGTAGACATTGTGAGTTATTGGAGAACAAGCCAAGTGATTAATGACACAAGAACAAAGGAAATTCACTGGAGGGAGAGGTGACTTATAGTCAGAAAAATCACTTTTTAAAAGTAGATTTTTATTGCCATTTTAACTCTAACACTGTGGGGATACCCCCTTTGGGCTGTATATGGATATTTTTAGCAGAACCCCCTTGTGCTCTTGGTATACTAAATAACACCAAAAATTACAAACCCAGATGAGTAGTTTTGGTGGGTAGTAGGTAGCAGTTTAACTACAGTGAAACTGTCTGTAGAACGTGGAGTTAATTTGTGATGAATTAAGTGACTTTGCTGGGAGTGTTGCGGAGCTCAACTTTTTTCCAAACGTTTGAAAATGAAGTGATGCAGGGGTTTTTGCTGAAGGGACTGTTTACTATCACCTGTTCCTGCCTAGGTTCCCAGCACCCATAAGAGGAGCCTCTAGTCTGCAGGCAGCTGCTGAAGGCCAATGTGATCATAGGGCCCTTGGGGGATCATATGGGGTTTTTGTATGTCAGTAGCTTCTCTTTTTCTGTATGGCAGTGGCTTTTTTCTTTTAATTGTTGTGTCTTTTAAGGTTATCTTAAGCTGTTTTTAGGTAGGATGTGGGAGGGAAATGGGCAGGGGCAAGGTTGGGAGGGGGGAAGGGATGTGTTATAGCTCCCCCTGTGCGAGGGGAGGTTGTAGGTAGTATGATTCAAGGATGGGAAGGATTGTCTGTATCCCCCTGTGGGACGGGTGGGTGGGCATGGAGGACAAAGGTGTGGGGGGGAGTGCCCTGGCCTCCATGTGAGAGAGAGGGTGGTATGGGCATTGGGGAGGGGGGTTGTGCCATGATTCCCGTTCGTTTGTTTATTTTTACAGACTCATGCCACCGCTCCTGCCAAGGCAGCTCGGTGTGGCTTACAATATAAAATATATATAAAAGTATAATATAAATTAATATCAACATAAACCATGATGGGGGACGTAAAAATAATCCAACAAACCTCCACCCTTCACCCATCTCCCTCACCGAAAGCCTGGCAGAACAGCCAGGTCGTACGCTGTCGATGGAAAGAGGGGAGGTCCAGGGCCATCTGGACCTCCACCAGAAGGGAGTTCCACAGCCAAGGAGCGGCCACTGAGAACATCCTCGCCATAGTCACACACACCGACCAACTCTGGGTACTTCACGAAGGGTGCTTTTGGTGGGTCACAGGGACTGATCCAGAGCACGGTGGGTGAGGCGGTCTTGCAGATTGGTGGGGCCCGGGCTTTATAGGTCAAAACCAACCCCTTGAATCAGGCCCAGAAGACTATAGGCAGCCAGTGCAGAGCCCAAACCATCACCATGGGTGGCCCCACGTAGAGCGTGTTACAATAGTCCGATCTCGAGGTAATGAAAGCATGGATGATAGTGGCCAGGTCGCTATCTGAAACGTACGGCCAAAGCTGACACACCAGATATAATTGGTGGAACCATCTCCTCGCCACCGCCCCCACCTGGAGATCTAGGTAGAGCTGTGGATTGAGGAGCACACTCAGACTGTGAACCTGGGGAACTAGTGGAGGGCGAATCCCATCATTGATGGGAGCCACTACATCCACCGCCTTAACCACCACCATCACCTCCGTCTTGTCGGAATTCAATTTCAGTCGGCTCGCCCTCATCCAGTCCCCCACAGCCGCTAAACACCAGTAAGCACCGAGGGATGCAGTTGTTGTGAGAGAGGGAGATGCAAGCACAAGGGATTTAGGGTATTGAATTGAATAGAGAGAGGGGAGTGGTTTTTTTCACCTGTTTGTTTTAGGGAGGTGTATAAGCATGGAGGGAGTGGGTGGGAAGGAGTGTCCTTATTCAGTTTTATTATTATTTATTTCAAATGCTTGACCATAGGTCTTGGCATTACACAAACCGAATAAATAATGAGTAAATAGACATACAAAATAAGCAAAGCATAAAATCTTCCTATAATACACATAATACAGGAAAAGAAAATGTTTTCCAAACAAGATCAATCCATGCAACCCAAAGAGAGCAACAAAATAATCCATCCCATTCCAAGTCCCATGCCTTAAGGTACTGCACTCTTGTATAGTAGGCATATACAAAAATTTAACAACAAAAGATGTTCTGTCAGAGGCTCTGTCAGCCAGCAAGAAAGACACACAAACCTGTGATCTCCCTGGTAAATTTCTTATCAGTGGGCAAATTAGTCTTTCTCTAATGTCCACATACAGCGTGCAAAACAATATGGTGTTGGCAACTGTCTCGGCCTTGCTCAGTCCACAAGGACATGTTCTCAAGTGGAGCGGAACTCCCCTATAACAGCCCTCCAAAAGGGCTGAGGGGAAAACGTTTGGCCTTGCCCTAAGGAACATAGTTCTTTGTGTAGGAGAAAAGAGACTGACCAGATAGAGTGCATTGGAGTTCCTAAGTGGCATTATAGATAAATAATAAGTGACATATTTTACCTCGCATATTTTAGCCATTTCTTCATTGCAGACACACTCAGTGTCTGCAAGTGTCTGCAAGTCGTTGGAGAAGTTCCACTCTAGCCTTTACAAATCCCTGCGTAGCTAGATACCCCCTCCATTTCAGGTATATATTCAAGGCCTGGGGGCTGTAACTGTTGGGCGACAGCCCGAAGAGCAACACCCAAAGGGTGTTGGCCATTGGCAGGGCTGTTAGCAGGGCTGTTTGTGGCCAGAAAACTCGATGTGCAAGCTGTGCCTCTGCACTTAAGAAGCCCAGAAGAGACTGCAAGTTGCTGGGGCTGTTGCCCATTGACTGTGGTGTTGCAGCTGGAGCCTGCCTGATAAGCCCTGAGGGGAAGATTGCAGGGAGACGCTTTACCGGGACGTCGAAGTCCAGTTGATCCTTGGAGGGAGAACCGTGGGAGGGGACACACCTTCTGGAATGGATTTTTGGCGGGAGGGAGATAAGCAGCCGTGAGCCCGGCACCACCGCAGGCCATGCACCTAAGGGTTGATGGGTGGAGCCCCTTAGGTGGGGCTGAGTTGGGGGGCTGGTGGAGGTTACAATACTGGGACAGCTGATTATTAGGGCAGATGGTAGAAGTTGTTCTGGGAGAGGGGTGGATTAGGGTGGAGGTGAGGGGTATGGCTCCCTCCCCCAGTGTAAAGGGGAGGGGGGGACTGGGTTGGGGAGGGTCGGGACTATTCTGCTGGTGTGAGGGGTGTGTGTGACCCAGTGGGGGTGGGGGTTGGGGGTGGAGAGGTTGGGAGGGGGTCTCCCTCCGGGGGCTGGGAGGGACAGCCATCGGAGGGTAGGTGGGGAGCAGGGCAGGGTCCTACAGCCATTGAAGTTGTGATGGGCTGGGGCAATTATGGTCCTTCTGGGAGGCGGGTAACAACGGTGAGAAGGGACAGGTACTTGATGGCTGTCCCTCTCACAGGCCCCCAGACAGGAAATGCGGTGATTAAGAACTGGGGGGGTGGAGGGGGAGGGGACTGGCCCAGAACTGCTGCTGATTAATGCGAGGTCGGTTGTTAATAAATCTACAACAATCCGGGAGCTGATCTTGGATCGATCAGCCGACCTCGTGTGTATTACAGAGACCTGGCTGGACACTGAGTCGGGGCCAGTTTTGGCTGATCTTGTTCCGGCCAGGTACTCTGTACAGCACCAGCCTAGACCAGAGGTGTGGGGAGGCGGTGTAGCTGTTACTTTTAAAGACACCTGGTCTGTGAAGAGGTATCCAGTGCAGATGGTCTTGGGCATGGACGGTATCCATCTGGTGATTGATTTGACTGGAGACAGATTGGGGCTGCTCCTGATATACCACACACCTACCTGTACGGCAGCATCCGTACACACTCTAGCTGAATTGGTGTCGGAGGGGATCTTACAATCTCCAAGGACCTTAGTCCTGGGTGATTTCAACATCCACACTGACGTCAACCTTGGAGGAGTGGAGCGCGAGTTCATGGCCGTCATGACAACCATGGGACTGTCTCAGAGGGTTGTGGGCCTGACACATGATGGAGGACATACCCTTGACCTGATTTTCTGCACTGGCCTTGAGGCGGGGGATCTGGTGGTAGGGGATGTATTAACTATGCCCTTGTCATGGACGGATCATTATCTCCTCCAGGTCGGTCTCCTGGTACATGTCTGCCCCCAGAGAGGTGTAGAACCAGTTTGGTTGGTTCACCCCGGGAGACATATGGAACCAGAAAGGTTTAGGAATGTCCTGGGGAATTACCTCCCAATCTTGATGACCGCTCGATGACCTCATTATCTTTTGGAATATCTTGCTGACTGAGGCCATTGACGGAACGGCTCCCACGCGTACGCGTCTGGAATGTCAACGCAGGTCCCCTTGGTTTACAGAGGACCTGCACTGGATGAAGCAGGAGGGATGGCAGTTGGAGCGACGGTGGCACGGTACTCGTGCTGAAGCCGACCGATTGCAGCAGAAAGTTAGTTTAAAACCTTGTGCTGTAGCTGTGCGGGCAGCAAAGAAAGAGTTCTTTGCTACCCTCATAGCATCCGTGAAGTCACGTCTAGCGGAGCTTTTCCGGGTGGTGCAGAGGCTGGCCGGTCCAGCCTGACAAGCTGGACTGGAGTATTCCAGTGCCTGTTGTGACATTTGACTTTTTCGTGGCTAAAATTGCCTGGATTCACCACAACTTCGATGCTGCACTTATAACAATGGGTGAACCTGAGGTGGTCTAGATCCCGCCTCGCATGATCAATTTCAGTGGGTGTGCCCGCCGATGAAGTGGATGTCCTTGGGGCAGTTAGGGCCACTTGTTGCAAATTAGATCCGTGCCTGTCCTGGCTGGTTAAGGCCTGCTGGGAGACATTAGGGCTACTCCTGGCGGGGGCTGTCAGTGCCTCCCTTAGGGAGGGCAGAGTGCTGAGCAGCCTCAAAGAGGCGGTGGTGTGGCCTCTGCTCAAGAAACCATTGCTTGACATTGACTCCCCTGCCAGTTATCGGCCAGTCTCTAACCTTCCCTTTTTAGGGAAGGTTATTGACAGGGCCCCGATTCTTCTGCAAAACTTTTTCCCAAATACTGCGACCCGAAATTGAAAATTCTGCACCCACTAAAGTTACAAAACAAGTCTAGTAAAATTTAAAATGAGTTCTTTATTTATTTGCAGTACTGACATGCTTATAAACAAAACAAAATGTTTATTTATATATTTGCACATTTTACAGTCCAGCAAGTTGAAATAAGACATTTATTTATTTTCATTAAAACACATGAAAACAGATCGCCTGAGATTGTCTTCCCCAAAGCCTCTGCATGTGTCCGTATATATAAGGTTATGAGTGCTGAAACTGCGCTTTGCATCAGCAGAAGTTGTTACAGAGTTTATAGAAGCTAGTTTATAGAAGCTCTGCCAGCTTGGGCACTCTGTCCCATGTGCTTTTCCAGAAATTGTCCAAGTCCTTTTTCCCTGAAGGATCTTGTCAGTATCTGTCCACGTAATTTGGAGCAAGGATGTTAATGTGAAGTTGAAACTGGTCCGATGGAATGGAGTTCCATCCAGGGATCTCAGCGAAGTCTTCCATCCTGGTCGATAAAAAGATGACTTTGGTAGGATCAAGAATTCTTACAGCTTTCAAAAAGGTGTAGCCTGGTTGTCCATCAGTGGACATATACTTGTCCAACTTCTCTGCTGCTCCCACAAAGGCTGCCTTAAATTTGATCATCATCTCAGGCCAAAACGACAGTGGAACATTGTCTTCGTCTTCGTCATCCAGCAGTTTCCCACAGCTTTCTTGTGTAAGCTGTGCATGTGTCTGCAGCTGTATTTGCAGAGCTTCCAAAGTGTCCACCACCTCAGTAGCAACTGGTACTTGTGACTGGAACC
>QEPC01015765.1:1545052-1558526 GCA_003113815.1 Sphenodon punctatus | reverse complement strand
GGATAGCTGCCCGGTAGCTGCGGTAGCTGCCGGGCAAAGAAATAGACAGCAGCAGCAACATAAGTGAACACATGCACGACACACTAAAAGGTTGGCAAAAGATGTGTACATTTGTAACAAAAACATTAATAATAAAAATAAAAAGTTCACTTTTGCTGGATAATATTAACAAGAAAAATGAAAAGTTCGAGCACTTACACAAAAGCTTCTTTATGTTCGATGATGTGCTGATGAAGAAAGTAAGGGAATAGGACACTCTGTCCTCGAGTCGCGATGCGGTGTTTTGTCACGGAGTGCAGCAAATCAGAGTGTTTACCAACACAGACACCTGGTGCAGCTCCGACAGTCACTCACTCTCACTGCGATTTGGGATCAAGAGAGAGAATAAGGCGACAAACAGACCTATTTATACTGAATGGTGACGGCGGGACATGTCTCTCTGAGAAAGAATTAGCCAATAACATTGTCCAGGCGGGTGTCTGTCAACACGGGTCCGAGAGTTTGATCTCGTTGCACCGGTATCATGGTACCGAGTATTTCAGGGCAGCGGAAACATGCTGCAATGACGTGATCAATGGAAAGGGGAATTGGTGCCGCGTCCTCTTCAAATCCGCAGAGCTGCCGCTTTCCGTTGTGCGGCCGAAATACCACGGCACCATTAGTGGAAAGACGTTCCCGCGGCCTCGGAAAGCTGTGTCTACCGAACCATGCCACGATGCACAGAAGAGGGGTTTCCGTCGGTATTTGCTGCCGCTGTGGAATTTCGCTACAGACCTACCTTGCACTTCCCATTGCTGTCATGAGGCTGAACCAGACTGATGGTCCAAGGTCTCAAGATGCCATCTACACTTTGGGCAGTCCCACACACTGAGGAGGGTCAGAGTGTCCTTTAATTCCCACTGTGTTCTCTGTTGGATGGGAGCTTTCGCAATCTGGCATGAGCTATTTCAGTTCCATTCTGGCAGCACACAGGTGCAGTCCTCATACATGTATCAGAACAAGCCATCTGCTTTAGCTAGGCAATCCTTCTGTAGGGTTCCTGCAAGTTGTGGTCTATAAGTGCAATCTGCAAGTCCTCCATCTGCAAGTGCAAAGTCTCCATGAGCAGCCACCTTTGCAAGCCTGGGGCTTCCTGGGCACCCCAGCTAACCCAGGTTGCTTTCAGCAAACAAGATGGCTAAAAGATGTTACCTGTTTTAAAGGCTGCGGCTTCTCTTGCTGGGCCAGTGCCCACCAAACAAACAAAATACTCACTGCTTGGGGTCAAAGAACCCACCTAATTTTAAGTTCACTATATACAAATAAAAGCAAATAATTCAAAAGGGCTTTCTTTGCACTGACAGAATTCAACAGAGAAAAAGGCACTCACCCAGTTGCTGGACATATAGCCAACTGGTATGTAAACCAGATAAACCAAAGAACACTTTTAATAAACCTCTTTCAGCACAGAAATAGTGGCACCAAAAACAGGTCAGTTTAAGTACTGACAATCTTTTAGCAATTCAAGGGCTTAAAAGGACCTACTTTTCAGGCCTATTTTTCATGGCTACACACAGCCACGACATAGTCCTTCAAAAGCAGTCTCTGCAGCAGTTGGTTGGCTTTGATGAAAGTCGAGCATCTACCCTCACACTTCAGCAGCCTCTAATCCTCCATATACCAGGAGGACCCACGCTGCCACCACAGAGGAAGCAGATGCCTGGGTGCCAGCATGTCGATAGCCCAGGTCAACACAGCATACCACAGCTCAACTAGAGTATCGACAGAGAGATTGTCAGGGTCAGCGGGTAAATCCCACAGAGTGTTCTGGAATCCTATTGGATCCATTAGTCTCTGGGGGTGTGGACCATCCTAACTGGTCTACCACCCCAATGGGGGCAAAAGAGAGCAGGGAACTGGCCCCTCAGAAGGTAATGATTTGACCATGACAATGTTGTCATAATGACACCCCCAATAATCTAAACACCTGTTTCCAGGCTGGTGCAGAACAAAAGATCCAACGTAAGTCCAGACTTGTGTATTGGGCCAGATAGTATGTGGAATAGGCCCATGGTTGTCATGGTAGCCATGAACTTCTGCTCCACCCCAGAAAGGCCAGCTTCAGTGTGTATGTTGAAGACAATAAGTCTGGGTGATCTCAACACCACCTCTGAGACTAGCTCGACTAAAGCAGTCAGGGAGTCTGCTGTGCAGCGGGATGGTTGCTACACCAGCACGATCCCCAGTCTATCCTGGTCCTCACCCACTACGTGGACACACTCTGTGTTGGTTAAGTCTGACACTAGATATCTCCAGTAGACCAGATTGTCTTTGCAGACCACTCCCACTCCTCTTGGCCCTGAATCCTGGATTGATGCTGCACCGAGTACCCAGCCAGTACCATCTGAGGCAGCACAGGCCCAGAAGTCTCATCCAGACAGGTCTTGGTAATACATACGAGGTCAGTGGCCTCATCCTGAATAAAATCATGGATGATGGTGGTTTTATTGACCACTGACCTCACATAAAGCAGCACCAGCGATCATTCAGAAGTTCCACTGACTTCAACCCCCAAATATCTTGAGATGGGGGAAGAGGAGGACAGGGAAGCAGACACCAAGAGCCTACCCCTGTATCCTTGATGGCATTTCCTTCCCCACCTGTGGCCATACCTCCCCATGCACAACCTGAATTGGTGCAACAGTGAAGGGTGATAGGGACCTCACAGGGAAAAGCTGCCAGCAGGGCAATGGGCAGAGGGGGATGGGGTACAGGGAGGGAAAGGAAGCCAGCCCAGTGCTAAGGGAAGGCAGATGGGTCAGAAGGAAACACAATTACAGAAATGATACAGTTGAAATCACTGGTGTTGGGGTGTCCATTGTGGTTGATGTGAGGGCACAACACATCCCGGATTTCTCTGGCAATGTGCTGTTCTCCAGGGAAACTGTGCCTACCGAACTAATGCATGGGGTGGGGGGGAAGGGGGTTTCTAATGAGGTACTGCTGGTCTCGCAGATGTTGTGTGGAACACAAGTGGCAGTTGTTAGCAGTGGAAAGATCTCCAGCTGGAAATCTATTCTGCCGCAATTGACCTCCAGTGCTGCTTCAAAAGCCTGGAAACTCGCTCCACAACTGACCATGTGGTGTTGAGCTTTCACCATTGCTGCAGTGTGTGGGCAACACTTATGCCTTCATGAGCCATGGTTTCAGTGGGTAGGGGAGGTCCCTGAGAACAACAGGCTAAACACTCCCTAAATGCATGTTTCAGTGGAACATCCAAACTGTCCAGTGTACATGTGGCCAAAGAAAGGAGATTGAAGGAAGATGTGGGTGTCCTAGTTCTTCCTAGACCACCTGGCCAATGCATTCATGAAATGGGCATGGTGGTCCACTACCACTTGAAGAGCCACAGAGAAAACCTCCTTCTGGTTCAGGTAGTCATCTTTGCTTTTGGATAGGCAGATTATGGCTCCCATGGATTGCCCCTATACAGTTCGAGAATCCTCTCACTGAAAGCTTTCCATTACCTCCACAGCACAGGGTCAACCAACTGCACCATGAGGTCCAGCAGCCATGGAAACCTCCACTAGTATCGTGCCAACTGTGGAGCTGCCAGTGCCAAATTGCTCAACAGAAAAGTAGCAGGAGTAAAGAGTGGCAAGCTTCCATATAGTGATGGCAACACACTTCTCCATGGGTATGGGCAACCACATCACAGTGCTCTTTCTCCAGTTGTGGCCTGAGGATCTCAGCAGTCTGCAGGACAAGACAACATGGCATCCTGAAGTTTGCAATCCATTTAGCATCTTGTCAGGAGCAAAGCACGTTCTCCCACTATTCTGTGCTTTTCCCTTTCACTCAGGTAATCCTCTTGGTCTGTACAGTCTTGCATATGCGTCTGTGATCAAAGCAGCATCAGTCGACAGGTACTTTGCAGTGAACATCAGGTGCCTGCCTCAGGCTTTAATCTTTCCCAGCATGGTCTGTTGACGTGGGAGGGAGGCAAATGCACAGCACAGAAGCAGGAGACTCCTCCATTGCTATCCTGGCCACGGATCAAACAAGAGCCTTTCTGTTCTGGGACCACACAGCAAGGCAACAACTGTGGTAGGGGTGAATGTTTTGAATCTGTCGCAGGTTCTGGTCAAGAGTGATCGCAGAGACCTGGAGCGCAGTAACGAGTATGAGGAAGTTTTTGCCGTTGCTGTGGACTCTGCAGACCACGCCTAATGTTTTGAACAGCTTCAAGAGATGGGATGATGCCTAGCTAGGATTGGCTGTGCACTGCACAGGAGCTGCTATTGGCTACTATTAGTCTTATGCTGATGCAGGCCAGCTATTGGGTGGAAAATGTTTACAAAGCTTCTGCTGACTGTGTGCGTGTTCATGCACCTATGGTGCCATTTCAAGTGGCTATTAAACTGCATAGACATTCCTGTGACAAACACATCTCTACACACACCAACTCCATTTAATTTTTTTTTCAATCCATCTGCCCTCAACGGCTCTGAATTTTTCTTTCAGCCAACCAGCCCTGGCTAGCTCCAAGGAAGGGCACCCGGAACATGTATAGAGATCTGATTTCATGGAGGGGGAATGTGTAAATGTTAGGATTGGGGACAGCAGAGATGAGAGATCCTTTTAGATTGTAAGCTCTCGGGCAGGGATCGTGTCTATCTTATTCTCTGTAAAGTGCCAGGTACATCGCTGACGCTATATAAAAGCTTATAATTTAATAATAATAATAATAATAATAATAATTAATTGGGAGGAGAGAGGGAGAACCACTATATGTTTAAAAATTGGAGGAGGATGCTAGCACAGTGACCACTGCTTTCAAGATCCTCCCATCTTGAAGGCAGTGACCGTCACTGTGCTAGGAATGTATGTGGGAGTGTGGATGGGATGCCCACTGAATAAAAGTTACTCATCTTTTATCTGTTGAAAGTAACAATTTTTACTTGCATCAAGCATGAGGGATCATAACTCTACAGAAAATTATTGGTGTGGGTTGTTTGCCCAGGAACACAAATGGCTTTTTCTTGCAAATGTTGCGAGTGACCGGGGTACCTGGGAGAGTAGAGCTGGGTAGTTATGGATACTCTAGCCTTTGCTGAAGTTGTGGATGAGGCCTGATGTACAGAGTGAACTGGCAGACCCATCCTCCATGGCAAACTATGCACACACAAGGTGGAGTATACAGCAAGTGGGGTACCAAGTTTGCATAATGGAGTGCCAATACCGTGCTATCATGCTACAGTTCAAAGTTGTACAGAATGCAGGCGCGGGTGCCCAAGGAGAGATGAGTAATGTGGACTCAAACAAGGCCGAGACTCTTCCTGACGTTTGTGTACTGCCAGAAGTAAGGCAGTCCTTACTGAAGTTTGGATCGCCTGTGCTGTTTTATCTCCTCTCCACCCTGATGACAGTGAGAGGATACCCGAGGGGCCACTAGGAGTGAATTGCTTGAGTCACGAGATGAAACTCTTCTGGTCCAGAGCAGGGAAAACAAGTGACTTGGAGTACAGGGAAGGTGAACTGGCTGGAGGGGAGCAGATTGCGCTATGTGAGGTTTGGACAGTAGAGGTGCAAGTGCATGCATGGGAGTGGGGATATTTTCGGCCTGAATTGCTGGTATGCACTTGGATAATCATGCAGATGATGATAGAGGTGGTATAAGAGGCATATGTTTGACTGGGGGCGTTATGCACCAAAGAAGGTGAGACCACAGTGAAACTGATGCTTCCTGCAAGTTACATGACTATGACAGTGTATGTGAGAAACCAGATAACACCGTACAAAGATTCATTGCTGCCTTTTACTTTTGATTTCAGTTTTTACTAGAGGTGCTCAATCAGGTTTTGCCTCTGCGTTATATGCATAACAAAATGTTAATTCCAGTCGTCAGGTGCTTGCATCACTGGTATGAACCTGCAGGGATAGCAGGTGCTGAACCGCCTCCCAGAGTCATCACCAAAAGAAACAGTTGGGGTAGCTGCTATCTCCCATGGTATTACTCAGGCAAGAGGTGAGGTGGGCTGATGACAGGGGAGGCGGGAGAAGCGTGATGGAGAAGAATGCCTATCTGTTTAGGCTGGACACACTAAATCTGAGTGGGGGGTTGTACAGACGCATGTTAACTAAAGCAAAGTGCTGTCCGTTTATTAAGCTCTACATTCTAAACGTGAATCGGGACTGCATGGACGGAAACCTTACTCCAGTGGACTATCTTTTCATTAACACCCAATGTCAGTGCAATGGGAGTGTTGATTTCAGGGCCTGGAACCTTATACAGGCACTCAGTAAATGTGGGGGGGAGGGGGATAAGGCTCTGCGACTGAGCCTCCCCCACCCCCCACCCCCCTGGCTGCTTGAATTTGGGGAGTGGGATGAAGTGGTCCTCTCTTTATATCTGTGGGTTCTGGCAGACGGCTGTAGCAGTGGGGTGTCATTCCTCCCTGGAGGGCGTAAATGTGCTTTGGAGAATCTAGTATGAAAGCCCAGCAACAAGTCTCAGTTCCTTAATTCCAGAGTCGAGCCCTGATCCTGGGGTAAGTATATGTGTGCCTCTGGCACCTTTAAATCTGGCCTCCACCTTCCTTACAGCTAGCCCGTTCCACCAGTGGGGTATGCTAAAGCCTGTCCCGCTCATGCAGGGAGAGTCACTCGGCTGGAAGGGACCTCAAGGGTCATCTAGTCCAGCATCCTGCACCACTGCAGGACCTGCCACACCCCAACCATCCACACGGACAAATCTCACCAATAGCTACAAGTAGAGACTAGGACCAACCAGAGCACACCGGTGCCTGAAATAACAGGAAATAATTTTAGAAAAAGGAGCCACATATTCCTAACAGGCGAGCCACACCCATGCTGCAGGGGAAGGCAAAAAAAAAACACCTCAAAGCCAACTGCCAGTCTGCCCAGAGGGAAAATTCCTTCCCAACCCCAGATATGGCGATCAGACCCTAAGCAACCCCACCAGCCAGGCACCTGATATACAGTATAGTACCCAGACTTCAGAATGCCCCAGCAGCCCCACCTCTAGCTGCAGACAACTCTGATGCTACAGGAAGAGGTGGGTGGGTGGAACCAACATGTATTGCTGGGGGGGGGGCACTTTGTTCTGTAGCATCAAATATTCTCACAAGATAAAGGCCATAAATTTATCCAACTACATTTTGAAGCTATTCAGATTCTTTGCTCCTACAACTGCCCCTGGAAGCTTATGCCAATAGTTCACTGCTCTAATTGTTAAAAACCTTCTAAGTTCAGCCTAAATGTATTGTTAACCAGCTTGTATCCATGCTCTTGTACCCACGTTCTTGTACCCACGCTCCCTTTTAGTTTGAACAAATCTTCCCCTTCTATTGCGTTAACTCCTCTGATAGGATTATATATCTCCCCTCAGCCTTCTTTTTGATAGGCGAAATAAGTCAAACTTCTTCAGCCTCATCACTTGGTTAAGTCCTCCATCCCTCTGATCATTCTGGTAGCTCTATGTTGCACTTGTTCCAGTTTAAGTTCATCCTTCTTAAACATGGGTGACCAGAACTGAACACAGTACTCCAGATCCATCTTACCAGAGCCCTATGCAGAGGCAACACCACCTCCTCTCTGCTGGCAAGACCATGCTTAATCTATCCCAGGATAGCATTTACCTTTTTTTTTTTTTTTTTTAAACAACTACCATCACATTGATATGACTCATAGTCATTTTATGATCAATTATAACCCCCAAGTCCTTTTTCTCCTCTGTTGTTTCCAACTGATGAGTTCCTAGCTGGTAACTAAAATGCTTATTAATCCCCAAATGCATAACCTTGGCCTTTACAGTATTTCATCCCATTCCCAACACTCCAATCAATGAGGCCATCCAGATCATCCTGTATAATTTTCTAACTGTCCTCTACTTTGGCAATTCCTCCCAACTTGATATCATTAGCACACTCTTACTTCCCTCACCAAGGTCAGTTATAAATATATTAAACAAACAGGTCCCAAAATAGCGATCAAGGGGTTGTCCATAAAGTCTTATCCAAAGAGCGCCTCTTGGGTTAATATAAGAGTAGCTCCTACCTGCGAGTCCTGGGCCACTATCCATGCCCTGCAATGGTGCCAGAATCTCCACACGCTCACAGCTGTGGGGTGCTTGTCAAGGCTTCAGCTTGAGTAGCCCTGTAGCACCCGGCATCAAAGCTAGGCTTCTCCTTCCAGCCTCTTGTGGAGAGTCTAGGCCTGGACCTTCTCAGTCAACCTGACAGACTGAAAGCCTGGCTCTTAATACCCATAAGTTCTTTAGGGCTCTAGGCCTGATTGGGAATATGGGTATGAGGCTAGGCAAGGTTCAGGGGAGAGGATCCCACCCAGGCTGAGATGGCAGAAGGTTAAAGACCTGCTATTTCAATCTGATTAGTGTCTTGGCTATTTGGATGCTATCATGGACCCTCGCTCGCCTCACTGGGCCCCAGCCCCCTGTGCCCTGGTGCTCAGGCAGGCCTGCACCTGTCCTGTAGCAAGATCACCTTGCTGGGCAAGCCCCTGGGAGGTAAGGCTAAGTGGGGAAATCTGCTCCTCTGGGGTGCAGGCGAAGTCAGAGAGAGAGATTCCTCGCTCCCCTGGAGGCATCTACCTGGAGCAATGACCAGACCAACGCTGGAGTCTGCTTAACACACAACTTTACAAACAGTGGGAATATGGATACGAGGCTAGGCAAGGTACAGCACACAGTATCTGCAAATACAGAGCAAAAGGGCAACAATCCCACTTTCTCTTTGGTGGTTCCACCTCCTTGGCCCAGCTGGCCCGGAAAGAGGGGTACAGTCCAACAGCAGAGCCAGCTCTCCCCCAAGCTCCAGCCCCCTCATCTCATGTCCCAGCTCTCAGTTCACAGCTTCCTTAGTTCCAGCAACACTCTCCTGCCTTTTCCCCATCCCAGAGTATTTAAGCACCATCAACCCCACCCAGCTCAGGAATCTGGCCGCCCCCTGAGCATGCTCGGAGTAGTCCTACCTGAACTCCAGGTTAGGCTTGGAAATGCCATAGGACCCACCCACATGGTCACCATGTGCTCCTGTTTAAGTAAATAACTGATTCCTCTGGCTGTCTCTCCAGCTGCCCCCATGTTCTGTTCAGCATTCACCACAGATGCATCTCTCCCTTTGCAGTTGTTACTTGTTTCCTGCATTAGCTGTGCCTGTTGCTGCACTGGGGATAGTATGGTCCAGGTGCATGTGGGCTAGTTCAGAGTAACTAGCCCGCATGCACCTGATTGTGCTGTGCATGTGCCATTTTGAGGTGATGACTGCACAATTTTCTTGGGGCCCTAGAGATTTGTGTCAGTAGCTTCTGAATGAGGTAGCCTGGCCCCGCTTAACCTCGGCACCTTCCACTCCTTTTTCTTTCCTGCACCCAGCCCTCTGCATTTGATTTGCTTTTCCTAGGATATCTTTCCCAGAGAGCTTGGGACATGAGGCAAATCACTGCACCACTTGCACAAAACAAATCCCCACTTTTATCTGAGGAGCAAAATGGTGTGTGTGTTAGTGCTAAAAGGCTACGAGAGCATAAGAAATGCCATATAGATAGCATCTAGAGTGCCCTCCTAACTCCCTTATTGAAGCTTTACACACAGGTGCCTATGTGCCAGGGGACCATTGTCCCTCTTCCTATTTCTGCTTCACCAGTGAGTCCATTCTCATTTGGAAGCTACTGACACAAATCTCTAGGGCCCCTCTAGGGCAGCTGTATTTCTAACAATGCTCCAAAATGATGTCGTCCTTCATCTCATCCACAACTGACGTTTTGAGGTGTGCTGGAGAAGGACCAGCATGTTGAGTGAGTTCTCCCCACCAACACTAATGAACTTTGGGGCAGTTCAGAGAGACGGGGGTGGGTGGGGGGAGGGGATGCTCTGTGAACATGCCCAGTGGTCCCATTGCTGGAGCCCTGCCAAATAAAAGAGCTGTATGACCAATGACAGGAGTGTATCCGCTTGCACATGAGTCTATAGTGATGTTCAGGCTTCATGATTGCAATTTGGTTATTGGGCATTCATCACGGTGCCAGTAATGCTTCTAGCCCATGGATGATTCCCATTGGAATGCACAATGGCAGCAGGACCCAAGTGCTGATGGCTTCTCTTCAAGGAGTGTGACAGAAGAGGTGATCTACTGCCACAGCTGTATCAGCCCCTCTTAAAGATTTGGGGACAGCAGTAACTGGTCTTTGCTTGTAAAAATCCCTTGAGCTGAAAATTACAGGTTTGGTTTGGGCAAGCATCCATTTCCACCACGGCATCAGTACAGATCCTCCTGGTATACAGGGGATCTGAGGTAGATGAAGTGGGGGGCGAGCGGGTTAGAGCACAGGTGGCGCCTGACTCATGCTGAAGCCAACCAATTGTGCAGTAGATTGTCTTTGAAGGACTATGGCATGGCTAGGGTGGTAGTGAGGGAAGCTCTCCTCTCCGCTACCATAGCAGCTGCAAAATCTCATCTAGCTGAGCTGTTCCAGGCAGTGAATAGTCTGGTGAATCGGGGCTGCCTCTGCCTGGAGGCTGAGTCATCTGCTGCTCGCTGTGAAGAATTTACCATGCACTTTGCAGACAAAATCACTTGTATTCACCATGATTTGGGGGCAGCTAGTTTAATGGCAGAGTTGGAGATTGAGGTTGTGGAGGCTCAGCCCTGTCCTGATTATTTGGATCAGTTTCAGCTGGTATCCCCCACTGATGCGGGGAATGTCCTTGGGGCAATGCGGCAACCAGTTGCAAGTTGGATCCATACCTGTCATGGTTGGTAAAAGCCAGCTGGGAGAGACTGGAGCCTTTGCTGTCTGGGTTTTTCAACACCTTGCTATGGGAGGGCAGGGTACCAGTTGGCCGATCCCTGCTCAAAAAACCATTGCTTGACGCTGACTCCCTGGACAGGTATCGCCCCATCTCTAACCTTCACTTTTTAAGGAAGGTTACTGAACATGGTTGCCCATAAGCTTCAGGGGCATCTTGATGCTATCTGATTTCTTGACTGGTGTCAGTCTGGCTTTTGTCCTGGGTATAGTATTTGTCCTGAAACTGTGCTTGTGGCTATGGTCAATGATCTACGTCGAGAGATCAATAGGGAAAATTGTACCCTACAGATCCTGTTAGACATTTTGGTGGCCTTTGATACAGTTGATCATGAGGTGTTGATGACACGAATGCAGAACCTTGCAGGATCTGTGGGATGGCTCTTGAGTGGTTCTGTTTCTTCCTGGTGGGGAGGTTCCAGCAGGTAGTGATGGGAGATGGTTCATCCTCCTCCTGCCCCCTGTCCTGTGGGGTTCCACAGGATTCCTTCCTATCTCCCCTCCTGTTCAACCTGTATCTAAGGCCACTGGGCAAGACTGTGCGTAGATTTGGGAAGAGCTGCCATCAATATGCAGATGACATTTGGATCTATTTATCTTTTTTATCTGACCCAGGTTCTGAAGTCTTGGTGCTTGCTCAGTGCCTGGTTGCCATTGGGAACTGGATGCGGGTGAGAGAATTGAACCTGAATCCAGACAAGATGTTGGTTGGCCAGCCCTGTGACCTGGGGGAGATTGGGATGCCCATTATTGATAGTGTATAGCCTCCCCCTGTTTACTCTAGTTCTCAGTCTTGGGGTGCTCCTGGATCCTGAGCTACGTCTGGAACATCAGGTCACAGTGGTGGCCAGGAGTGCCTTTTACCAACTCCATCTGGTGAGAAGGGTGCATCCCTTTCTCTCAGAATAGGGATCTGGCAACCATCATACGTGCCTTCATTACCTCAAGACTAGACTACTGCAATACACTCCACGTGAGGCTGCCCTTGAAGACTGTTTGGGGGGTGCAGCTTGTGCAGAACGCGGCAACCCACCTTTTGATGAGAGCACACAAGACTGATGCTTCAGAGTTTGCATTGTCCGTCAGTAGCATTCCAGGCACAATTCAAGCTGCTGGTTTTGACTTATAAAGCTGTAAACGACCTGGGCCCTGCATATCTAAAGAACTGCCTTCCACCTTTATGTTCCTCTGCAGCCTCTATGATCAGCCGAGAGTGCCCTCTTGCAAGTTCCATTATTGACCCAGGTCCATCCATCCCAGACCCGCAGAGGTAGCTGCTCCAGTTTTGGAACTCCCTTCCTTTGGAGGTTCCCCTGAGCCCTAGTTTGAGCTTCTTCCACAGGCAGTGTAAGACCTATTCATTCAGCCAGGTATTTAACGGGCAGGGGTAGATCTGGGGGTGGGGGTGTAGTATTAGTTTCTTTTTCATTACACTCTCGCTGTAGTTCCAATATAGGTAGTGGCCAACTTGGAGAATAGCAAGAAAATTTTAAATTGAAGTGTTTTATGCCTCTGTGACATCACCCATCCCTCACCTTCCTCTTGCCCATAAATAGGTGCTTGACCAAGTGTTTCCAGTTCTTTTCTTCCCACCTTCAGCAGACTAGAATAGCAAGAACTGATGTATGGCCCATGCTAAGGGCTTCAGAAAGTGTACTGACTGCAAGGCTAAAATTCCTGAAACCGACTTGCGCCACTGATGGTGCTTATTCTGCTTGGGGCCAGAGCACGTTATCGGTGCCTGCACTGCGTGCCACGGCTTTAAACTGCACACCAGAAATGAGAGAGTTCGGCGCCTCACAGAAAGGGCTATATCTGCATGGGACCCAACTCTGTCAACAGAGGCACGCTCTGAGCGGCCCCATCCTTCTGCTCTGGCCAGTGACCGCAGGGAGATGCATGCACCTCTGTGGTGTTGCCTACACCTGTCCTCTCAGGCTCCTGCAAAGCTGAGGACACCTCACTCCTACCCAGGGAGGTCTCCTCCATGCAGAGGGAAGACCTATCCAGAACTGTTCTTACGGGTAGCAAACCCTGGAACCTGACGGGACACTAAAAAGAAAGATAGAAAGGGCCCTTCGACACCTGACGTACCATCTAGACATCCTCCCTGTGAGGAGAGTACTACTGATACCAAGGGTTTGGGACTAACAAATTTCATTCCCTCTAGAGAGGTGTTGCTGGATGAGGCATGTGAGGTGTTAGCCCTGCTAGAACACCACCTGCTTTTACCTCCCTTTCCCCAGGTAACAACTCCCAGGGCGGGACCCTGTGGGCAGCTGCAAGCTGTGTTTGGGGCTGTGGGGACAGACTGCATTGACTGGAAGAACCTGATGCCACTCTGCTTTTCCCTCCCCTTCCCCAGGTAACAAGTCCCAGGGTGGGGCCCTGTGGGCAACACCCAAAGGGTGTCAGCCGTTGACTGGGGCGGGGCGCCCGGGGGGCCCTCTGCCGGACAGACACTACATCTGTCATCATGCGGCCCATCATGGCAACAGATGTGGCAATAGAAAAAACTGGCAGCTCAGCCCGAGCTCCAGCTACGGCCCGGCAAGTGCTTGAGTGAGCCCTGAGGTCAGCAGGATGCAGGGTGGTGAGGCTGAGAAGCGTGC
Source organism: Sphenodon punctatus (assembly GCA_003113815.1). Taxonomy (NCBI): domain Eukaryota; kingdom Metazoa; phylum Chordata; class Lepidosauria; order Sphenodontia; family Sphenodontidae; genus Sphenodon; species Sphenodon punctatus. The sequence continues at coordinate 1,545,087 of QEPC01015765.1, read as the reverse complement.
TTGGGACAGGAAGATCTTTGGTGCGCCCCCCCCCC
>QEPC01015765.1:1519713-1544952 GCA_003113815.1 Sphenodon punctatus | reverse complement strand
GCACTTTAGGACCATTACCACATAACTCTTAAACTCATTATTTAGAGAAGGGACAGTTCACTTCTAAGTTCAGATAAGAAAGGAATTAGGGAGGTTTAGGAGGGTCTTTATCTAGACCGAAACCAATTGTATTCTTGAGCTAAAGGAGTCCTCCTGTAAACAAGGTAATCTTCAAAGGTAGGGCTTATCTATCTGAGGAGAACCAGAGTCTGTCTAATTTTAAAGGTAAAGCAAGCATTCCTAGCATGACGGGGTAACTATAGGTTATAAACTCTTTAATATTGTCCAAGATGGCAGAGGGTACTATAGGACAAAACAAAATATTGGGGTTTTCTCCATCAGTAATATAGATGGAAGGATTGATTTATTGTATTATATTGATTTATGTGCTATTGTTGGTTGTGTATTTCTCTTTTGTTTGTTAGCCGCCTCGAGTCACCATAGGCGAGGGAGTGTGGGATACAAATAAAAATTTGATTGACCTAGCACCACTGATACATAAATCCGTGCTCTGGGTACTCCGCCAATTGCCCCTGCCATGCAATGATGCTGAGGAACTTCCTTCCAGGAAGCTGGAGTTACTTCATCCCCGGCCTCTAAGGCCTACTGTCTTTCCCGTGCAAATGCTCAACTTCACTACCAGCTTCCACATCTGCCCTGACTGTCACTCCGATGTCGGCAATGATTTGAGCCTCAGTGCAGCAGCATGCTGCCTTGCACCTCGGTATGGAAGTGGCCTACTGTGATGAGATGGTGCTGAGGGACCGTTGAAGGTCCCTCCACACCACCCATTGATAACAAGGAGCTCTCCTCAGTGGACAGATTTGATACATTAGTAGATCAAGATTGGTCCCCTACACAACCTCTAGACTGGGGACAAATCCTGCCTTTAAATTTTTTTTAGCCCATATAGCAGCAATGGAGGGTGTGCCTTTAGTTTCTCAGAAAGCTCAAGAGTCATTCGCCCATTTGATACCCTGTATACAGGTCACAGGGAAATAATTGCTCTGTCATTAGCTAAGACTCTTGAGGAAATTAAGAAAGTCAGGGGATAGGCAGTGTCCTATTGTGGATTGGTAACTGGTTAAATGATAGGAAACAAAGAGTAGGACTAGGTGCTCAGTTCTCATAATGGAGGAAGGTAAATAGTGGAGTGTCCTAGAATTCTGTACTGGGACCGGTGTTGTTTAATGTATTCATTAATGATCTGGAAAAGGGATTTGAGGTGGTCACATCTGCAGATGACACAAAGTTACTCAAGATTGTTAAAACATGAGTGGACTGAAGAATTGCAAAAGGATCTTGCGAGACTGGGTATCTAAATGGCAGATGAAATTTAATGTGGACAAGTGCAAAGTGATGCATATAGGGAAAAATAATCCAAACTATATATACATAATGCTGGGTACTAAATTAGGAGTTACCACTCAGGAAAAGGACCTTGGAGTCATTGTGGACAATACGTTGAAATCCTCAGCTCGGCGTGTGGTGGCAGTGGTCAAAAAAGCAAACAATGTTAGGACTTATTCATAAGGGGACATCGAATAAAACAGAAAATATCATAATGCCTATATATAAACCTATGGTGTGATTGCACCTTGAATATTGTGTGCAGTTCTGGTCACCTCATTTCAAAAAAGATATAGTAGAAATAGGAAAGGTACAGAGAAGGGCAACAAAAATGATAAAGGGTATGGAACAGCTCCCCTATGAAAAGAGGTTAGATAATTTACAGCTCTTCAGCTTGGAGAAGAGATGACTGAAAGAGGATATGATAGAAGTTTTTATAAAATCATGATTGGTGTGGAACAAATAAATAGGGAACGGTTATTTGCCCTCTCAAATAGTAATAGTACTAGAACTAGGGAATGCCCTATGAAACTAAAAAGTAGCAGATTAAAAACAAATAAAATATTTGTTTACTCAACGCACAATTAAGTTGTGGAATTTGTTGCCAGAATATGTGATCAAGGCCAGTAATATAGCTTGGTTTAAAAAAGGATTGGACATGTTTCTGGAGAATAGGTCCATTAGCAACTATTAGCTGGGTAGGTTTTGGGGATTGTAACTTCTTACTGTCAGGAGCTGGGAGTGAACAGCAGGGAACAGATAGGAAAAGATACACTCCTGTCACAATCCCCCCAGTAGATTCCAGAGTTCTTAAAATGTACCCTGTCCTGAGGGAGGGGCATGAGTTTCTGCTCTCTCACCCGGCTCCCAATTCACTTATAGCCACAGCTGTGGCAGAAAGGTCTTAAAGTGGGGGGGAGGGACCCCCTGGTCAACCCCCTGACAGAGCGGGAAAGTGCATATACGTGCTGGACAGCAAATCCTACTCTATGGCAGCACTTTGTATGAGAGCAGGCACAGGTTACCTGGCCCTTATGGCACGGGTTAATTTCAATGCTGTGGGATGCCCTCTCTCGCTTTATCTCCGATCTTCTGGTTACATATAATTATAAATGATGGGCTGGAGGGGTTGAGACACTTTACTAGAGTGTCTCATGATGTTGCTACCACAGGAGCAAGAAGGATGATCGCCATCCTTCGATGGCCATAGTCACTCAGACACACCTGGCTTATGTCCTCGGGTCTCGCCCTGGAGGATTAATATATAGTTGAAAACCTCCCTTTTGATAGAGAGAGACTGTTTGTAGCTTCCACCAACCAGGAGCTCAAACAGCTGAAGACAAACAGCAGCATGACTCATTCTGTGAAACTTATAATCTCAGCACCAGGCCCGAGCCTCTGATCTGATGCAGGGGGAAGGCTTCACCAATTCCTGAGGCCATAAGGGCCCTCTCAGTATGCCTTCTCTATTGATTCACATGCTTCGACATATGTCTCACACGCCCCCTCGCACACATTGGGGCTGGAATGGGAAGGGGACACTTGCTGTCCTAAATGAGAAGTCAGGGCAGATTCCCAGCCCCCATGGAGGCAGCCGCTCCTCTTGGTTTCTTTAACTATGTGCATTTCCTTCTCAAACAGGTTCATCAGATTCAGTTGCTCTCAGGCTACATGGTTTAGACAAAAACCCTGCAATTTCCTGACTCAGCCGAGGCACCTGATCCACCCAGGTAGAGGAAGGAGAAAGGTAAAGGTATCTGGTGGCTTACTCTCCCTAACCCTGTGCTTCAGAGAAGGAAACTGCATTCGGTGCAAACATTGACTGAAAGGCAGTGGCTTGTCTCCATGGCGCAATGCCTCCAAGCTGTGGTGGTGAGCTCTGGGACGTAGCCTGCAGCTGGTCCCCAGAACCGGCAAATGTCCCTCATTTCATGTTGCAACTGTGGCCATCTCTGAGGGGAACAGAGCCTGGGGCCAGTTGGAATAGGCAGGCGCCAGTCCCCACTTTACCTGGAGATGGGGGGGACCAGCCACCATGAGCATGACATGGGCTGCAGCTCTCACCAGTGCACTGGAAAGAACAAGAAATGGTGAGGATCAGCAGTGGCCTATTTGGGAACCACTGCCCTGGAGATTTCATTTATGTATATCTGTCTGCTTCCTCAAGGTGGCTGTAGAGATGGGGAGTCCATTCCTCACGCAGCCTTAATGAAGGGTTACTTGAAATTATAGGGTTTCAGGTGTGCATCTTCCACCCTCAGTCCCAGCAGCTGTCATCCTGAATTGACATGGAAGCATTGAGGAAATACAGAGGGGAGGCGACAGATGCTGCTGTCTAGCCATACAGCAGAGGCCAGGACAGAAATGGAAGGAGAATAATGGAGCCAGTTGAAACTGGAGGGGAATGTGGTTACTGTGGTTCAGTTTGAGATACTTGGGCTGGTGCTTGCTGGCCTGTACTGTACAGCTCCCCACCATCATGCTGGAGCATCCCCCTGCTGATTCAATGTAAAGTGGGTCCCCCTACTGAATTGCCACCCCTACTTCATGTTGCCCATAGGGCTTCCTTGACTGTCTCCCACTTGAGGTCTGGCTGTAGCATGGCATAAGCCTGCTTAGCTTGTGAAATCTGCCACAGGGTCAGAGCCTAGGAGTGATGACTGTGGGTAGATGTCCCCAAAAGCTGACTTGGGATCCCAAAGAGTTTTATGCTGAAGTGCTCTCCCTCTTCCTCTGCATCCTGCTGTGCTGGGGCCTGTGCTGCAAAGAGCAATAGCTTTGTGTCCCCCTCTTTTGTAGAACAGCTGCAAGTAATGTCCAGTGACCCTCCTCCCCCCTACCCAGGGGGGCCCTCAGCTCCTCTCATTGAAGAGAAGACAGGACTGCCTTCACCATCAGGTGAGTTAGTTAAACCCTTCCTTTTCCCCCCAGTTGGTGCAGCGCCTGTCCCAAATCTGGGGAGTTTGGGCCATGTTGGAGTGCTTCATGGAAGATGCTTCCTCTCAGCAGAGCAAGAGCTGCCATCAGTGCTGGGAGAACCTTTGCTGGCCTTTGTTGTGGATCCTCAGTCAGAAAAAGAAAAGTTGCTTTTTCAGTTTTTCGTCTTTGACAAAATCCTGAAAATCTTCACCAAAAATGGGATTCTTTCCCCCCCCCCCCCCAATAATAATCTGTTTTAAGAAGCTGTCTTGTGGGCAATTGCTTTCCCAGCTGTAGTCCCTCCAGGGCTCATTGCCAGGCCAGAGTGTTCCTTTGCCTGCCCTTGGCCTGGTGGCTGCTCTCCCGCTCATCATTCCTCTCCTCTCTGGCTTCTTGCTTATCTGAGCTTGCCCACCTGTTCTCTGTCCACCCATGGTGCCCTCAAAGTGACCAATTTAGTTTTCTCCTTTTTATCCCTGGCCAATCTTGTTTGTTAGCAAAACAAAAGTTCCAGGCAGTTGCAGACACCCGTTTGCTCCAGGGAGTTGTGTGTTGATCACAACCAAAAACATCAGCTGTTGTGAATTGGGTCTCCACAGCAGTGTCATTGCATTAGGCTTGTGAGCTGGTGGCTCACGTTTCTCCTTGCCTCTTCCCTACCCCTCTTGAATGACTTGCTGCAACATCGAATCCATCCTGAGCGGGATGTAGGCCTTTCCCTAAATCTACTGCCCAAGATCAAATGCCATCAAAGTAGTCCCAAGCCACGCTTCCCCAGCATGAGGGAGGTGGGAGTGCCTGTGCGGGTGCAGGGAGTAGAGTGCCACGTCCTCACGTTCAGCATGGTGCAGGGCTACTGTCAGTCACTCCCAGGCTGGCAGCTCACTCTGCTGTTTGCACAGAGGCAAGGAGGACGCCCTAGGTGGAGTGGGGGTGGGGAACCCTGTAGGATCCAGGGCTGCCCCAAGGCCAGAGTCTGGTGGTAGGGAGGCTGTACCACATTGGCCTCTAAGGAGGCAGTCACAGCTACTCTTGGTGGGAGAGACTCTTTTGCCAATTCTGAGGTGTTCAGAGCATCATGCAGTCTGTGTACAGTGTCCAGCCAATAAGTGTCCTGTGCTGAGGCAGCTAGGACAGAGCAGCTTGTTCCTGAGCCCCATCTACTGGTCCCGATGTCTTGTATACGGCCTAGTGGCTTTACCCCTCCCTTGTATTTATTTATTTATTTATTTATTTTATAAATTTTTACCCCGCCCCTCCTGCCATGCAGCTCGGGGTGGCTTCCAAACATTAAAATACAATAAAATCAATTAAAAATTATCATAAATATTATAAAAATATTACAACAGGGCTAAGATACAGTCTAAAAACCAAAAATAGGTGGGGGAACTTGTATAGGCCAAGATGTTCTCTCCTGACCCCTTACCCCCTCGGTTTTCCTGCCATGAGCTTTGTATCAGAGGAGATGGTCTGCTCCCCTTCCTGGCGTGATTGATCACTGCAGTGCATACTGTCCAGCCCTTTCACCAAGAGTCCGTAGTTTGGTTTCTTCTGAACCCACAGCAATAGTGCACTTTCCCTGGGCAAGCAGACTGCAAGTGTATAGCTTCCCAATTTTGTTCCTGGCTGGGTTTAAACCTCCTTGCATTATGCATATCTTTGCCCATAGGGATCAGGGTCCCTCCTTGCGGAGTTGGCTCTAGCTACAGCACTGTATCCCCTGAGGCAGTTAGCGCCCATGGGCAGAGAATGTGCTGTTTGCTGAATCCACTACTTCTGCTCACTGGGAAAGCTGCTGAGGAGGCTAATATGGCTGGGCTGGGAGGTGCAGGAACTGGAGTCCCTGGGGAGGGCTGCACCTTTCTGTGGCCTCCCTGAGAGGATGGCTGCAAGGGTCCCCTCAGCATGGTGCTAGCAGCACATTCCTCTGGGCTGGGAATCCATCTGAACCCCGTGTGTTCCCTTCCAGGCAGAGCCTCGCCTGCTGTGACTCAGCCCCAGAGGACACCCCTGCCACCTTCAGATTTTGGTCCACCCCCTTATGAACCTCCTCCCCAGCCAGGGTTCATCCCCCCTCACATGCCTGCGGAAGGCACGGTGCCCTACATGCCCCCCGGTGAGTATGGTTTTAAGGCACTTTATCCCATAGCATGGGGCAAGCTGCAGTCAGCCCCAGCTCTGCTTTTGATGCCTCTGGGGACCCTCTGCTACTTGATGTATCTTTGTTTGCCAAATAGCAAGCAACTTGGCTTGCTGTCCTGAAGCACAGGGCAGTGAGACCCCCTTCCTCCCTGCCAATGAGCAGCAAGTCCCTTCCCAGGATGCAGTGTGGCTAGTCAGGGTGGGATTAGAGTGTGTGCTTCCTGAGTAAGCTGGGGCATCCTAGAAAGGCAGGAGTGTCCAGTGCTGCTGCATCTCCAGTTGCTGCCATACCAGTGGGCCTTAGGTTGCTCTGCAAGGCCATGGTGTGTGTGCCGCTGCTGTTTCCACTGGACAGGCCATGCTGTGGCAGGGTGGGCTTCATCCCTCCTGGTGCTGCAGCCATCATGGGGCAGGGAATGGATGGCCGTACTGTGCGTGCACTGCCCACACCTCTCCTCAGGCACCACCTGTGTGTTATGATCACCCTCTGATTTCCCCTAGGGGCTGACCGGGACCAAAGCTTCTTGCAGTGCACATGCCTCAGGCCATGGCCAGCTCTAGCAAGTGCACAAGAGCCCATGGTAAACACTGAGGACTGTGGCCCATTGGGAAGTGCTGACACAGTCCAGCGTTTGGGGTAGAAATGACCTGGGACCACTTCTGCAGTAGCTCAGCCTGCGCCATCCTCTGCTGAGCCACCCCTCTCCACACCAGCTTTACAGAGAACAGCTCACTCCGTTGCCTTGAGTATGGCTGGTGCTGAGCAGGGTAATCACCAGTAGTGTGAGCAGGGCATGCTGGTGGGGTTGGCTGGTGGTGTGGGCAGCACCAAGCTGGGTGGTGTGGGATGAACAGCAGTAGGGAGGGCAAGCCATGCTTGTGGGGATGCCAAGGCCTGTGAGTGTGTGTGCTTTCTCTGTAGCAAGCTACTATCCACCACCGGAACCTCGCCCTCCCATGGGCTATTACCCTAAAGCAGGACCATACCCCTCTCCCGCTGGCCACACAGCAACGGTTTTTATGCCATCGGGGGCTGCGACCACAGTGACGGTGCTGCAGGGGGAGATATTCCAGGGCGCCCCTGTGCAGACAGTTTGCCCGCACTGCCAGCAGGCCATCACCACCAAGATCACCCACAAGACCGGTCTCATGAACTTCATCCTCTGCTTCTTTTGCTGCTTTGTGGGGTATGTGAGAGAAAGGGGCAGGACCTGGCTCTTCCCAAGCATCACAGAACTCAGTCCAGCCCCGAGGGCAGGATTAGCCCCTTTCTGGCTGTAGGGCATCCTGGTGAGGGGGCCCCTCTCTGTGCAGTGGCAGCACAGGATGAGCCACTGGTGTATGTCCTCTGGAGTAGTAGGGGGCTGTGGCGAGAGCAGTGTCCCCATCTCCAGCTGGGCACAGACTGTAGCTGGCCTCGCTCAGAGTTGTCTCATGCTCCCTTCCCAAAGTATGCCCAAAGCCCCGAGTCAGAGCTGTCCCCACTCAGCCTGGGCATAGCCAGTGCTGGAAATCCTTCCGTTCCACCACATCAGCCAAAGTAGTGTTCCTCAACTTTTGCATGGGCAAGACCCACCAAAGCATTTTTTAAAAATCCAGGACCAGGAGTAGCCTGATGGTGGCGGTAGCAGCAGGGGAAAGGGGGGGGGGGGTCACAGTCTTAGCAGTGGAGGCAGGAAAGCTGTGGTAAGCCATGTCCATCCTTTCCCGATCCTGCCTCGCTCCCTTAGCGACACAGACAGCTGGAATAAGTGGCAGGAAGGGACTCGGGAATGTGATGTGGCTGCACCAAGTCACCTGCTCCCAGACCCCTCCTGGGACCCATCAAATAGTTTCTGACCCACAGGCAGAGCTTAATTTACAGGCAGTGGGGACACTTGGCAGGGCTCAGTCTCAGCAATTAAATTGGAGGGGGAGGGAGGGGGAGCGAAGCCCTGGGAAATGTTCTCACTAGGCGTGTGCACCCTGAAATATGAAGACATCTTTAAAAAGCAAACAAAAAAGAAACCACCATAGCATAGTAGAACTAGAAAAGGTAGCGAGGACAACAAAAATGATGGGTATAGAACGGCTCCCATATGAAGAGAGGCTTGATAGGTTAGTGCTCAGCTTGGAGAAGAGATGACTGAGAGGAGATATGATCATGAGTGGTGTGGAGCACGTCAATAGGGAATGGTTATTTACCCTCTCTAAGAGTACTAGAACTAGGGGACACTCCATGAAATTAACTAGTAGCAGAATTAAAACAAGTAAGAGAAAATATTTTTTCACTCAGCGCACAATTAACTTGTGGAACTTACTGCCGCAGAAAGTGGTCACGGCTGGTAGTGTAGCTAGTTTTAAAAAGGGATTAGATAAGTTTTTGGAGGATAGATCCATTAATAGCTATTAGCCGAGTAGGTTTTGGGAACGTAACCTCTTGCTGTTCAGGGCTGGAACAACAGGGAGTTGCTCATTGTGACCTGTTGGGTACTTCTCCCAATAGAGATTGGCCACTGTTGGAGATAGGATGCTGGGCTTGATGGACCATTGGTCTGACCCAGAATGGCACTACTTATTTACAAATTAAGCACTGACCACTAGGCTGTAGTATGATCTCTGCCACAGGAGCAACCATTGCTCCCACGAGGAGGCATTCCTTCATTATTAGTAGCAGGCTCCTACTGAGCTAAACTTGCTGCTTGGCTCCAGTTCGTGGGCATGGCAGGACATGAGATTGATACAGCTTCTCAGTGATGCCAAGATCCCCAATGACTTTCAGACCCCTAGTCTGTCAGCCGGGGAATAACCTGCATCTCCCTGGAGGTGGCCAATGCCATCTTGCTGGCTTACCTCAGGGCCGTGCCTGTGTCCCACATGACCCCCCAATTATGGTGCCAGGGCTATCCAATGTGAGAATGGGGAGGGCCAGGACAGAGACCTTGTTGTGTTCCTCTTACAGGGTTCTGCTTTCTCCCTTCCAGGTGTGATCTGGGCTGCTGCTTGATCCCATGTCTGATAGACGAGTTCAAGGATGTGACACACACTTGTCCCAACTGCGAAGCCTATATCTACACGTACAAGCGCATGTGCTAATGGTGCCGCCAGAACGATACCGGCTCCCCTCCCCTGTAGCTGCTGTGTAGAATGTTCCCTTGCTTTGACTCTGTTAGCTGTGTGTGTGTGTGTGTCCTCCATCTCAAAGAGCTTTGAATGCCTTATTAGAGCAACGGTACTGGATGGCCAGTGAAGCCTCCTGCACAGGGCAAACAATCAAGACCTCAGCTCACACTACTTTGGGTCAGACACTCCACTTTTTGCGCAGTATTCTGACTAGGATTGCAAGGGGGAGGGCCCAGTTGTAGAGAACTGGTTCTCTTCTCTGAATGTCCCTTCCCTGTAGCTGCAACGTGGGCCACCGTATGGTGGTTTAGTCTTACCTCACCCCAATCCTCTCTGCTTCTTGACTGTCCACTGATCCATGTGACTGAGGGATACAGATAGACGCCAATAAGTGGCAGTGAGTGAGGAAAGACCTCTGCCCCAGTTAGTAACGAAGAGGGTAAAGGAGGTAGTAAAATCCCTTCCACTTTGTGCAGATTTCTCTCATTCCCTGGCAACTGTAAATCGTCAGAGATGCCCAATCCCCTCTCATAGGGCATGTGTGCTAGGCTCAGTGCCAGGCTTTGTCAGTTCAGATGCAGCTTTGTGTTTTACTGATGCTAAATGAAGATGTTCCTCCATCTGTCTCTCCTTAGCAGGGAGACAAGTCTGGCCAGGTTTGGTATCTCTGCTACACTCCTGGGTCCCTATCATGCACTGCCCTCTTGTTGCAGCATGAAAGAGGCAGCTTTGATTTGATTGTGCCTGGTGAATGCTCCTGTGGAGGGTGGCCAGGTCCCCTGGGACAGGCCAGCCACTCTTCCCAATTCCTCAAAGCCCTGCTCTGTTGCAGCAAGTCTTGGAGTGTGATTCTTTCTGTAACCAAAGAGAAACCCAGAGCCAGTGGGCTGTATGGGGAGCCTGGCCTTGTGTTTGCCAGGAGGACCAGGATCAATCCACTGTCTCTGCAAGGAGAACCAGCCAGCCCCACCCCCTCAGCTTTGGGTTAGTGTACTTGGAGTGCACACAGATTGGCCCATGAGTGCTTCTGTATTGGAGCTGATGTTGAGAACCCAGAGTTGGGGCCCATTCCTTCTGTAGCTCTGCATGGAGTTGCATTTTTTCCTCTCCTTGTTTCATCCCCACCTGGAAGTGTCCCAGGACAGAGCATGGACTCAAAGTTCCCGGAATGGGGTCTTTGTTTCATCCCCAGGTTTGATTTTCTCTGCATTTGCAAGGTGGGTTATGTGGGGGCCTTGCTCTCACCTGTTCGTATTTATTTTCCTGTTTTCCTAAGGCCGAGGCAGTTGTGGCTTGGTGTTAGCCTGAGTACCCATAGTCTGGGGTAGATCCATAGTCCATCCCAAGAGCCCCTTGCAGGTATCACAGCTGGCAGGCTCCAGGGAGCCCTGGTTCATGTGTGACATGGATCCCCACACCCAGTACATTGGGGAGGTCTGTTCTCAGCAGCTCTAGTAAAGCCCAGCTCCCTCCATCCAAGTTAGACTTGTGGTTCTGCCTTAGTAAGCTGCATGGGAAGTGCTGTGAGCCCAGCCAGCCCCCACCTTAGCTGCCTGTCTCCCTAGACAAGGTTTGTATCTAGTGTCTTGGTCCTGTTCACACCTCTCTTGCACGTGTGTGTTTGGTGGATCAAGACCTCAGGAATTGCCTCTTAATACACTGATTTTGCTGTCTAGAGACTGCTATTCCCCATTTCCCAACTAGATTACGGTGCATCCAAGTGTGTCAATACCTCAGCAAAGTGATGTAGCCGTTTCTTTTATGTTAGTTTATTTGTGTTGATAAAGGGCTGCCAGGCTGTAACTGTGACTTACTAATGATGTGAACCCCTCAAATCTGTTTGGTTTTGCACTAACTCCACTGGAAGAGGTCCTGTCCTGTCTTGGATGTGAGGCTGGAGCCAAAGCCCAGCCGATGATGAAGCTGCAACCCAAGGTCGATCCTTTTGCCCAGTTGCCTGTTCAGTTGTTCTGTGCCTCCCCTTGCTCCAGCCCTTGTAATCTGCCCTGTTTGTACCTCTTGAGTGCACAGTGTCAAAGTGCAGCCTGACTCCTTGACTGTGAAATGGTATCTGGAAAGCTGCAGCCTGCCTGCTAGCTGGGTGGGGTTGGATTTTGCAGACTAGGTTTCCCTGGGCTTTGTTCAGTGTTGAGAGTAAATTAGTTCTGCTCAGAATAACTATTGATGCTTTTACATACTGTTTGTATATAAATAAAAGACCCTGAGCTCAGCATGTGCATCTGATTGGCTCAAGAATGTAGCAACCGGTGGCCTTTGCTCAGTTGTGCCGCAGCTGGGGTGGGGGTGCTACAGAGGGAGGAGGAAGCAGCATGGCTGGTGTGGCAGGTGTCAAGCAACAACTCCTCCAGCTAGATGCAGAATAGACTCAACTGTGACATTTCACTGTAGAGCTTTCTGCCAGCTGCCAACAAACGCAGGAGACTGCGCCGAGTGGAGAGAGGCCCTTCCCAATTTCATGAAGCAAAGCACACAGCAAGACTGGCAGCCTGGTCTCTCTGAGAAGTGTGTTAATCTGCTTAAAGATGTTAGCAATTCATATATAAAGAATGGGTTTACATTGTCCCCACCCCTTACTTTCTCTCACTAACCTCTGCCAGAGGCATGCAGTGGTTGAGGCATCAGACCACACATCCCTGAAGGTTCAAGGGTTTGTTTTTATACTGGACAGTCACTTGTCTCTTCAGTTACTTGCCGGCTTCTCAGGCTCCCCCCCGCAGGTCCTGTGCACCACACAATGAGGCTCTGCCTCCAGTTACTGGCTCCTGGCCTCACCAGAGCAGATCAGCTGGCTGGCAGTAGCTATTCAGCCCTGGCTGCGCAGGCACAGAAATGGGGTAGCCAAGTTGCACTTCTGTGTCTGTGCAGACAGGGCTTAATGGTTGGTGGCAGCAACAGGACGAGGGAGCCCAGGGGTTGTGAGGCCACGCAGGTGTGGATTGTCAATGAGGGCCAAGGCCTGAGGGCTGTCTCTCATCCCCGACAGATCATCCCCCCACCTACCTCCAGGAGGCATGCCTCCCACTTTGAGAACCTCTGGAATAGAAAATAAAAGAGAAAGCATAATGCTGCTGTCTTGGTACGTTAAGAAGTTTATATGATAGAAGTTTATAAAATCATGAACAGCGTGGAAAAAGTAAATAGAAACTGCTGTTTGCCGTTTCTCGCACTAAGAGAACAAGAGTCTCTGAAGTTAAATGGCAGCAGATTTTAAAACAAACAAAAGGAAGTACTTTTTCACTCAGCAGGCAATAGCATTGTGGAACTTGCTGCCAGAGTGAAAGCCAGCACCGTAAACTAGCTTTAAATGAAAACTAGATAAATTCTTAGAGGATAGGGCCATACATGCTTACTAGTTGTGGATTAAATCTCTGGCTACCTGTAGCTGAGAGTGGTTAACAGGAGGGTTCATGCCTTCATGACCTGTACTTTTACTTCTCTTGAGCTATTGTAGCTGACCACTGTCAGAGAGTGATAGACCATAGGTCTGACCCAGTATGGCACTTATTATTCACCCCTGGGAAGGACTATTGTTATCAAGATCCACTTCATGGAGAAACCATTTTTAGGCAACTAAGATCAAAGCCATGCTGTCAGCTGCTGTAATTAGGAAATTCTGGGATACCTATGCAGAAAAATCTACAATGGCTGCTTTGCAGATCTACCGTGCAAAGGTTCTTTCTCAAATTGCTTAGGGGGCAGAAGTCTGGGGCTTTGATACAGATTATTCCATTAATATCCCCCAAAATAAGTTTTTTGAGAGGAATTTTTGGGCTTCCTCAGTCTACTCTGTCCACTCTGGCAACTTATTTAAGATTCGAGATGGGGATGGAGAATTTGGTTACCATAATGACAAGTAAACTTTTGGTGGTATTCATTTAAAATACTCACTTATTCACCTTTAAGATATCCCAAGATGTGTTTATTTGAGGATTGTAATCATTATTACACCCAATATTCACTTTGGTTGAGGTTCGTTTGTAATCCTCTTAGAAGAATTGGTCTTGGTTATTATTTTACCAATGACCATAGGCTTTTTGTCCTGGAGGAGAGGGCTTTGGTTTTCCAGAGATTATATATCTCCTGGCAGGAGGATTTTGCAGTCTCCCAGTTGAGGAGTATTGCACACCTCTATTGTCTATGGAAGCCAGACATAGGGACTGAAAAATATTTAACTATGGAATTGAGTAGTAAGTTAATTATGGCTCTTTGTAGGCTCTGACTCGAGCAGATGCTGTCAGCTGTTTTGGAAGGTAGGAGAAACTATATACCCCAAGAACTGAGGATCTGTGCATATGGGGTTGGGATTATTGAGGATATTATCCATTATGTTTTCCATTGTCCTCGTTTTAATGAAATCAGAAAATCCTATTTGTCCCCACATATAACAAGATCTAGTTTCTTAACTTGCCGTGAGCAACTGATATGGCTATTTCTGTAGAACGATTGTAAGATCTTGGCTACTTTTGTTTATAAGGTGGAGGCAATTAGACGACAAGTAATGAAAGACCTTCCTATCCAGATTTGACTTCCCCTATTCGCGGACTTGCTTTTTGATTGCATTAGGGGCCTTGTTTGTTCATACCAGTGCTCTGCCCAGGAGCAAGGACTTGATCTTGTCATCAGGAGCCTTGTTTGTTCCATACTAGTGCTCCACTTAGGAGCAAGGACTTGAATCTGCCATCAGGGACCCAGTTCGTATATACCAGTGCCCTGTTTAAGAGCAAGGTCTCAAACTTGTTATCAAGAGCCTAGTTTGTCTATATTAGTGCTTCACTTAGGAGCAAGGACTTCAACTTGTCACCAGGGGCCCAGTCTGTCCATGCCAGTGCTCCATTTAGAAGTGATGATGTGAATTACCTGAGTATGTTTTCCTTGTGTTCTGTATATACAATTTTAAAATGTGTATTAATACATTTAGATTTTATTTTGTTACTTTGTATAATATTTTTGCTTGCTTGCTTGCTTTTCTTGGGCCAGCGTGAGAGCTAGTGCCCTGAAGCTAATAAATAATAAATGAAATAAAGGTAGGCAACACTTGCATGTTAGAGAGTGAAACTGTGAAATCCCCCTACAAAGAAACACAGTCTCAAAATTGTACAGTATGTTGGTTTAAGGGGTAGGGTGGTGCATGGAAAATCTGAAGTGGGTCCAGTAAGCTAAAGTTATGAATGATTTTAAGTTAATTGCTTCATGTCACTTCACTCAAGTCAGATGGTTTTTCGGGGCCTGATATCTTTATTTTAGTGAGTTATGCCTGGAAAATTGTTATGGAAAGAGCTAGAGAAGTCTAGTAGCAGCTTGTGATGGAGGGGCAGTGATCAGTGAAGTAGAAAAACATTTATCAAAGTTGGAAAAATGTATTCTTAATTGTTCAGAGCATGTGCAGTTATTGCTGGAAGTGAGTGGGGTTCCTTTCTCCCTGGTAGAGCCGGCAGCTATGCAGCTGTTCCTATGTAGAGACAAGAACCAGCATCACCGGCGCTTCTATAGAGAGCAAATAGGGCTGCTTTCAGACCTCCCCCCCCCCCTTGCAAGGGGGGGGGGCTTGCATATTCTGGCTGCAGAAGGGAATACGCAACCAGGATATGCGCAGGGATTGGCTGGTCTGAAAGCTCCCCCTCCCCCCAACGTGGCTTTGCCATAAGACACGCACAGGGATGCAGAGCAGGATTTCCGCGCGGAGGGGCGGACTTTCAGTCCAGCTGCTCCCTGCGCATATCCTGGCTGCGCATTCCCTCCCGTAGGCAGAATGCTGCTGGAGGCAGGAGGGGCTTGGGTTGTGTCTGGAGAGAAAGCTCCAGACATCAAATTTACCAGACTGGCTGACAGAGTAAAGAGCCAGGAGTCGGTGTCTGCAGCAGCCCCAGAACCTGCCTCGGAGTTCTGTCGCTCTGTTTTGTGCACCCCCATCTGCCATAGCAGGCATCTGGCTATGTGCTGACAATGGGACACCCCCTGTCTTCCCCTATGGCTCTTCTCCCTAAATCCAACCAAGGCCTCCATCCACCCCCAGTCCCTCACCCTATGTCAGCCTTTTAATAATAATAATTTTATTAATGTATTAGCAAAGCCATAACATAACAATAAAAAACAAACAACAAAAACAAAACAACCAGCCAAGTACACCATATATCACAATATAACAAAGTTAAGCTGAGATGAGGGGGTCTCTAAGTCCCTTTACCCATACACTGAGTCCTGTCTGACCCTTTAAGCAGTAATACATTATACAAGAAGAGGGCAACCCCTTTTGCTATCTCCTCCTCTTGTCCATTCAAAAGCCTTAACCAAGGGGGCATGGCATTGGGGAGGCAGTCAGGGCAGGGGGCTAGCCACCTAATCCGAAGAACCTGGGTCCTTGCAGAGGTAAGGAGAGTATGTTCCAGTGAGCCCACAGGCTGCACAGATCCCTCAAAACAATTGCAAAAACAAAGGGAGGGGTGCAATCCCATAAACCTGCCTTCCGTAGTGGCCGTGGGGAAGATATTCATCCGGGCCATTGTGAGACACCTCCTAACCTGCGAGGATAAACTATATTGGAGGTAGGGGGCAGGAAGGTGGGCCAATTCATACAGATCCATGAAGCTTTCCAAGGACCTCTTGCCCCGTGCCTCTGCTATTTCCTCCTGCCTACTGATATCCAATACCGCATATCCAAGACAGGCAAGGCTGTCCAGCGAAAGGCCGATCTCACTAAGTTTGCCTCTGACCTGGTCCACCCACAAATCGTGGGTGCCAGTTCTTAGTACCAGGGATGCAAGGGGAGCAGCCAGGCCATGATGCAGTTTAAGTCAATAGCCTAACGAGAGTAACCATACCTGGGTACCCATAGGCAGAGCACCACACTCAAGGCGGACAGCACAGCAAGGGGCATGGTTGGGAAGTGCTAGGATAGCTCTCAAAAACATGGTCTGTATCCATTCTAATGTAATGAGTTTCCCCAGTGCCCAAAACTGAGCCCCGAAGAGTAACTGGGAGAGACACTTTGTTTGGTATACCTTAAGGGCAGGGAGGATAAGACTGCCCCCCCCCCCCAATCTAAAAAAACTGCATATGCCTTTACCTACTGTCTGGGCTTGTCTGCAGTCCACAATCGAATGTGTTGTCCAGGAGCTGTTGGCTCGAAAAATAAGACCAAGATACTTATAACAGGTGACCTGATCTAATTTGTGTCCACCCAGCGTCCAATTGTACACCTTCCGCTTTGTTGAGAAAATCACTATCTTGGTTTTCTCATAGCTGACCTCGAGAAAATTGTGAGCACAATAATGCTCCAATGCCAAGAGTTGCCTGTTCAGGCCCACACGGGATCTGGATAATAAAACGGCATCGTCGGCGTAGCACAAGATGGCCACCTCCCTGGACCCTATCTTGGGAGGATGATTAAGAGTTGATGACACTACCGGTATCAGGTCATTTAAATATATATTGAAGAGCATAGGGGCTAATACACAACCCTGCTTAACCCCTCGCTCAGCCCTGATTACCTCAGACAAAGTACCCCTATTATCCAACCTAATACGGAGGGAGGTATTGGTGTACAACCGCCGTTTAAGGCACAGAAGTCTCGGGTCAATAGTTGTTAAAGCTAGTTTCCCCCACAGATGACTTTGTGAGACCAGGTCAAAAGCTGAGCGCAGGTCGACAAACACTGCATATAACCCGGTACTACGGTGGTACTTCTTAACTAGGTGATTTAGAACGAAACAATGGTCAGCAGTTGAACAGCATGACCTAAACCTGTTCTGTTCATCATACAAAAACTTCTCTTGCTCCAGCCAATTCTCCAGCCTCCTGAGAAGGAGTCTGGCATACAGCTTACTGGCCACACAAAGAAGACTGATCGGCCTGTAATTGCTCGGCTTCTCAGGGGGGGCCCTTTTTGTAGATAGGGACAATCTCTGCTTGTTCCCAAAACAGGCAGATCTCCAGTCTGATTTATCCCGGTGAATAGAGCAGCCAGAACAGGTGCCCACCAAGTTATATTGGCCTTAAATAAATCCACCGGGAGATCATCTACTCCCACCCCCTTACCCTTTTTTAGTCCCTGAATAATCTCCACCTCTCCAATGGTAACAGACCAGCTAAGGAGAGAGCCAAGATTAACATTAAGGGGCTCTGGCACAGGGTCTGCCGCATACAAGCTAGAAAAATGTTTATCAGATTTTCTTTCTGCTCCTTCCCACATCCTTTTACCAATCTCCAGAAGAGGGCAGTGTCCTTACTTCGGGCAGCCTTTTCAATTTCCATCCATTGGTTGGTCAGGCATTTAAACTGTCTCCAGTTGCCTGGATTAATGCTGCTGCATCCAGGCAGCTTGGGGAAGTGTAAAAGGGCTTCCCTGCCTTAGCGCATGCACACACACAGGTGAAATGCAGTGGGGCAGAGAAGTGGCCAGAACCACAGGGACTCCCCATTACCTAGAGGTGTCGGAGCTGGGGGTGTGCGCCCGTGCTATTTAACTAACTCCCATTCTAGGGAAGCATTAAATGTCTCACTCTTCTGATGCTGCACAACTTAAAATACATGGAATTGTAAAAGCCTTATTAAAACTGCACACAGAGCAGCTTTGAAGGGAGAAAGAAAACCAAGGATTTCACTGCTTCCTCTGGGTCTTGTGTTCAGAGCAGGGTGGTCACTTGAGAAAACTCCCTTAATGGTGGAGCTACCACAGCCACTGTTTGACAAGGAACAGCTGTGTGATATGAAGTATTTAAGTGGCTACACTGCTGCTGGAACTGCCCAGAGCTTCAGTCTGGGTTAGTTTCCTAAACTGGCCCAGCTTCTGTTGCAGTTGGTTAGCACCCAGGAGCACTCACGAGGGCCTTCCTATCCCTCTGGGCAATCCCCATCATCAGGCTCAGCTCTTAATGCCCAGCATGTACCTCTATGAACAGGCAAAGCCCCACTTCACCCTGTTACAGCCAGACTTGGGTGGGGTGGGTATTATGTCCTCAGTTCCTTCCAGGGGGGAGATGGTATTGTCATCAGCCCTGCCCAGGGGTAGAGGGGTGCTTTCCCCCTCTTCCTGGCTCCCCCCAGGATCTTCCCAGTTTTGTTCCAAGCCTTGGAGAGCGCCCCCACTCCTGGCAGAGTACCACCCCCACCCCCAGGTGCGAGTGTCATTCCCTGTCCTTAAACTCCAGCCCTTTGAGAGCGGCAGATCTTTGCCTGGGGCAGTGTATAAAAGTCAGGCTGGGGCTGGCTTTGCTTTAGAAGTAGCTGGTGTCCATATCTTTAAGGCTAGGCTGATGCTTCTCTTTCTCTAGCTTGTCCAATTTCCTGTTGTAACAGGTAACGCACATTAGCCTCTGCAAGGCTGTTAAGTCCCCACTTGGGGAGGGGGCGGGGGGGCAGATTTTGTTATTTGACCCAAGTGGTTACCTTCAGCCCTGATTCTGCATGCAGAAATCCGTACCCAAATGATTACTTCCTCTGGCCTTAAAAAAGGGTGGTGTTACTCTTTGTTGCTAACACTAGCACAAGGGATTTTAAGGTCAGTGACTGCTTCCTAAGCCACATACTTCTCTATGCGACTTGGAAAGAGGATGGGTAGCTGAAAGGACAGTAAGATCTGGCTTCCAAAAGTGATTATCTTTCAGGGTCATGGAACTAGGACCTGTGATGTGTAAACAAAGCTAACTGGTACATTGTTGAGCCTATATTTAAGTCTCTGCTCTCACATAAAATAACTATATCCAATCCACTACTGGGTCAGCAAACATGTTACAAAAAAAGTCAACACCGCATGTTCTGGAATGAGGGCAAAGCAAATGTTTCCTGTTGCAAGAACATCTTTCCCTTCTGGGACTCTAACTGGAAAACTTTACCCCTCAAGTCATTTAACTCTTATCTTTTCTTGCTAAAGAAATTGGCTTTCCTTTACAGTATGAAAAGGAGACAGATTTTGGATAACATGGCCAGGGTACAACATGTCATCTGTATTTCATTTACTACCTTTATGGATAAGGCTAAATCAACCTTGGGACCACCTTTTGTCACTGGGAATTCAAGGTTTGAATGGTTGAAAAAGCTAAACCTATCCTTTCAGCAGTGTCAGAAGGAGAAACAGCAAGTAGCTCCGCTGTTGTATTACAACTTCAGATATATTCCAGCCCTCCTTCCTCATAGGCGGTCTGGCTTCAGCAGCAAGTTTTCTTCTCAGCCAGGCAGATGGCAGCATCATAGTCTCTCAGCAGCAGAGATTCGCTGTAGTCTCAGGAACAGCTCCTTATTATGCAGGGTACCTCCTGTGTGTGTGTGGGGGGGGGGACTTCTGTGTGTTTCACTTCTTTGAAAAGACAGTATTTAAGGCAGTATTGTAATGTTGGTGAGGTGGCGAGTTTGAATTTTTAATTGTGTATTAAATGCTGAACAACTAATGATGGAAATAAGTAATTTTAGGAAGAATTTATATAAACTAACAAGTGTAAATTCAAGCAATAATAGTAGTATGTAATACCTGGAAGATTAAGTATTTATTGGATCAAAGTAGAGAAGTAATGGTAATTAGAACTGTAAAGTGAAGTAATAAATCAGAAAACAGTCAGTGGAATAAGTTAGGGAATGAAGTATTAATTTGCATGCTTTGGGGGGTTTACCTTTTAATATAGTGAATGTTAAATAACTTTCTTCAAATGGGTTTTTTAATGCAAAGTTTTATTTACACATGAGCCTACCTTTAACAACATGAGCTTTTATATATAAATAATCTTCCAAGTCAAAGGCAGCCAGATGTGGTGCAGAAACACCAGCTCCCTCTTGTTCCATGGCTGCAGAACCTGGTGACTTAACTAGGCTGCACCAATAGTCACAATCCTCAAACGATGGCCTGAGGCCTATGCATATAAGCCACAGGGCTCAGACTTTGCCATGGATCCTCAACCCTGCATGGCCAAAGA
Organism: Sphenodon punctatus; assembly: GCA_003113815.1. Classification (NCBI taxonomy): domain Eukaryota; kingdom Metazoa; phylum Chordata; class Lepidosauria; order Sphenodontia; family Sphenodontidae; genus Sphenodon; species Sphenodon punctatus. The sequence goes on along the minus strand of QEPC01015765.1, from coordinate 1,524,517 downwards.
CCACCTGCTAGAATTTCAGTCAAACACCCATCAGTCTCTCACCCTATCCAGATATTCTGCACTAAGGGGATGTGCTCAGTCTTGGTAAATCTTAGCTCAGTCAGAGAGCGCTGGAGAAATGGGAGCACTGATCCCAGCCATCTTGGATGAAATACCAGGCGGAACAGGGCCCCCACTCCTGCTGGAGGGGATGGAAACTTGAAGGTGCTGGCAGCTCCTGCCAGGCTTGCCCCCTCTTCTCCCAGCCTCCCTTCCATGGAACTCACAAGTGTCACTGGTTGCAGAGAAAGGCAAACAGCAAATGTGGTATTTCAAGCAGCAATTAAAACAGCCTCTCCAACCCCTTCTAATTACACACCTTCTGCATTGCCATATGCAGAGATCCATTATAGACAAGCAGCTCTGACTACTGACCCAAGTGGGTTTGAATGAAAAGGAAACAGTAAGTTGAGGGTGGGGGGTCCCCTATACCAGAGTGGAAGCTGTGAATGTATAACCATAGTCCCTGCTGTGCTGATCCTGGAAGGAGCCCTGGTCCATGTTGGGCAGGTCATGGATGTGGTGACTACCATTCATGTGACTTACCATTCAGCTGTGTGCACATGGATTTCTGTGTGCTCATGGTAGTGTATGCCTGCAGGTAGCTGGTTCCAGTTGGCCAATTGCATACCTGAAAGTGCTCTATAGCCAGGGCCTTGTGTTCACTTTGGTTTTCTCCTAAGCAGCAGTGGCAAAAACGCAGTGACCACAGGTCCTTACCTCTAGCTGATGTGTACATGCACCTGTGACAATTTGTTTGTTTGGAGTTGTGAATAACCCTAATGGTGTGTGTACATTTGTTCTGCCATCACTCTGGCTTCGGGGGCAGGAGAGAATGCATAGGCTGAGCTAGCTTTGCCACCTTTTGCAAAGGGAGATAGCCTGGAAATGCGTTTGAAAAATCTTGGTGTACCTCAGCCCAGGCTATTCCTAGGGTTTCTTTCTTTGTTATATTTCTTAGACCTCACCAAGACTCCTTCTTTCAAGCAGACTGTTTTGGTGTCAGAGATTAGGGCATGTTGGTAAAGTGGTCACAGTCGGAGACAGGATGCTGCAATGGATGGACCGGCGGTCTGGCACAGTATAGCACAATGTGAGAGGGCAGAGCCTCAATAGACGTAAGTCATCAGAATCAACCTCAACTATACAGTCTCATCAAGGAATTAGCTTTAAAGTCTCTCCAATACACAGTCTCTAACTGTACTTTCCACTGTTAGTTAGCAGCTCTTCACCACATACATTGTCTATGTTCAACTCCTAAGCCAGGCCCAGTCTTCTGGCTTTAACACTGCATTAGCCAGACGCAAAGCTCTGGCTTATTACTCACCTTCTCTTTGGTTTCCAGCCAGGCACCCTTCTTCTGTTCCCAGCAAGCTGCCTCAAACTCAGCAACACACACCTGTCTCTATACCTACTGAGCCTTCCACTGGTGTTGTAGCCCCTCTAGCCTGGCTGTGCCATGCCTAACACAGTCCAGCTGCTTCCACTCGGACAACGTCCTCCATATTGCTCAGTGCCAACAGCTCTGCTAGCCCAGTCCCCCTGTTGGCACTAGCTGCACTCTCCAAAAAGGTGGCAGCTTTCAGGAACTCTGCTCTGTTACACGTTACTTTTGTTAGAGCCTATAGCTCTTCAGGCCAATCTGCTTCAGCACTATACTCTCGACTTTTAAAGGCTACCCTTTGAAAGTGGATCGTTACATAGTAAGGTTACTAGAAGGATCTGTAGTTAGTAACTGTACTTCCCCATGTATTCCAGTCAACAGCTTGCAAAATTATGTCTGCCTAACCTTTCATGTAGCTTGCAGCTTTGGTAACAAAAATGAGACCATCATAAGAGTTAGCCCTGTTTTCCTGAGGTCTGTCTCTTGGAGTTCCTTTTACCAAACAACCTCACATTTCCAGCAATCACTACAGCTCCCACCGAAATAAAATCACAGGCATTTTCAAGTGACTTGCATCCAGTGGGTAACTTTAGAGCACTTTTAAATATCACCTTATACAGAAATCTGAGTGTTGCTGCTATATCAGCAGGTAGGTCACAATGAAGGAGGCACAGGACTCAGAGGCAACCCCCATCTATAGTACCAGAAACAAGGGGGTCAAGTTAGAAGAGCAGAGATGATGGACAGTATTTTATTTGGCTAATTGAGGTAGGAAGAGCATCACCACAATGTTGCTGCACCCATGAGATGTATGAGACTGCCAGTATGGCCCTAAGTAGCAAAGCCACAGAAGCTGGGCAGGAGACTGCTCTTCATGTACCTGCATATACCTGTTGAGAAATCAAAGCAAGACACCCTTGTGGCTGCAGCAGGGACAATGGGAGAGACTAGGGCTGCTAGTGAAACACCTCTGGTAGGCATACTATTAGTAGCTACTAAACAAGATTTCCCCTTACTGTAAAGAGCAACCCCAGCAAGAGTCACTTGGCTGAAGGCCACCACCAACTACAAGACACTGAACTGGTGATGCCAGTGAGCTGATGTGCTATGTGCACAAGGAGGACAAAGCTTAGTGCTGCAGGGCAGCATAAGGACAAAGGGGATAGGACTTCACTCCCATTTGGGAAGACAAACCCTCCACCTCACAGCTTCTGAGCTGCAAATGGCTCTAACTCAGGGCCTGCCGCTCTCTTCCCCAACCCAGACTGAGATGAGCACTGCAGTAGCCACCCACGAGCTGTTTAGCAGTCAAGATGCTTTCAGAGCAGCAGGCACAAGGGAGGTGGCAATTTTGGCCAACACGGACTGCTCAGGTGATCTCTTAGCCTGTCAGATCTGAACATTACTGCCCTAGAGTTCACAGCAGCAACCTCCCAACCTGTACACATGGCCTCATCTTTCCTCAAACTGACCCAGACAAGCACGCACCTGTCAGTGCCTGTGCAAGAAGGTAATGGTTCTCTGGAGAAACAGGTGGGCAGTCCTTTTCTCTTCCTCGCCAGTGTGACTCTTGCATGGAAATATCCTGATAGTGTCTTACCCAGAGCCAGCACAGACCAGGCAAATGGCATCTCTCTTTCACAGTTTGGGCTGCTCTTCTTCGAGGGGCTCTGTGACCCTCACTTATTGATAAATCATGTCCTGTTGGAACAGAACTTGCGCGCACACATTGGTACAGGAAATAGGTACAGCTTGTGTAGAGCAGTCTGGTAGGGTAAGGCTCTGGTATGCTCAGTAACACATTGCCTAGCTCATCCTCCTGCAGCCCTATGCCAATTAAAAACAGGCATGCCTCAAGTTGGTCTGCTATTGAGAAGAGCAAAGGGCAGGATTAAAGACTACCCTTATTTTGTGGCAGACGTCACTGAGATGGCCCCACCTTCCAACAGTGAACTTAACACCATTGCAGGTGTTAGACTAAATCAACAAACTGAACAGGTTTGGTTTGTGGGGTCTTTTGTGTTTTGTTTTTAGGAATAAAGAGCAAGTAAATGCACAAAGGCAGCAGTGGAAGGAACTGACAAAGGGAGGCTGGTCCCTCTCTCCCTCTTAAAACCCTCTCCCTTCTCATATGGTCACTGGGCAGCAAAATTAAGGCAAGGATGTCCCCTGCACTCCACACTCAGGGAGATGTGTCCCCTCTGGCTATAACCCCTCCCATTCCAAACCCTGTTAGGGGTTAAGGATTAACCCATTTGCCATGGTGGCTACCCCAAGGACACAGTAGATGCACAGCTGAGAAGCAAGGGCTCTTCTAAAGGTTTCCCAGACTGGGAGGGATTCAGAAGATCTGATATAGGGAAGCGGGGGTTTGCAAGGGCTGTGAAGCATCTGCCTGAGGGTTACCTGCAGAGGCCTGGATTGAAGAGGGGTTGCTGCCACTCATCTTGATTCCCTCCCCCCCCTGCTGCAGGCATAGTTGCGTGGGCAGGACCCTTTGGGTGCCTTCCGAAGGGTGACAACTAAGGGTGCAGCCCTTGAGAGCCCATGGAGACCCTAGCCGACTACGTGGCGAATTGGCGTGGGAGCGTGCAGCGGGATCGGAGGCTTTGTTCCATTCGCCTGCGGAGAAGCAGAACTAGACACGCCCACCAGTGGACAGGGGGCGTTAGGAGCAGATGCACTACCAGCGGGAGTGCTGGCGGCACGCACCCTCGAGAGCCCCGGAGACCAAGCTCCCCCATGCCAAATCTTGCCCACGGAGAGTGACTAGGAGTTATCAGACACTGGAGGACATTTGGGTGAGGGCAGACTAGCCTCTGATTATAAACTCCCTGGCAACGAACCAACGGGGTTTGCTGACTTTACTAGGGAAGATTCTGCAGTAGCCACCGCTTAGCTATGACAAAGAAGGGGAGGAAAGGGAAAAGACAGGGTGCGAGCTCTGGAACCAGGTGGGCTTCCAGGCAACAAAGGCTGGATGATTTTTTAAAGGGTTCTTCCCCAGCCTCTAGTAATGGGGAGCAAGAGCTGCTGTCCCCACCTAGAGTATGGCACCCACAGCCTGAGCAATTGGGGCCAGTTACTCATTCAGGCGAGGGAGTTAAATGTGTCTCAGATGGCTGGGGATTTGCCAGCTGACCCCATGAGGCAGCTGCCTTTGCTCGATCTAAGCTCCTCAACCCCCCAATTGTCTGAGGATATATTTTTTTGTTCCGTCGAGGAGCGTGTCTATGCCTGGCCCAACTGCCCAAGTGGCAGAGGACTTGCCATCTGCTCCCCTGAGGACTATGTCTTTGTCAGGTGCAACGATTACTACTAATCAGGTGATTGAGGACTCATGTACTCCATCCCCAAGGAACATGGACTCTGAGTTCTCTG
>QEPC01015765.1:1481788-1509710 GCA_003113815.1 Sphenodon punctatus | reverse complement strand
TATACTTAATGGTGAAGGCGGGACATGTCTCTCTGGGAAAGCCCTAGCCAATGAAATTGGCCATGTGTGTGTCGTCAGAGTCAGAGGCTTGATCATGCCGCCGGATACCTTGTATTCCTCACGATACCTTGTATTGGCGAAAACATGATACAATTACCAGATAACCACACAGATTCCGCGGACCACGGAAAGGGGAGTTGGCGCCGCTTATTATGGGAATCCGCACAAGTTTCGCTTCCGTTCGCCAGTTCCGATGCCACGGTACCATTAGCGACAAACCGCAAGCTGCCTCTGCCGAACCGTGCCACGATGTGCGGAATAGGGGTTTCCGTCGGTAAAAGCTGCCGCGGCGGTATGCCGCTACAGCCCTATTCAGGATCCAGCTTCCATTCCTAGTGCCAGGGATTTGCACCCAACAGGCTGTTAGACCATTCTCTATCCCTTCTGCTCTTTACGTATCTTGCTACTGTTGGTGCATCCCTCCCCTGCCCACCAGTTTTAATTCTCCAGTGACTTCTCTATTAAGGGCAGAGAAGTAGCTATTCACTCGTTCTGTAAAAGCCTTTCTGGACACTCCAGCCATAGGACTCCATAGTAGAAATAAAGTTTTGGGTGCAATTAGGATGGTCTCTTGTAGGGTTGCCATATATGCACATTTTTAGAGGACACTTCTAAGAAATACAGGTTGCAGGGTTGCATTGGAGTCAACAAGTGTCCTCTAAAATTTGGAAACATGGCAACCCATATACTTCTACAGGGCTAGTCCAGAAGTAGTTTTACCAACCCTGCACTGCAAAGGCAGCTGCACATAGCAATGTGTTACAGAACAGGCACCACAGTGCATTGGCTTGTCCCAGTCCCGATGACTACAGAGGCAAGGGAAGCTATAAATAGACAGGAACACAAGTACAGATGTCACAACTAGAGAGTAGAGAGGCTGCTGATATACATGTGTGAGCTTGAATGGGGAGTCCCCACGCCAGCATCTCCAGTATTTGTTACTTTGTGACAAAGGTTCTTGGGGTTCCCTCTATCTGAATGCCATCCCAAGTGCCTCCAGACCAGGCATAATTCAGTTTATCCACTAGTAGGTTCCAATGGCCACCACACCATTTTTGCCCACCTACATGTGTAAACCTGATGTCACCTGTAGCTTGGAGGCAGTTTAATCACAAATGTATAGAATGGGTCAGGTATGACAACAGAGAATTTCCCAGAACCGTCATCACATCTCTGCAGAAAGCTACCTGCCAGTTTCAGAAACAATACTGCAGTCAGAAGTTCCTTCACTTCAGTCTTCGCAAAAAAAAAGTTAACATGTGACCAGACTGATGAAGTCACAAGCATAGTGATAAGGAAAGTAAAGTAAGGAGCATGTCAATAAATATTTGATTAACCTGAGTGAATACAAAATCAGAAGCACTTGATGAAATGCATGCCAGGTTTTTGAAGGAACTAACTGATGTTATCTCGGAGCCACTGGCAATTATATTTGCACAGTCCTGGTTGACAGGTGAGGTCCCAGAAGACGAGAAGGGCAAATGCTGAAAAAGAAAGACCTGGGAAATTGACAAGTCAGTTTGACCTCAATATTCAAGAAGTTACTAAAGCAAAGGCATTCTATTTGTAAGCAGGGGTACTAGTAGTCAATATGGATTTACTACCAACAAGTCATGCCAAACCCAACTTAATCTCCTCCTTTAATAGGATAACTGGTTCGGTAGGTAAGGGGAATGCAGTAGATATAGTTTATTTGAATTTCAGAAAGGTTTTTGACATTGTTCCACATATCCTCATAAGGAAATTGGAGAAACATGGCATAGATGGAATTACCATAATGTAGATAAGTAGATGATTGAAAGATTGTAAGCAAAGAGTAGTAAATTTATTTATTTAAAACATTTTTATCCCACCCCTCCTGCCACTGGCAGCCCGGGGCGGCTAACAAAGTCATCAATAAAAATACAATAAAATATGTAACCCATTAAATACTAAAAACAATAAAAATGAGACAAAAAAACCCCATACCACACCCCACCCTCACCCTTCTCCCTCGCCAAACGCCTGGTGGAACAGTCAGGTCTTACAATTCCTACGGAAAGTCAGGAGGTCAGGGGCCAGATGGGCCCTTACCGGGAGGAAGTTCCAAAGGCGTGGTGCGGCCACCGAGAACGCCCTGTTTTGCATGGCCCCCCAGAAAACCAGAGGGACCTCCAACAGGGTTCCCCCAGATGACCGCAGGGGCCGGTCCAGAACCCAAGGAGTGAGGCAGTCTCGAAATAGGCAGGGCCCAGACCGTGTAAGGCTTTATAGATCAAAACCAACACTTTGAATTAGGCCTGGAAAACTATCGGCAGCCAGTGCAAAACTCGGAGCACTGGTGTAATTTGCTCTTGGCAGCCCAGCCCCACCAGGAGCCGGGCCGTCGCATTCTGCACCAGTTGCAGCTTCCGAGCCGTCACCATACGTAGCCCCACAAAGAGTGCGTTACAGTAGTCTAACCGAGAGGTGATAGAAGTATGGATGATTGTAGCCAGATCTGAAACCAAAACCAGCAGCCGAAGCCACTGCACCAGATGTAACTGGCGGAAGGCACTCCTCGCCACAGCCTCCACCTGGACATCCAGGCAGAGCTGTGCATCGAGGAGCACCCCCAGATTCCGTACCTGGTAAGTCAGTGGAGGGCAAACCCTCTCAATTGAGGGGGGTCACCATCTCCACCGACTTACCCACTAACATCACCTCTGTCTTGTCAGGATTCAGTCGCAATCAATTAGCCCTCATCCAGTCCCCCACAGCTGCCAGACACTGGGTAAGCACCGAGACAGCCGGGCCTGGCCTGGTTGAAAATGAGAGGTGCAGTTGGGTGTCATCCGCATACTGATGACACCTCACCCTGTACCCCCTGATCACCTTGCCGAGCAGCTGCATGTACACGTTGAACAGGAGAGGGGACAGAACAGAATCTTGCGGAACTCCACACGGGAGGTCTTGGTAAGATGAAAAATAATCACCGAGCACCACCCGCTGAGTTCTCCTGGTCAGGAATGAGCAGAACCATTCAAGAATGATCCCGCCCACCCCTGCACTATCCCGCAGGCACGTCACCAACATCTCATGGTCAACGGTATCAAATGCAGCCGACAGATCTAACAGGACCAAACGGGTCGATCGACCCTTATCCTTTTCACGGCGTAGATTGGCCAAAGCCACTAATGCTGTCTCAGTGCCATGCCCTGGACGAAAGCCAGACTGCGAGGCGGCCAGATAACCGGTGCGGTCGAGGTGCCCTTGGAACTGCTGAGCCACTATCCGTTCAATAACCTTCCCTAAAAAGGGAAGGTTAGAGACAGGCTGATAGCTGGCAGGGGAGTCAACGTCAAGCGATGGTTTCTTGAGCAGAGGCCGTACCACCGCCTCTCTGAGGCAGGACGGTACTCTGCCCTCCCGCAGGGAGGCACTGACCACCCCAGCCATTAATGGATGAATGTCAGATAGGGAGGCTGTCTCAAGCGGTGTTTCCTCAGGGGTTGGTTGTGGAAGGAACCGAGTATATTTATGAAGTTTGCTGATAACACAAAATTGGGAAGGATTGTTCCTCTGGAGGACAGGACCAAAATTCTGATCTTAACAAGTTGGAGAACTTGGCTGTAAACAATAAAATGAAATTCAATTCAATTAAGATAAGTTACAGAGAGTGCCCTTTGTATTTTGCGTTTCCCCCACTGGCAGGAAAGGTGGAAACACAGAATACATGGGCCCCAGTTATATACACATTGCAGAAAAGTAAAATGCATTAATACAGAATGGAGAATAACTGGATTGGAAGTAGCATGGCAGAGAGACATCTAAGTAGTTGTGGATCACCAACTGAACATTAATCAGCAGTGAGATGCTGTTGCAAAGAAAGCCAATGACATCTTAGGCTGCTTCAACAAAAGCATTGAATGCAAAACATGGAAGTCATCACGCCACTACACAGCTCCGGCTGTGGCTGGAGTACGGTGTTCAGTTTTGGGCACCCTATTTTAGAGAGGACATAGAAAAGCTGGAGAGGGTGTAGAGAAGAGCAGTAAAGATTTATTTATTTATTTATGATATTTAGTATCCTGCATCCATCCCACCTTATGTGACTCAGGGCAGTTAACAAAAACAAACACAAACATATAAATGGGCCTCCACTGGGAAGGAGTTTCACAGCCTCGGTGCAGCCACCAGGAACACCCTCTCCATGGTCACCACCCATAACACTCTTAGCACGTCCAAGAGGGCGCACTCAGCAGACTGCAGGAGCCGATCCAGGACCTGGGGAGTGAGGCGATCCCACAGGTAAGTGGGGCCCAGACCATGTAGGGCTTTAATGGACAAAACCAACACCTTGAATCAGGCCTGGAAGACTACAGGAAGCCAGTGCAACGAACGGAGCACCAGTGTTATATGCCCCCGGAGGCCCGTCACTGTAAAGAGGCAGACTGCCGCGTTCTGCATCAGCTGCAGTCTCTGAACTGTCACCAAGGGTAGCCCCATGTAGATCATATTGCAGTAGTTCAGTCTTGAGGTGATGAATGCATGGATGACAGTAGCCAGGTCAGAGTCCGAGATATATGGCCGAAGCCACTGTATCAGATGCAGTTGATAGAAGGTGCTCCTCGCCATGGCCGTCACTTAAGGATCCAGGTGGAGCTGTAAGGAGCACCCTGAGACTCTGAACCTGGGGGCCGGGGGGAACAAACCCCAATGATGGGGTCATCCGCTCCCCCACCCCTCCCACCAGCATCACTTCCGTCTTGTCAGGATTCAACTTCAGATGCCTCGCCCTCATCCAGTCCCCCACAGCTACCAGACACAGAGTAAACACCAAGACTGCCAGGCCTGGGTCGGACAAAAAAGAGAGGCACAGTTGGGTGTCGTCAACATATTGATGACACAGAACATCAAACCCTCTCATGACCTCGCCCAGCAGCTGCATGTGCACGTTGAACAAGAGAGGGGAATAGAATCAAACCATGCGGGACTCCACACGCGAGGCCCTGGGGAGACGAAGAACGGTCCCCCAACACCACACGCTAGGTCCTACCAGACACGAAGGGGCAGAACCATTCGAGAACAATTCTGCCCAATCCAGTCTGGTCCTGCAAGTGGGCCACCAACATATCATGATCAACCATGTCAAAGGCAGCAGATAGATTTAACAGGATCAGTAGAGTGGAACGACCCCAATCCAACTCACGGCAGAGGTCATCAACCAAGGTCACAAGTGCAGTCTCAGTGCCGTAGTCCAGACAAAAGCCAGACTGCGAAGGATCAAGACGACTGATGTGGTCCAGATTCCCCTGAATCTGCCAAGCCGTTCAATAACCTTCCCTAAAAAAGGGAAGGTCAGAGACAGGTCGAAAGCTGGCAAGGGAGTCCATGCCAAGCGATGACTTCTTGAGCAGAGGTCACATCACCGCCTGCTTAAGGCACCTTGAAACTCTGCCCTCCTGCAGGGAGGCAATGCCCCCAGAATCTCCCAGCTGGCCTTGACCAGCCAGGAAAGGCACAGGTCTAGTTCACAAGATGTGGCTTGAACTGCACCAAAAACATCCTCCACATCAACAGATGACACCCACTGGAATCGATTCCACAAAACTGGACAATTAGGGGCATCCATAACCTCTGGTTATTAAGTGTTTGGCACACAAATCATGGAGAGGGGTTAACGGATTTGAGTATATTTAGCTTGGAGAAACGTACACTAAGCGGGAATATGGTAAAGCGTAACAGAGACTCAAACCCCACTAACGCAGCTAACCTTGGCCACAAGATTCATACTAGGATTGTCAAAATCTATTGCGCCTTCCACTAGTGCATCTTCAGATCCCCCAACATTGACAATTGTGGCAGCTCAGGCTCTTTTGGAGCAACTACAAACGTCTGCTCCTTCCTTACCTCTGGTGCCAGGGATATGGTTGGTACCACCACATCTCGCTGCAGCCTCAGCACTGCCAATTATGACTAAGTTTCCCATTCCTTCAGCACCATCTAATCCTATTACCACTTCTTTGACAGTATTGCAACCCCCATCAGATCCAACCCCTGCTGACATTGAGCATCGTTAATACTATGGCTGTAGTACCTTTTGCATCTTCCATACCTACTATGACAAAGGCACTCCTTGAGAATCAACACCAAAACTGAAGAAGCTGAGGACACTGATGTTGGTGCTAAAGGAACAGCGCAGAGAGCAGTGCTGAAGGGGTCGGTGAAGAAGAAGATGGTGCCAGATAGGTCAGTGCCGGGTATCGTTCTGTTAAAACGGTGCTGTGGAGCCCCCTGCACTAAAAAAGTGCTTGTGGTACTGGGAGAACTCTCAAAACCATCTCCCTCAGGTAGTTTTGAGAGTTCTCCCAGTGCCTCAAGCACCTTTTTAGTCAGCAAAAACCAAATACACGTTTTCCGGTCTTTTGCTTGTGCAAGCCTATCAGGCAGAGCTATAGAGAAGCCTAAAGGCTTGTGAGCCTCCCCTGAGGCAAACAAGACACAGATCATGCAGATCTATTTTATTTTATTAATTACATTTATTAGTCGCCCCCTCACGCTCATGGCATCTCGGGGCGGCTTACAGCACAAAAACAACAATTTAAAACGAACACCACAAAAGTTTAATTAAACATCTAAAAATCTCCTAACACCGCCCCCCCCCCCTTCCTCCAAAGGCCTGGGAGAATAGCCAAGTCTTACAGGCCTGGTGGAAGGCCAACACTTGGAGTCAGACGGGCTTTCTCCGGGAGGGAGTTCCATAGCCGCGGCCTGGCCACCGAGAACGCCCTCTCCATTGTGGCCCCCGCTTTATGCAGGGGACCTCCAAGAAGGCGCCCCCGGCGGACCGAAGGGGCCCCCCTGGGGCACGGAAGGCAATCGTCTCAATAGCAGCCCATGGTCCACTGTATCAAAAGCAGTCGAGAGATCTAGCAGGGCCGCCCTGGGGCACACCTCAGGCGGTCCCCGAGATATCCGGGGCCGAGACAGTGTAGGGCTTTATAGGTCAAAACCAACACCTTGAATCTGGCTCGGTACATTATAGGCAGCCAGCGTGTCACGAAGGAACATGAGGCCACACAGGAGAGATACGGGACTATAGGTCTAAAATATATGTAAAGCTGGAGGTCAAACATGGATGTAATGTTGAGAACTGACAGCTCAGTTCATGTAAGTATGTTGTGTAAACTAACCGTTGGGAAACTCCAGGAAGTGGAGACATTTAAAGAATGTGTATTCGGGAAGCCTAGCCAGACAGAAACCATTTAAGATGCAAATGGACCTTGCTGCTTACCTCTATGGTGACAAATCTCAGGTTTCCCCAAGGCGGGAAGAACTAACAAAGACGTTGGAAAGGGTATTTAAGAAGACGGACAAGACAAAGAGAAGCCATTAAAAAGCCATTTTCTTCTACCTCTTGGAGAGAACTCATCCCCATCTTTTGCAAGAAGACTGCTGGAAGTATGGACTGAGAGGAAAGTCTTTGCATTCTAGCAACTCTAAGACTGAAGACCCAGTCATTTACATCACTGACTCAGAATTTGCTTTCTATAGGGTAAGCCTTATATAGAGATTCACCCAGTATAGAATAGGATGTGTTATATTACTTTTCATTTTGATTAGTCACTCTGTATCAAATATATTGTCTTATGTAATCAATAAACTTTCTTCTTATCTTTATAATAAATAATAATTTGTTTATTGTTTGGCAAAGCCTTTAACAAATTAACATAAATTAGCGACACTCTGCACAAATTCCTGCGTACATACCTGTGGAAGCCCATCATCAGGAAAATCAACAATAAAAATACACCATAAATATTAAAAATCAAAATACCACCAAAAGATGGAAAAATATATATATACACAGGAAACCTATCCACTCACCATATAGATTTGTCTATGGTGGGAGTGGGTATATCTATAGGGACCCACACTTCTCACCCGCAGATCTGGGCCCCTCCCCTCACCTTCCAAATCCCACTACGACAGGCCGCTCAGGGCACCGACGAACCACAAATCAAATACTATAGCTCTCAATGTTAGGCAAAAAAGGGGCGGTGAATGCCTTGAATTGGCAACCCAAATTTTGCTACTGTCCTCGAGTGTTCTGAGACATTAGAGCTAAGTAAGCTTTGGATGGCTTTTATCGCTGGACCCTGTCCTACCTGGATACTCCTCAGATATTTACATCTGGGGCCCACCAGGGCAGGGCACTGGAAAAAAAATGTGCTCCAGGGTATCTACCGCCCCTAGTTGACATAAGGGGCATACTCGGAGGTCCCACAAGGTTTTACTGTAGTGGCCCTCCAATACTGCTGAGGCGATCATGTTAATTCTCATTTTCAAGAAAACAGTACGCTCAGAAGCATTTTCCCATGAGAAGAGATAATGAGAGCCCAGGGCCAAGGGATTGTACGGCACACAGGCTGGGGCCACCTTCTGTTTGAGTAAGAGTTCCCCCTCCAGTTGCAGGGTCTGATCTTGGACTCTTCTTCTGTTCAGAGTTCTCGCAGCCATCCCACCTGTTGTGGTAAGGCTCTCTGGGGAAAATCCTAGGTAACCGACTTCCTGCTCTGCTGCCCGTAACCAGGGGTCCCCCAGTCCGCTCCCTAAGGTTATGTTCAGGAGAGAGTCCTCAGGCGGAGGAAAAAGAGCCACCTTGTGACCAAAGTTTGGAGGGCATGTGCTCTGAGAGGGAGGCAACACGCCTCCGCTCTCAATAGAACCTGGGGAGTTCCCCTAGGTGCTCCCAGCACCAGCCGCAAGAACCCGTTTTGAATGGGTTCTAATAGAGATAGAAATTGGGGGCCCCAAATGGGGAATGCATATAACAGCTGGCTGATAACCTTAGCTCGAAACAGACGTAATGCTGGGAGTACCAGTTTCCCCCCTTTGCCGAATTTTTTTTTCACAACTGCCATGGATGATTTCTTAGCTAACATCTTGGCAGCTGCAAAATGATCCTTCCACCCCCCATTCGAAGAAAACACCACCCCCAGGTACTTGAAAGTCTGTACCCATCCAATGAAATTTGAGCCAACTGCCCATTGATGGAGCTTCTGGGCTAAGTTAAAGGTTAGTAATTCAGTCTTACAATAATCCCCAAAAGCTTGCATAGCCCGCCGCAGGCCAATCATGGTCTGCGAGATCAACACCGTATCGTCGGTGTATAAAAGTATCAGAATCCTGCGCTTTCCTATTGGGGCATGTGTTTCGATCAGTTTTAAAGGCATACACAGAGTCATTCAGGTATATGTTGAAAAGTGCCGGAGCCAGTAGGCAACCCTGCCGGACTCCGGCTCGTACCTGTACTGCTTGGGAGAGAGCCCCTTGCATGCTCATGTAATTTTACCAGCAAAAACAAGAGTCTACCATCAATGGAGAGAGATCTAAGTTTCATCCAGAGACGTTCCCGGCAGACCGAATCAAAAGCCTTCTCAAGGTCTATAAAACATAAATATAGTTTCCTTTGTGAGGCAGCATATTTAGTTATTAAGGCAGATAGGATGAAGATGTGATTCGTTGTTGCCAACCCCTCCCGGAAGCCAGCTTGTTCTGGTTCGATAATATATTGCGTCTTTAACCAATCTTGTAATCTATTCAGAAGGAATTTGGTGTATAGTCTGGCAACAATACTCGGGAGACTTATTGGCCAGTAGTTCCCAGGTTGGCTTGGGTTCCCCTTTTTAAATATGGGTACCACTATACTGGATACCCAGGAAGATGGAAATAGTCCGGTGTTATTAATATACGTAAAAAGGGGAGCAAGCAACTCGGCCCACCATACTGGGTTGCTCTTCAAGGCTTCAGGTGAAAGGAAATCTGGACCAGGTGCTTTCCCTGATTTAAGGTGTTATATAAACCCTATTACCTCCTCTGGGGCAACCGGGGGGCATCCCTGGAGCCTATTAATGGGCTCCATATCCAGTGCAACTATTTCTGCCTTGTTAGAGTATAGAGCCTCGTAGAATTTTTCCCATACCTGCGGGTGAAGACTAACCATACTCCCACTAGAACCTCTTGACTGGGATGAGCGGATGATGGTCCAGAATTTTTGGGGGTCCCTGGAATTGGCCGCTGTAAAGAGAAGAGCCCATTGCTCTTTATGGTAGTTAATTAGTTTCAAGGCCAACAGCTCACGGTACTTTTTACGGCACACAACTAATTGGGTTCTGTTATCATAACAAGGGTTAGACTGAGGTTTCTGGCCAAACGGCGAAGGGAAGCTCTCACTCTGCGGCATTCCCAATCAAACCATCTAGGCGTGGACTTGGGGGGGGGGAGGGGCTATACCTCTGTACTCCCGGCTCCTACTTGTGATTAAAGGTATCAGCCTGGCCAATAAGGTCTCATACCAGACTATAGTATCCATTCCCTGAGCCACAATCCCAGCCTTTGGGATAGACCCAGCGGATGACTCCAAAAAAGCTGCCAAAGCCTCGGCCCGTTCGTCCGATCATTTTACTCGCACCAGAGGGGGAGCTGCCTCGGCTTGGGGTGTAAAAATGCCGGAAGCGGGAAGACAGGGTTCCACCTTGTGGATATTAATGGACAAAATTACGGGCAAATGGTTTGTTACATGTAAAGGAACCACCTCCAATTTAACAACTATAGAAAACCAACTAGGGGTAATCAGGAAGAAATCTAACACGCTAGAACCCTGGAGAGAGTGGAAAGTAAAATTACCTACCAGGTCTTCCCTTACCCTCCCATTTATAATGATAAGGTCTAAATCTACCATCAGTTTCTCCATTACGGGCTTTCTTAAATCAACCACAGAATCTAAAGAATGGCGGGTGGGAATATACAAAGGCTCCGCGGAGTCTTCTAACTCACAAGAGGTAGGCAATAAAGCTGGATTACCCAACCTAGCATTAAAATCCCCGCCACAGATCAACAGGGCAGCTAGGAATATTTCCATAGTATTTTCCATATACTGAATCCGTAATATTGACCCAGATCTCCTGATTATAATATGGTGAATGGATAGGTGGAATGTAAACATTTGAAATTAACAATTCAAACCCAGATGGGAACTTACAATAAAAAAGCATAAAACAAGCTTTAATAAAACTAAGACAGTCTACTGTAATTGCAAGTGCTGAGGAGATAAATAGTGCGAGCTCCCCACTGGGCCTACCGTGAGAACTAGAAACAGCTGCATCTACCCAAAATGTTTCAAATCCTCTCCAGGATCCGGAAGCCGGAGCCTCCGTCATCCATGTTTCTTGTAACAGTACTATGTCCTGCTCCTCCATGAAATGAAGAAAATCGGGGTCAGCCTGGTGGGCCTTCCAGACTGCAATATTCCAGGAGGCCAGGGCACAAAGCGAGTCAATCCTGCTCGCTAGTCACTGGCTGTCAGGGAGAGTTGGTTTTTGTTGCTGCCTCAATACTCTGCCCACTGGAGGGGGAGAAGTTGCACTAGGCACTTTCTTGGAGACCTTTAACAAACCAATGGAAGCCCCCGGAAGAGGCGGGCCCACTGAGCCTGCAAGCCCATATACGAGCTGCCCCCCTTGAGCGCCCTCCTGTGCAAAGTCACCTAATCCCCCCTGCGAATCTGAGCTCACCCACTGAAGTGACTGATGGGACCCTGGGGAGGGGTCTTCATCTTCCTAACCTAGGCCCTGTCATCTTCTCTGCACTGCTCTAGTCTCAGCTTTAATGCGAGTGAGCTTAACCCTAGCAGCAAAAATTGCAACCCCTTTTGTTCTTATAGAATCAGTATTGTTTAAGAGGTACAGTAGCTGTTGGATCGTTGAGCGCGACTGATCCCAACCTACAGCCTCTTGCAGTAGTTTACATTGACTTGAATACAAAGGGCACCTTAACAAATAATGTGCTAAATCCTCTACCTCTTTATCACACAAACAGATTCTCTCCTCATATAGAATTTGCTCATATCTTCCTTGGAGAACTGCTGTCTGAATGGTTTGTAGCCTTAGATTCGTAAAGGCTTTCCTGAGGGCTGGGTCCCCCAATTGAAACAAATAACTCCTCCCCACTCCCCCCGGAGGTACCAGCTATTTGTAATATGGGGAACATACTGAGAGCAGTCCTCGAGTTTTGTCTATGTCAGCTATTCTTACTTTGACCTGTTTAACTGCATCGCTAGTGATACCACGAAAACATACCTCTGAGAACTCTTTAGTCTGCAGACGTCGATTTACCTCTACCCATCAAAAATCAACTCCCCTTTCTTTATCCCATAGTTTCTCCCTCATGGCCAATGCCACGAAGGAAGCCTCAGGTGCATCTCTAAGTTTTGCCCCAAAGGACAGGAGCTTTATCTCTACTTGGGCCGCAAGGGATAAATTCCCCAGTTCCAGATTCAGTAGGGCCACAGTTGTTGAAGGGGGGATTGCCAGAAGTCTTCTCCAGAAACCATTTACCGTTGCCACAAGTGCTCCCATAACTCAGGATTCAAGTCCCCAGATTGGTGCACCGTAAAGTATGCATGGTACAATCTTGGAACTGATAAGAGTTTTGACTGCTCTAATAGATTGCAGCCCATATCTCATTAAAAAACAGTGTATTGCTAATAATTCACTCTTTATTTTTTGTTTTATTGCACCAATATGGTATTGCCATGATGAACCTGTGTGAGAAAAGATTATTCCAAGGTACTTAAAGGAGCGAACTTGTTCCAACCTATGGTCCTGTAAGATCCAAGTGCATCTAATATAACGCTTAGCAAACACTAGCGTTTTGATTTTATCAAGATTAATTATACGCTTCATTTCCTTACATCAAGAATCAAAATCTAACAAGGCTCTATCCAACCCTAATTTGCTTAGTGACAGGAGCACCATGCCATCGGCATATGCAAGGATAAAAATCCTCCTTGTACCTATTTTTGGCAGGTGATATTTCCCCTCATCAGTATGCAGAGTTATAAGGGAATTTATGTACATGTTAAACAGAATCGGTGCCAGCAGGCAACCCTGGCGGACTCTTCGGTGGGTCTGGACCTATTCAGACAAGAGTCATACGCAGGCACGCTAATGAAGTATTAGTATACAATGCCTTAATCAAGTGTAATAGCTGTTTATTTGTAGCCTGTCAAGCTCCCTCCATAGCCTTGTTCTACAGATACAATCAAAGGCAGTTGACAGATCAATAAAGGCAACATAGAGCTTTCATTTGCGTCTTTGATATTTATCTATTAGATAACTTAACACAAAAGGCCTGAGTAACAGTAGACCTATTGAGCCTAAAACCTGCCTCCTGTTCTGTCAATATATTTTCTTCCTCAACTCATCCCTGCAGTCGAGTTAGGAGCAGCCTAGAATAGATTTTTTATATTACACACTAAAAGCTAATTGGCCTATAATTCTTGGGATTTCCCCTGTCTCCCTTTTTGAAAATTGGCACAATACTACTAGTTCTCCAAACTTCTGGAATCACCAGAGTCGCGTTAATCAAGAAGAATAAATGGGTCAAGGCTGCAACCCACCACTCAGGGAAGATTTTAAAGAATTCTCCAGGTATATAATCTACCCCTACTGCTTTCCCCCTTTTTAGTTGCCCTTTGGCCTTAACTACTTCCTCTAATGAAACTTTATCCCATACTGGTAGATTAGCATCTGGTAAATTTGCATAACATTCGCCCTCATAGGTGCTGAACATTTCTGCAAAATACCTTGTCCAGGCAGACGGAGATATCCTCAAATGTATATAGTCACGGTTCTTTTTTTGCATGTTTTATTAACTAGATTCCAGAAAGCCCGCATGTCCTTTTTACTTATTGTTTCCAGCAGCTTTCTCCATTGCAACTCATTATATAGTTGTTTTTTCTTAATTAGTAAGAGTTTACATGCTTTCCTTGGAGCCTTATATCCGGATACAAAATCTGGATTATTATATGAATGTAATTTACTAATCGCTCTCCTCAAGAGAGTTCTAGCCCATCTACACTCCATATCCCACCAGCCAGGATATTTTTAATCAGGATCTTTCTTGAGTTTTGGTGCAAAAGTGAGCAAAGGTCTCAACTTGCTTTCAAACTGTGACCAAAAGACAAGAGCCTGCATTACTTCCTCAGAACTCATCAAATTACCGATCTCTATAATCTCTGGTTGACTGAATAAAGCCAGCACCTTGAGTTCAATATTTTGCAACCATCATGCTGGGCAGCAATGTACTAAAGACTTAGATGTTGTCTCAGAGGATGAATTCTCAAAAACCATACTAGCTCTTAAGAGTAAACTGCAAGGGAAAGTGGTCACTCGACATCTGATCCCGGATTGAGGAGACGACTAAATAGTTCTCCAAAGCATGGGAGAGTAATATATAGTCTATCACGCTTCCCCCACCAGGGTCTATAAAAGTTAATCTCCCAAGGCAGTCTCCCTCACTATTACCATTTAATATTTTCAAAGCCAGATCCAAGGCCAATAGGTATAAACTCTGCCCTGCCAGGTTTGTCATACAGTCTCTAGATATCGGGGAGAATGGGGAGGCTCGGCATGTTAATTACAGCAGCAGCACCCAGCAAGAACAGTGAGAGTGGAGCCTGGATTGAAACCGGGGACTTTAAAAGCACGCTCCCTTCAGAGGCGGCGTCGGGAGAACGGGGAGGCTCAGCGTGTTATTTACAGCAGCAGCACCCAGCAAGAACAGTGAGGGGTGGAGCCTGGACTCAGACCGGGGACTTTAAAAGCACGCTCCCTACAGAGGTGGCGCTGATGGCGCGCGCCTGGGTAGCACGCCTAAGGGCTGCGCCAACAAGGGCGCGCCCTTGTGTGCGCGGCCTTAGGCGCTGGCCGGGGGGCTGGTCGTTAGGTGGGGTGAACCCCCGGGAGCTTTACTGCTGAATCTGGGTAATCCTTGGGTTGGGTGTTGGTCAAAGCTGGTTACAGTTTGGGTGTGGGTTACTGATATGGCGGTGAGTAAGCGAGGAAGATCTGACCCAACATTGGGGTCCCCTGGGGTCCCCTCCGCCTGCACAAAAATGTACGAAACAACGCCAGCTAGAGCATTTCTTCCCCCCTGCAAATACAGAGCAGGTGGGGATGGTGTCTGGTGTATCCCCTTTCCATGAGATTCCATCGGAGGCTTCCTTTTGCCAGTCAGTTTCATTAATGGCAAAGGGTAAAACTGCCTCCTACTCTCGCCATTCCACCCCAGTTCTTACCCGGGTGAGGGAGCTGCCAAAGAGTGGGGGGCAGGGGGAGCAAGCTCTGAGTGGGGGTGCTCTAACTGAGTTCCTTACAAGCCATGTCACGTTGACAGCTGACTCGATTAAATTCATGTGTGGGCAGGTTCACCAAATCCATGAAAAGCTGGATCTGATGGTGTTATCCAGAGGGGGCCAATTACGGATTGCAGGCCCGGCACCCCCTGTATCCTCTGTCCAGCCGGAAGGGCCCCGTTTTAGAGCTCAGGTGCCCGAGGTTAGATCTCCAACACAATGTGTACCATCCAGGGTGGTGGGGCAGCGGAGGAGTTCCCCCCCGGCAGGTGATACCCCGGCTACACCCGGTTGGTGGTGGAGCAAGTATGCGGGCCCTCTGTCCATCAGATAAGGAAGCACTTTATAGCTTTCTTCCTCTACATTTAATCTTCACGATCCTACCATGCCTTGGGAGACATCCTCCGCAGTGGATGTGGCGGAACATCTCCGGCTCCTGCTTAATTATCCTATTCTGAGATATATCCCAGTCACCAGACATGATATCGTGTCAGTAGATCAACTTTTGGTATCATGGGAGACAGGTGATTAGTGTGGGGTTTGTCTCAGAACAGCCAATTAAGGCTATTTGGGCAGCTAGGTCTTCGTTGGAGGATAGATCGGTTAACATCTCGAGAGCCTTTCAATCCAACAGGGGTGATGTCCTGAGCCCTCTGATTAACAACTCCCAAGATACTGGGCAGGGTCGTCTTGGAGTTATAGAAAGGTAGATCGGTGCTCGAGAGGAGGATGGTGTTCCCTTAGTAAGTAACCAGTGGCCCCCCTCTATACGGCAGGAAGGGGGGAGGGAGCTGGCTGGCCCCTCGGTATCTTGGGGGGGAAGAGTATGGAAGTGGGAAATGATATGACCCATGGTGTAGTGGACCCCCATCGGATATCTAGACAATCTCTGCAAAGGCAAGAGGGGTTAGTCCAGCCTAGGGAACGCTATTGCCAAGAATCGAACTTGCTACCCAAACTGGATGTAGTGTGTGCGCAATTAAATAATCTGAGACTTGGGGCGCCACTTATTAGTGGACACTTTCTGCCCCCTCATGCAGCGGGGTTGAGCAGTTCAGCCAAGGCAGGGCGATTGCCCTTGCTGGGTTCTGGCCAGTGTGCTGCCTCCGCGCATATGCTGTTGACAAATAACTCCTTCGGGAATGGCTTGGGGGTCGAGCCAATAAAAGCGTACAGCAGGAACGGACACCTTGTGCCCTCCCCAAGGGTGGGGTGGTGGAGGATTTGCATAACACCCCCCTGGTGGGGGCTCAGGTGATGAATATGAGCGGCTCACAAGAAAACCCCTGGGCTGGGCTGCCAATTTTGGTAGCGGAGTGTCCGATGGCCCACCTGAGGGATAATATGGATCCCGGGAGGGCCCTGCTTGAGACAGGGAAAGTAAATCTGCGTAGTAAGGGGATTTTCCCCCTGGGGGCCCCTGACTTACATGAGAGACCATGGCAGTTACAGTATCCTGTTTTTACCATAGCCTCTTGGAACATTGCGGGCTGGAAGGCCCGTTGCCAGAGTTTAGAACTCCTTGAGAGGCTGAGTTCCTGGGATTGCTGCTTGCTCCAGGAAACCTGGGCGGTGGAGGATATCCAGTTATCAGGGTTCAAGGTTTTATCGGTGGGGGCTACTCCATCTGGGGGGCCTGGCCGGGCAAGTGGGGGACTGGCGATTGTCTCACCGATCACCACTAATATGTCTATTACCTTAATAAATCATTATGATTCATATTTTGTGCTTTTTCCACTGTATTTTCCCTCCCGCCAGCGAATTGCTGGTGGGTAATGCTTATATCCCGCCCTTAGTGTCCCCCTTTTACTCCATTGACATCTGGGAGGAAATTAGCAGCAGAGTTAGAAATGCTCAGCGGCTATATCCATTGGCGCCTGTGGTCATGGGAGGGGATTTTAAAGCTAGAGTGGGTGAGTGGCAAGATCAGGGAGAAGTGAGGAAGCAGTTAGCTTCCCCTCAGCCTTTGTCGCGTAGGGCCCAGGATAAAGTCATTAACACTAACGCTAGACATATGAAAGCCCTGGTGGAAGAGCTGGGTTTGATAATACTGAATGGTAGGATGGAGGGGGATTGGGAAGGTTGTTTTACCTTCCACTCGCAGCAAGGATCTAGCACAATAGATTTTTTTTCCTGGTCTCCTCCTCCTTCTTCCCTAGGGCCCAGAGTACTATCTGTCCCAGTGGGGAGACAGCGCATTTCCCCTTGCAGTTGACTTGGAATACCTCCCAGAGCCAGTTGGTCCAGAGTGGGAAAGAGTGAACTTGCCTATCATCGGGGAGAGAGGGTACAAAAGGCCTCGTTGGTCTGAAAAGACGGTACAGACTTTTCAGGCCTCGCTGAAGCATCCAGTAAGGTCCCAATGGTGCACTGCAATCAAAATAGGGGTCCTGGAAGGTGACCTGGGGCTTGATCAGGTGGTGGCCCTATTGAGGAGATGTATGAGCAGTGGGAGGGTCTATCCCCCCCTCCAGGGGAGGTATCGGGGGGGTTGGTTCAACAGGGAATGTGCGGAACTGCGTGCATGTTGTAGGTGGTTGGCAGCCCGGGTCAAACGCCACCCTAAAAGTGACAACAGGGTGGCTTTTACAGAAGTAAGAACAAGTTATCGTTATCTGATTTTGTCAAAGCGATTGGCCTTTCAACGACAGCAGTGGGCCAAGCTAGATAGGGCGGCGAGGAGTGGGAACTCGACCAAATTTTGGGGCTGTATCCGTGAAATGTGTGTGGGGGGGGTGATGTTATGGCCCAGGTAGTTCTACCTCCAGCGATATGGGAGAGTCATTATGAGGCCATCTTTTCGAGATCACCCCGTGCCAACTAACCCACCTATGGAGAAGGCTGATTCGTTTGCCTATTGGCCACCGATTTCTAAGGAGGAGATTAAAGCTCTTATCCTCCAGTGCAAGAGTGGGAAGGCACTGGGAGAAGATCAAATTTTGGCTGAATATCTGAAGGAAGCTCCAGACTGGTGGGCGGATTTGCTTGCCCCAATTTTCACTTTTATTAATGCCACAGGGAAGATACCTAGGTGATGGATAAACAGCATCGTAGTGCCCATCTTTAAGAAGGGTGACCCTAAGGAACCAGGGAAACTATCGCCCAATTAGTCTGTTGAGCATCATAGGTAAATTGTACTCAAGAACTTTGCTGTGTAGGCTACAGGATTGGTTGGAGGACAGTGAAATCATTGGGTCAGAGCAGGTTGGGTTTCGTAGGGAACGCTCCACAGTGGACCATGCACTGGTCCTTAACCAGTTAGTGAAAAAGATTCTTGGACAGGGCAGGAGGGCCTACCTGTGCTTTGTAGACCTGAGGATGGCCTTTGACTCCATCTGCAGGGCACGGTTATGGTGTAAGTTGGGAGCCCTGCGGATGGAGCCAAGGCTCCTTTTCTTGATATCTCGTATCCACCACGATAACACCTTACAGGTGAAATATACTAGAGAGGGGGCCCTGACTCAAGAGGTGAAGGTGAACAGAGGGGTGAGGCAGGGGTGCCTTCTGGCACCTGCGCTTTTTAATGTCTTCTTGAATGTGATCAATCAATTTATTAAAAACAGTAGCTTTCGCCATAGTCAAAACAACAACAAAGGAAGTACAAATATATACACAAATTAAAAAAACAAGAACCAAAACTTCTGCACAGCAGTCAGTCTGACTCACAAGCAAACCTAATAAAATTCCATAACAATAAGTCTTCTTGAATGACCTCATCCCCTATCTTGCCGAGGTGAATACTCATCCACCACAGATTAGAGATAGAGAGGTCCCTGCCCTACTCTATGCGGATGATACCGCTTTGATTGCTCGCTCTTCAGTTGGCCTCTGTAGGTCGATGCAGCGGATGGAGACCTACTGCCAAAGAGAGGGTTTGGAGATCAATTATGAGAAAACAGAAGTGATGATCATAGGCCAAAGAAGACACAAGGAATCGCATAAATGGTGGATTGGAGTCACCTAATTAGTCAGGTGGATAGATTCCAATACTTGGGAGTGATTTTCTCTATTTCTCCCAGTTGGCGGGAGCATTGGCTCCAGGCAAAAACCAAGGCAGTGCAGACAGCAGGTGTGATCCGGGGGTTCTACTTTGGTAAGGGGGGGGGGACAACTGGTGTTGCCAGCACTTCGGCTGTTTCAGGCAAAAGTAATAATGCGTCTGCTATATGCCTTCCCGGTCTGGGGATGGGAGTTTTTGGACCAGTTGGAATCAATTCAGAATGGGTTCTTGAGGGCCATTTTGGGGGTCCCTCAGGGTACTCCACAGGTCCTCCTTCGCGCGGAGACGGGTTGTCTCCCTATTGGAGTTTATGCCCTTCAGGCCCTGGTGCGCTTTGGGCTCAAGGTGGAACTCCTCCCCCAGGGGGCGGGGTCCCTGGTGAGTAGAGTGAAAGAGGAGAGGCTCTTGCGACCCTGGTTGAATAGTTTAGAGCTGATAAATGGGAGACTGGATTTCTCTTCTGGGTGCTTGAGATCCCGGGGTATTAAATATGCTATGGCGCTGGTTAAACAGAGCATTCTGGACCAGCATGTGCAGATTGACGCTGAGTTGCTTCAGAAGCAGAGAGTTAGCCCGTGGTATAGACCTCCGGCTAGGCCATTACAGGAGCTTAACTACTTGGTGACTTGGTCTAAATTTCCATTGAGAAGGGCTTTCACATGTCTACGTTGTGGAGTTTTCCCCTCTGCAATCCTGGCTGGGCGTTATAAGGGGGTGCCAATCCAGGAAAGGAGATGTCTAGACTGTTCTTTACAGGAGCTGGACACGGCTCACCATATACTCTTTAATTGCCCCAAATATGCCTGTTTTAGAGGGAACCTCTTGGTGGTTCGGGAGCAATCTCTGAGGGTGGCCCCTTTGGCTCCACCTGAGGTACTATGTTTGGGGCATATGGCTTCGGACTTAACGAGGGTAGTGGCTAGGTTTGCCAGCATAGTGATTTGTAAAAGGTTACCGAGGATGGTGGAAGAAGGATAGGGGTGGTGGGAGTAACATAGTATCTCCTTTTCATAGCCTTTGCTGAATACCCCACTTTTCATAGTTTTTGTTGAATACCCCCCTGCGCTAGGGACATGGTTGAGAGTTAGGAGGATAGTCATAAATGGCCCGGGGCTGTCGTATGGTGTTAAGTTCTCGTGGAACCATTGACTGTCCGTACTGTGATTTGCTGAAAGAATTGTATTGGAGTTTTATTGATGTATTGCCAATAACTGTTTAGTTAGGCAAATAAAGGATTTTAAATGAAATTTAAATGAGTCTCTACATATCCTACCGATATTACGGTCAAACAGCATGTCATCTGCTACCTCCAGGCCAAGAGCTCGGAGGATATCCTCAGCAGATGAGCCAATCCTGGCATTCAGGTCCCCTGCTAATATTAGCCCATCCTCCGGGTATTCACCCAGGTGTGTCAGAATAATTTCCCTCAATTTTATCCCAAAATGCTCTACCTGATTCATTGGTGGATTGTAGGCATTGATTAGTAAGAAAGACCCAAACGGGGCCTCCACACTAATCCATAAAGCAAGGATGTTATCATTCAAATTATCAAGTTCCTTTCCTATAATTTCAATATCCTCTGTCACCAGGGTTATCAAACCTCCCTTTGGCCTACCTCCTTTGGTTCCCTTTTGTGCCGGCCTAACCCATGCTTTATAGCTCGTCACAACAATTGCCTCAGACAATTTAATATTATATGCCTCCAGGAGACTTGGTGGATGACTAATAAATGGCAACAATTCTCCCTCATATACTTTATTTACCAAGCCTGCAATATTCCAGGAGGTAAAATGCCAACATCTACCCCCATCTGTCTTAGAGTGTCAATCTATCTGGGACAGAGAATTCTTTATTAGCACATCACACTGGTCAGGCACAATGGTTACCGAGGAAAGCAAACACAGAGTGCTGTTCCAACCAGACCAGTGGGTTTTCCAACACAGGCGTACTTGAATGACCAGAGCTATCTATTACAGTCTTGTGTACAGAACTACAAACTCTCTCTCCCTCCCCTATTCTAACTGGAGTTGAAGTTAGTTGTTCCACCAAGGGATCAACTGCCAGAGATTCCTGAGTATCAGTATTCTTTAGGCCTATAGAACAGTGTTTCAATGGGTTAGAAATCTGTGATAATCCCCCGTTATCGCCAGGGTCATCTACATCTGTAGCAGGTATGCCATGAGAGTTGGGAATCTGTTTATACAAGATGGATAATTTATCAAGAAAAATTCAAGGAGCAGAATTTAATCAATCCTAGGTCATACTTTGATCTAATTTATCACAAACTTTAAGAGGGTCAGGGGAATTTAGCTGAATTTCCATTTCCTACTCTTGAGTTACATGCTCACTAATACCTATCGGGACTGGCTCCGAGTGCCCTTCAATCATTTTGTCCTTCTTTGGCAGGCACACCGTACAATTTCCCTTTTTACACCAACCAAGTCCCTCACCAGCTTTTCCCATCCTAGATTAACTTTCCTATCATACACATATGAGAAATATACCCCACGTGTGAGCACATATTTTCCTTTCTCCTTAATTGAGACTACCAAATCACCTCGTAAAAAGTTAACAATTATAGACCTCCTGTTCCTAGCAACACCTGCAAACTTCACAGACGCAATGTCTTTACTGATCATTGGAAGATGAGTTAATACCCTTAAATGTTCGGCCACCTCTAATGGGGTACTCCAAAAAGGCAAATTGCCACATGGAGTAGGGGCAATACTCAAGGCCAATTTGTTAGGGGCTCTCTGATATGCAGTGGGGACATGATGACCAAGACCATCCATTCAATCAAAAATTACAATATCTTCCCCTCGGCTCTGCTCAGACTCCCTATTCTGACCCCTTTGCTGTAAACGTGCTATTTTGAAACCCTTCTGATCCGACTGGTTACTAGCACTTTTTTCCCCCAATGAGCCTGATTTCTTTAACAGTCTAGACAGTTCGCTTACCCTGTTCGTAAGTACATTTAATTGAGTAAACGGATACTAGACAGTCTGTGCAGTAATCATAACATGTTTGGCTAAAAGGTGGTTTGGGGATTTATATCTGTGCCAAGTTTTGTAGAGCTATTGGGGACAAAATAGAATGCTTTGGCCCTCCAGGTCTTTCATCGGCCACTATTACCTGTGCATCTATTGGTGGGAAGTAAAAATTCCCTTTCCTTCCTTTCCCACTAACCTGTATAGAATCCCTGAACATATTGGGAGAGGAAGATTTGGGTCTAATTTTTTTCCCTTTTAATGTACTTATTGGACTTGGGGCAAGGTACTTCTGCCAACTTTTCATATTTATTAGTTAAATGAATCCCTGTACATAAAAAGTTATCCATCTTTCTTTGCTTGGGGGGCCGGAGATACCCTAGCTATTTTGGAGCGGGAATGCTTATTATGTAAAGACATTCTAAAAATCAAACAACAACAACAGATATAATAAATCAAACAGATACCATATGATGCTACACCTAAGTGTGGCCAAAACTTAGACGTGCCCTCACCCGTCCAATGCCTAACTTAGATAGTCCTGAGTTAACAAGGCAAATGAATAATCCAGCCTTCAAAATCTTGTGCCCTTGAGCGCACGCAGCCCTTAGGCCCACCCTAGCGCGCACGCAGCCCTTAGGCCCTGCAGTAAATTTTATAGTATCCAGGCGGAAATGACGTGCAGGGAATCCCCGTAGACTCCTTCAGCACTCTGTGTCCACTAGCTGCAGCGCTTTTGCCTGCACCGGTCCCCGAAGGTCAACTCACGTAAGCCCAATCACCATCAATCCAGTCTGCTTACTTTGCTCACCGGCAGCTACCCGCTGGGCTCCAGTCACTCCAAGGTGCTCTCCCATTCCCCTCTAAGACACTCCATGTGCATCTCAGCCCCACGCCTGCTCCTCCAGGGGTCCCAGCATCATCCCCTCCTGGGCCCGGAGGCTTCTCGCAGAGACGGTGCAGCCCAGCCAAAAGCCCCCTCTCCCACAGCCAAATGGAAAATAGCTCTACCTCCGGCCCAGCACCCGACAATATAAAAGGTAACTAAAGGAATGATTTTTAACTGCTTTAAATGGTTACTCACAGGGAAGAACTGAAGAAGACTGTCCCTAGCTTCCAAATGCTCTGTGGTTGGAAGGAACTGAGGTACTTTGCACTCTGCCCCTCCTATTTATATCTTTGCTACGAGCCCACCAAAAGCGTGAGACATGAGGGGAGGGGCAGTGAAGCAAAAAAATGGATGAACTGCTCCTGGAAGGTTCCAGATGCTAATCTGTGCAGGTGCAGCTCCGCATTGGTGTGAGTAGACAGAGTCCCACTCGAAGGACCAATTAGCAAGTTAATGTCACCTTGAAGATGTGTTCCATTTACCAAGGTTGCTCCGTTCTAGAGGAAACTCGCAGTAGATGGCAGATAAACTACAGCATGATCTAGGAGACAGCCACAAATCTCTGTTGTGGACATCAGCACCAAGCTGTAATTAAACCCCACCTCACTCCTCCTTTGCTGATCTTTCAAGAGGCTCAAAACTTATTGTGACTAAGCTCAACTTGAGAAACAATGAGAGAATTGTTTAGAGATAGAGAAGAGGCTGTTCCTCAACTAAGGGGCTGGTGGCAAAGCCCCTAATCCTAAATCAGACTCTCTCACTAGAAACCTGAAAATCAATGTTCTGTGGCTAGTCCAGCCCAGTCCACTCCTTTTAGTTCAAGTCCTCAGTTTGTTTCAGCTCAGGATGCTGTATAAAGACGCTTGGGCATGGGACTGTATAAACCAGACTGAATTAGGCCTGGCTCCAACATTTGACTGTGCTACCGTGGGCAAGTCACTTCACCTTTTGGTGCCTTTGTTTTTCTCCCCCTTGAAACTGGGGGATAACCAGAACACTAGCCTATGTGAGTGACAGCCGTTCAAAGACCAACATTCTCACAAAGCTATTTGGCTTCTCAACCAGTCACACAGGAAAAGGCAGAGGCTCCCAGACTGGGGGTGGGGAGGTAGAGGCTGCAGCTTGCAGGGAGTCCTCCATTGGAGTGGATCAAGGACAGCATTCTGTGGAGTGGAAACTACAGGAGCCAGTAGTGAATAGACAGGGTAGGGGATGTGCAAATCCAGGAAATTGGAAACTTGTAGCTGTTCAGTCCCTGCCCCCCATTACCCTGGAGTCACTCACCAGACATTGCTGTCCTCTTCCGCCTCCTCATAGCGGGCATTCTCCATCTCATCTAAACCCTCCGAGACCTCAGATGACATTGCTCCACAGCCTGGGTCTTTCCAATGGCCTTGTCAACACCTCCGCTCTGTAGGGAAACAGCCCAAGAGTCACACAAACAGCTAATTAACAGCATTTATCAAAGGGGGGTGGGGGGAGGGATTAGTACTCCATCACTTAAAGGAGATGCTTCCATAATAAAACTGTAGCATGAGGAGCTCAACAAGCTTGGGACTTGCCACTTGGAGCCTTGTGTGGACGGGTTGCCACCCAGATGGTCGGGTGCCCACACATCTGGCCACTAGACTTTTATGTGCACCTTCCATGTAGCAAGAGGCATGAGAAGTTGGTCCAGTTTAAACTGCAGTGAGGTGCTATACCTCTAGTAAATCAGTCACACATGGCTGTGGTACAGCAAGTTATGAGTGGGGTGAACGGCTAGCCCACAACACAGCTGCAGTGTGGGCAAGGCCTTGAGCTCAAATCCCTGCAGGGTAAAGAGGAGCTGTGCAGCTAGCATATCTCACTCTGCCCATTCATGCTCACAGCATAAGCAGTTTTACCTGTTAGCATTCAACTATGTCTTAGAAATCAAAGATTTGAACCCCTCCTCCCCACACCAGCAGCACCAAGGGGGATCATTGTCAGCCTCAGCCCAGCACTAAAGACACAGCATGCATCACAGCTGCTCTTGCAGAAACTTTGAGAACCTTGTCATTGGGAATGACTTGGCAGGAAAATCCAAGCTATATGTCCCAGTAAGGAGTGGGCAGGTCAGCAGAGCAGAATGGAAAATGTACAGCAGCTTGCATGGTACGTGCTGAGCAAAGCAATCCTTATTTCAACAGGGCTACCAAGCGTCTCAGCTTTTGTCAGCAGAAATATCAGCCGAATCAGACAGGATTTGGAGCAGACTGACTGGCAAATGGGAGGAAAGCTCTTCCCTAGCTTTAAATTTCTAGGACATAAGCTCTGCTCACTCCCACCCACACTCCAGAGAGGCAGCACAGCCCATCCCAAGTACACCAACCTCCTCCTTCCTTAGCACTGCAAGAATTTAACCAACCCAAGCTGTTCACCCCTCTGCAATGCAGCACATCTGGAAAGGCAGAAATGGTGGTCATGGGACCAGATGACAATGGCAGCGGCAAGAGATGCCACCCAATTGCACCATGTCCTTCACATAGGCCAGGCCTGCCTTTTCAAGGTCTGGTCCCAAAGGCTGCTGTCTGCAGGGAGAAAAAACCTCCCATTACAGTCTCCTCACTTCCCTTGACATAGCGTTATTCTTCTATTACAGCAGACTTCAAGACAGTGCTTCTGAAAGCTTCAAAGAGAAGGGAATGCAGTGCAAGAGTAGCAGCACTGTCTGGGAGCCAAGCAGCCAGCTTTTGGTACCAGCTCTCCATTTGGGCAGTCTACCCCAGAACAGACAATAAGCATCCAACTTCAACTGGCTAATAGCAGATCAGTGCTGTGCTCATTTACATTTTTGAAAATCTACCCTTTGCCTACAAATTTATTTTCACATTTGTAAAACTGGAGCATGAGATTAGATTAAAGACTCCGAGTACTATCCGCTACCAACAGCTTACAAGGAAAAGATGGTCATCAGAAGTGGAGTCTTTAGACAGTGTTCTTTTTGCTTGTCCTTTCATGAAGGCTTACGCCAAACTTGGATCACTCCAGTGTTCAAATTCAAATCTTTATTTACGCTGCAGGAAAGGATTTGTATTTCTATTAACTACTGTGGATCAAGGGCATAATTAGGGTGGAATGGGCCCCATGCCATAAATCAAGATTTCCCCCCCCCCCATTTCTTTTGTGTGTCTGGGGGGGGCGCTACCTGCGCCCAGCTCGCATGCATCTGACCCATAACCAGTTCATTTGTGCCCCCAATAATCAGCTGCCCCCCACCCATAACCATTTTGCTCCCAGTCCCATAATTCATTCATGCTGCCCCAGGTACCCCCCCCCAACTGTGCAAAGCAGCAGCAGGCCCCAGCCACCCACCCACCAAGTCCTCCCTCCCCTCCCCCCTCATCTATAGGTGGTTCAGCGGTGGCTGGAACAGCTGAAGTGGTGGGCTTCCCACTCCCGCTGCTCTCTACTCTCCCCGGGCAGGTGGGCTGAATCCCCCCCGCTGCGGCTTGAATTTTTGCACCACCAGCGGCCGCCTAGTATCGGCTGCTTCTGGCTGGAGCCAGAAGCAGCCGATACTAGGCAACCAGAGGGAAGTAAACTCAAGCCACAGTGCTGCTGGGGGGAGGGGGGCGACGGAGGGAGGGAAGGAAGACCAGACTGTCAGTGAAACTCTCACAATCCTTGCTGTGTGTGCAGTGCTGCACACACAGCATGGCAACGCTTCCTAAGGTGGCTGCCCACCTGCCCGGGGAAGGTAGAGCGCGGTGGGAGTGGGTGGCCCGCCGCAGCCATAACAAGGGAGGAAAAAAACGTAACTGGGCTTGGCAGCCCCTGGCGCCTCTTGGCATAAAGCCGGGGTTGCTCAATGGACGTTACGCCCCTGCTGCGGATCTTACAATTATGAAAGATGTGGCTATTTTTTTTCTGTTGGCCTTCAAAAAATTGAGTGAAGTTTGTTCCGGTGAGGTTTTACTGGAGATGATTTGAGTTTGGATTGAACTATTGCTTGCAGTTTAATATGGTGAAAAGCTGTAATAAATTGAATTACAACAACATTGCACAGGAGATAAGATTGTTTGCTCTTATCTCCCTCCTAGGAGCTAGGATGAAGATAATAAAATAATATTTTATTGTTGGGCTTAAATACTATTTACTGTGATTACAATTTAGGGGATGTTCTTTTGACAATCTACTATGTATTCCTGTTTTATAGACATTGTCTATATATTAATGTGTCATGTGATTGTGTGTATATTGTTGTAAATTGTTTTCATGGATTATGGCAGAAGCGGATATCCTAATAAACTTTGAAAAGATGACCGTAACCCAGAAGTAACTTGCTGCTGGCTGGTCACAGAAGCAACTTGCTTCTGGCTGGTCACTGTAATTGTTGAATACAGGCAAACGATTCAACCTGTATTCAATAATTCAACTGAATACACACAAAGAAGCACCCATTGCCTCACAGCAAGGAACAGCAAGTACGTCAGCACTTCCCTTAAGAAGGTTTGCATTAATTCTCTCCGTCTATATTTGGAGTCTGGGAACACAACACAAGCTAAGACCTATCAGCACACCACATTCGTGCAAAGCCAGGACTGTTGGTCCATTGCTAAATCCTAGTCTGATGGAGTTAAAGCATGCAGACATAAACCTGTTAATTTATAAGCGCCCTGCCAGTTACTGAACCCTGATCTCCTAACCCTCCCCCTCAAGGTTTCCTGTAACTGTCCCACTTCCCCCACAGCAGCTTCCACTCCCTAGGTTTTATTTATATTTATTTATTTTCTAGATTTTTACCCTGCCCCTCCTGAGAACAGCTCAGGGCGGCTTCCAATAATATAAAAAAATACATATAA
>QEPC01015765.1:1456398-1474720 GCA_003113815.1 Sphenodon punctatus | reverse complement strand
AGAGAAGATGAGGAGTTCAGTCTTGGTCATATTAAGCTTGAGTTGGTGGCGAGACATCCAATCAGAGATGTCAGAGACAGTCAGCAATACAGGACTAGATAGAGAGCAGCATGGGAGTGGAGAGAGAGATCCTCAGTAACTTGTCCCTCCTTCCATTTCTTATGTGCTTCCCTTTTGATTCTTAACTCACTGGTAAGCTTCTTATGCAGCCACATTGGTTTCTTTGGATGTCTCCCTTTTTCATTGGAATCATCTGGGACTGCACCTTTAATCTCTCTTTAAAAATAAATAAATAAGGATGTTCCAGCCTTGCTGAACACACTTCACCTTTAGGTGATCCATTCATGGGATCCCACCCAGTATTTCTCGGAGCTTATTAAAATCAGCTTTTTGAAGTCCAAGGTCCTTGTCAAGCGGTTTTCGCCTTGTATTTCCCTAGGATCATGAATTCTATTATCTAAAACAAAAAACCTAACAGTTTCAAAAAAAAATTTAAAGGTAGAATCATTTCCAAAACAAAAAGCTTTCCTCTTAAAAACATTTCAAAAAATACGTTTTACCCTAACTTAAGCTCCAAAAAACATGAAAATTACAATTCTAATTCAAAAAACATTTAACATACAAAAAACACCAAAAAGCATGGAAATTTACATATTTTCTATCTATATTCCATAATTTACCATCAATATTAAGGGAAGATATGTACTTAATTACCATACCTACTTTCCCTTACTAATATTTACCAATAAACTATCATTTCTTTAAAGGTAATTTATTTATTAGCATAAGTCGCCTATGAAAAATTTTTCAAACTGCCTTAACTCTGTCCTTTACATGTACAGAAGTTGTATAGACTTTATACAATGAAATGTTGACAATGTAAGCGGAGCCAACTTTATACAATGCAATTCTGCGCAGAAGGACAGAGTTAAGGCAGTTTGAAAAAAAATTCTTGAGGCACACTCCAGAAATATTTAGAGAGTATGTCTCATATTAACATTTCCAAACACTACTCATGTTGCGGTATGATAAAAGGCATGCAACTTTCCATACCACTGTGCAAAATCCTCCCCACGGAGTGAATGAATAGAAGTCATGTAACTTTCCATAGTGGCATAACTTTTCAAACATGAGGTTTGGGGCTGGTGTTGTGAAGGGGGAAGATGAGCCTGAGTCCTGTTCAAAACCCTCCCCAAGGAGTGACTGAATGTCACGTAACTTTCCATACCATTGCGCATGCGGCATCCAGCAGACCTGATGTTTAATAACGGTTTTCGCTGCATCAAGCACTATCATGTTACAGTAGCACTCCATGGTCATCTCATACTCCAAGACTCTGAAGTCTGGAGGCTCAACTTGCCCAGGGGGAGGATATATGGATCGCTCAAAATCCTCCCCACGGAGTGAATGAATAAAAGTCACTCACTTTCCATTGTAGCATAACTTTCCAAACAAGAGGTTTGGAGCTGGTGTTGTGAAGTGGGAAGATGAGTCCAAGCCATGCTCAGAATCCTCCCCATGGAGTAAATGAATAAGTCATGCAACTTTTCATAGGAGTGAAAAGTACAGAATGAGGCAAGAGGGCAATTGACATGAAACTGACTCAAGTTTAAAGTCTTTGCGACAGAGCTGACTCCTGATAAAGTCACAGGATTTTAAAGAGCAGAGTCACATAACTTTCCTTATGCTGTTTTTTCTACCACCGCAAATGGCGGTCAGCAGCTGCTCGACTGCACATGCGCCAGCAGAACTGATTTTTTAAAAGTTTAATAACTTGTATTTGGCTGCACCAAGCACTATCCTACTACAATAGCACTTGATGGAGATCTCAGACTACAAGGATGCGAAGTCTGGGGGCTGAACTCGTCAGGGGTGGGGGAGGAGATATCCGTGGTTCAAAATAGTCGGGATGCTGTGTATTTTGACCACAACCAATTCACTTTTTAACAATTTAAGCTATTGTCTGGCTGGATCTTCTTCAAACTTTGCACATATGATGGTCCCCACAAATGTAAGCCATGGATAAATTTTCAGAACTGTAGCTCAAGCGGTTTCCTCAATATTGGGGCTTCAGCAATCCCCTGTTTATAACAGAGAACGGTTATGCCTTTAACTTCCTTACAGCTACCACTAAGTTAGTGTAGCACTTCCCCTAAAGTTCCCCCTACCTTCGCACCATTTATCAGTTCTTCCCTATTGGTTAGAATCAAATCCAAGATAGCTGACTCCCTGGCTCCTTCAGCTTTCTGAAAGGAGGTAGCTATTACCAATACAAACCAAGAAATTTGTTCAACATGCTTTGCATAACGAGGTTAGTCTTCCAGCAGGTATCAGTGTAGTTGAAGTCCCCGATTACCACTAGTTTATGTCTTCTTGATCTCTAGAAGGCCTGTCCTCTACCTGGTTTGCTGGTCTACAGTAAATCCCCATTATTATACCCCTTCTGTTTCCTAGTTTTATTCTTACCCAGAACTCAATAGAACCAGCACTCTCAGTCTCAGACTCCTGTACAGGTATATATACACATTCTTGACATACGTTACGCCTCCTTGCCTGAGTTGCCCCAGGAAGGTTGTGGAATCTCCTTCCCAATTTTCAAAACCCATCTGGACAAGCATCTGTTTGTGATGCTGTAGACAGGGGCAGCCTGCCATAGAGCAGAAGGTTGGACTAGATGACCCTTGAGGTCCCCCCTTCAAACCCAAAGATGCTATTTGTAAGAACTGACCATTTAGTCCTACCCTTGAGACTAAGTTGGTCACGCTACACACCTGCACTGCCAAATAAGGCTGGACAATTACAATTTGGAGGGAATGGGCCTATATCCCCTTGGAAGAAGGTTGCTAAGCCTGCTTGCCCACTTCTCTCAGGTCAGCAGCTGCCAAACACTGACAGACTGCTAAGACTGCATCTGTGTCCTTATTGCCACATTTCCCTTGTTTCACTAGCACATGAATCCTGGCAGTAAACACACCTGCTCTGAACTAACTCCCAGATTAAACAAGCAAGGAAGAAGGAACTTATATGCAGTACAGGCTTTATTGTAGAACTATGGTTAAACAGAGAAAAGCTTTTTGATTCAGTTAAACCAGGGAAATTATGTGCTTGCTTTCTCTGCAACCATACAAGACATGGGGCGAGGAAGAGGGTACAGGGCCACTATCGAGTTGTAGGAGAGAGTCATGGAAGGGTTTTCCCATTTTTTATTTTTTTTAAAAACACAACTGCCCAGAAATATGGTAAGAGTATCCAGCCATTTTGTTCCCCTCAGAAAGGTCTCAAACAGGAATATTGCTTCTAAATAAACCCAAAATGTGGCTCTAGGTGGGCTAAGATGAATGTTAATAAATAATAATTATATTTTATAGTGTCCCCTACCCAACAAGTGGTGTCTAGGTCACTATGTTTTTTATGCTATAAAATCTATTTAAAATATAAAACTTCATAAAAACAATTTAAAAGGGGAAGGAACACACGCATTAAGGGGAAACCGCAGTGGATTATAGAAGTACCTGGAGAATAAACAAGCCTTCAGGTGCTTTTTAAAAGGTGAGGAAGGAGGAACAGAGATGGGCATCCAGAGGGAGACAGTTCTACAATGAGGGGCCTACTGCAGCAAAGGTCTGATCACCCACTGACTTAAGATGCGATGGTCTATCCCCAAACAGCAAGTGGTTTCTGAGCACAGATAATGTGAGGCTCCAGGAGCAGGTCTTGACTATAGCCAGGAACAATATCGTTAAGGGTCCCAAAAACCGGGAGAGCAATCTTAATTCAATCCATTGTTCTATAGGCAACCAATGCAGAGAATACAGGGCAGGCATAACAGGATTACAGCTGCCCACGCCAGTAAGCAATCAAGCAGCCACATTCTGAAAAAGCTGAAAGCAACGGATGAACACAGCTGGCAGTCTATAGAAGAGGGAGTTACAAAAGTCAAGCCTTGTGGTCACCAGGGCATGGGTCATCATGGTAAGGTCAGCCTGGGATAAATATTGGCATAGCTTACACAAATCGCATAGCCAAGAGAAACATCTCTAAAGCACATTCAATACCCAAGTTTTCATGGACAAAGTGTGGTCAAGAATGACACAAAGTTGTTTACCTGGTCAGCTGTCAGGAGCCAAAGTGAGGAAAGGGCATCCTCATATTGGCTTTCCTTCCCTACCAGCATCACCTAAGTCTTCCCTGGATTGAGCACAAGGTAGCTCTGATGCATCCAGCCAGCTGTATCATTCAAGTATTCCTCCAAGGCAGAGACCTAGATGGCAGGGCTCACAAGGCAAGAGACATACAGAGGATGATACAATAATCAATCCTGTACTTGGTCACAACATCTCCAAAGGGTTGCATGTACAAGTTGAACAACTTCGGTTAAAATAATAGAACTTTGGGGAACACCACATTTCAAGTCTCTTGGGGATAATGCATAGCTATCCATCACCATTGACTGACTACTCTTGTGTGCATGACCGAAGCCACCAACCAGCAGCTCCTGTCACACCAGTGATATCCCTCAGGCACCAAGGCAGCAACTCATGGTCAGCCATAACAAATGCTGCTGTAAGATCCAGGATTACCAAAATGGCCATCTGTCTTCAATCTAAAATCATCAGCAGATCATTCAGCATCCTGACAAGTGCAGTCCCTATGCTATGGAAAAAAGAGAACCAAGACTGAAATTTCCTCAAGGTATCACTAGAGTCCAGATGCCTCTGCAGCATGGCCTTCTCAATCACCTTCTCCCAAAGAAGTAGATTGGAGGCTGGGCAATAATTGGCAAGTATTCCAACATCAAGATATCATTTCTTGAGAGGGGGCAAACTTCTG
Source organism: Sphenodon punctatus (assembly GCA_003113815.1). Lineage (NCBI taxonomy): Eukaryota > Metazoa > Chordata > Lepidosauria > Sphenodontia > Sphenodontidae > Sphenodon > Sphenodon punctatus. Next base: position 1,469,890 of record QEPC01015765.1, on the reverse strand, counting down.
CAAATTTAAGGCTGGCTAGTACCCTCCCCTCCATAGAGGCAGCATTAACAATGCCTGTCAATAAAGGTATCACTGGCCCAGAGCTTGCCTTCAACAGTCAAGGATGGGCATGGGGCAGAGCCACAGGTGGTGTGGGTCTCAACGATCCCACCAACACATGGACCCCCTTCTCAACCACTACATCAAAGCTGAAGGGTGTATGTGTGTTCTCCATATTTTTTTTTACTGTATGTAAGCTGTGGATCGATCTCTCTCTCTCTCTGGGACTCAAAGTCAACCGCGGGAACACAGTCCCTTGGGACGCCGTGGCTCTCCACATCAGAAGGCCTAGCGATTCCTTCCCAGGATCCATCCATCTTCTGTGTAAGAATGCAGCCAACATTTCACAGTGCTCTACTGAAAAAGCCACAGACTGGTTTAGAAGTGTCCCAAGGCCCCTGTTGCTTTCTCACATTGTCCCTTGACTTTCTCAGGAGTGGACAGAAGCAGCGCCCCCATTGTCCTTCCATTTCCCAAATATTTATTAACTCCTTCCAGTTGGAGAGTAGAAGCAGCCAATCAAGGCAGATTACAAAAAAAAGTCTGGGTTACAGACTATTAAAAGAAAAGAAAAAACCTCCACACCAACTGTCAAAAGTAGAGAAAGTGCTAGAAATTTGGTGAAGAGGTAGAGGTGAGATTACTGGTGGTTGTTTTTACACACATTTTTTTCAATTCTTGCCACTTGGAGAAGTAAAAGCACTTTTCAGGGACTCCATGCTTCTCTTTTGCTGCCTGCCACTACATCTCACAGCGCAAGTCCACACCCTCCTTCATCACCTCAGAGCCCCAACACCTATCCAACTTCTTTCCCTTCCTACTGAAAGGGAGTTTTCCCAGATACTTGAGAGAGAAGCACAGAATTTTTATATTTACACTAGCACAAGAAAGAGTCCCACAGCTTACATACAATAGGGCAAAAATGGGGCACACACATACACCCTTCAACTTGAGTTAGTTGCTTACCTTGACTAATTTTCCAGCTCCGAAACATGACATACTGGAAGTGCTGGGTCTTCTACCCCCCCCCTCCTTTTTGCACTACTCTCCCCTACATTCCCTTTCTTTTTCAGATTCCACAACACTTCAAAAACAATAAATCAAACCTCTGCTCCAACTACAAGAGCCTCACAACGAAAAGCAGCTCACACTTAATTTTACTCGTTTTTCCTCTTGCAGGAATAAAATTAAATGGCTAGTTAAGTTTCTAGGAAATAATCTAAAGCACAGTAGAGTTCATGTAATGCATTTGGTCAGTGATGTTCAAGGGTATTTATGATTATTTTAAATAGCAGATCTCCGACCGGAAAGCGAGAGAAAATACATTATCACAGTGTCGTAGCTTAGTTACAGAAAAAGGGATATTTGCTCTCAATGGTTCACGCAACATTGGGAAAAAGAAACCCCTTCAATTTTCTAATTGTCCACGCAAGCTTATTAGTGCGGGGGCCTGGTATGGTCCTGTTGGAAAGTGTGCATAGAGAGAAATTCTTTTCGGATATCAGTATGTGTCCTGGGATGTTTTCTATCTTGGTCACATGCTCTGAATGTCATTTTTTTTCAAAATGGCCACCAAACATGACATGTTTTCAACTGCAGAAACAGCATGTTATATATTTTTATGAAATGTTTTAATCATGTTTGGTATCAAGTTAAAGATCAGAATCCTGGTAATGCAGTAGATGGTACTACATTTACTTATAAACAATTCTTACCTATAGTAATTATGTTTTTAAAGTATAGGAGTCATTTCAGAACGGCATGTACCTATTTGTTATTGGGATTGCAGCAGTCCACACTGCATGCACATGCACAAAATCTTGAGCTTGAGATACCTCTCTTGTGGCATGGGCAGACGATAGCTCTTGCACATTTCTTGCATGTTCAAGGATGAGAGAAATCTGGAATGTTCTGCACAATGACTTGGGGCAGAAATTCACCTTCTTCCACCATGTATTCGTACACAATTGGATCCAGAGTGGGCACATCTTAGAGTACATGGAACCACCAATAACTTTGCAGAAATGTTCACTTTCTGTAGTTTTATGCTGGCGGGTGTTGGTGTGAGTTTTATGAGGTCTAGTCTCTTCATGCAATGATACTAGTAGACCCAGAGTGCGTTAATCAAAGTGAAACTGGATGACAGGATCTGTGCAAGCAACACTACTACATCTAGCATGCTTTCACATAAATCGCTTTTTCCAAATGTCATTAGAAGTTATGGCAAGACTTTAACAGGTTTTAAAGCTGAATGCTTTGTACCAACTTTGCTTGCTGTGTCACATCTGGTTAGGGCATGTACTGTTGGCAGGATTTTGATAACCTCGTTGTTTAGAACTCAATGAACTTGTGCACCAGCACTGCATGCACTGTATTTCCCTTTCCCACAGAGAACCCATAACTCAAACATTCCTTTTTGAAGGTTTTGTAGTAGTAGTAGACTGCACATACAAACGCGTCCATGTCTGAGGATGCTAACACAAAGAACTGGATATTTGAACTCAACTGCATGGTATATGTGAAGAAATCAGTTTTTCTTCAGCCTCCTCAAGGTGAGATATCTGGCCAGAAACTTCCGTTTTCTTGCCATTTGCAATGTGTACACTGGTTTCTCCATCCTCTCCAAGCCCACCAATGTAAATAGGTGTACCAGTGCCTTGATTACACATTATGAGTATGTACTCTGCAAAGAACTGTTGCAATGGATTTGTTATTTGGTGAAGTCCAGAATGCATTCATGTCTTTTGGAAGAGGCATTCACATGCCTGAAATAGAAATACTCATCTCGATTGCATCAATAGTAACTCTAAGCCGTTCTGCTGATTTGATGCTACCTTCTTTGTACACATCAAACATGTCACTCCTTGAACAGCCTCTTAACAGAGATTGAATCTGTTGTATGATAAGTTCTGCAAAGTCATGAAATGTGCTCATCGACTTTGCTCCTGCTGTGATGCTCTTGGGGTAGCATAAAGTCCAATACAGTGGCAGTAGGGAGACGCGAAGGGGGAGGAAGGTTGTGGTTTGCTTCTTTCAGCTTTCTCCAGCTCCTGAACCATTTTGGACTTATTCGATTTATGAAAAAAACCAGCTTTAGTTAGAAAGAATGAAGTGGAGGTCAGTTCATAACAAAGCAGCTGATCAACTGAGTATCATCTTTCCCTGGCCACATCAATAACCCTGAGGGCATCAGCAGTTTCCTTTTGGACGTCGAGTTTTGTCTGTTGCTTATGAATGATCCGGTGCCAAGAATGAAGTACAAACAGTTTCTTATTCTTGTCAGTGAATCTTTGAATGACTTGTTTTCCTTTATTCGATCTCAATACATGTCAATGTAAAGTTCACATCCTTTTCAGTGAAATGTCTGCCCGTGAACAGGTTAAACTGGTTTTTGTTCAGACTGAATGGGTTTCCTCATTCAGTGATGAAACTCACAATGCTGTCAACATCATTTCATCTGTACGAGTTAAAGTCGGCGAGAATTCATGATGCAACGTGTACTCATCATTATCTTGTAGAGCATACATCTTTAGGTGGAACTGGTTAATGCTTGACTTCTCATGTTTAATGAGGTCCCTGTGTCACAGCTTGCTTTCAATGAATTAGTCCTACGATTCCGTTTATTATACAGTTGCTCAAGTGCCTGATCCATTCCAACACTCCTGAACTTTCAAATCCCATATTGAACAAGCCACTTTCCTTACATGTTGCATGAATACTCATGTGTACTTCTTACATGCAATCATCAAGATATACAGAGCCCCATCTTGCATAATTAACTTTGCCAAATGTGAAGAACAATGAAGTGCTCTACAAAATGCCGAAAGGTGCAAGTGCCAACTCCCTTTTTTGTCAGCCCATCTCTCTCACAGTCACAGGACTGGGAAAAACAACCATCAGAAATGTGTTCCAGTATTGAAACATTCTTGATTTGCTGATGCCTTCATGTATGAATGAGTCAAAATCCTTGCTTAGGGCTTCAGTGAGGTGGGATATTGTTACAATCTGTGTTCTTGCCTTGACACAGTCTTCTTCCTGGCAGGACAATTGCAGTAACTTCACTTCATCTACTAGATCTGCATACTTGTGTGGATCATTGTCCTTGAAAAAATAACCACTCTAAAAATTGAATGGCTTCTGCAAACAGATTCATCCCACGAACTGCTCAGACATAAGGACTTCCATTCAGAATGCTATCAACTACCTTTGGCCCTAACGTTTCCGTTTCTGTTAATACTTCCTTTACCTCACTATCTTGAAGGTACAGTCCAATGCAGATGACAACTTTGTGTGTATGGAATGAGCCAAGGCCCAGGAAAATGTTTGCAAACTCAATTGGAAACCAAAGTTGTATTTCTTTAACAAGCCTGTAAACTCCTTTGTCATACCATAACAAACCTTAATCTTGCTGAACTAGTGACATCATCTTGAAAAGTCAGTATTGTTGTATAAACAGATGACACGTCTGACAGGGTGAGTTAGAATTGGGATGTAGGCTGTGTTGGTCTTAGGCAATACTTTGGTAGTAGTCAGTGAGTTGAAGGAACTCCAAGAAGGCTCTTGAATGAACTCTGGAAACCCATACTCTGGAAGGTATGATCTCCTAAGCACGATCAATCTGGTTTCCTAAGCAGAAACCCAGCACGATCAATCTGTGCTGCTACCTTTGCTGGTTCACGTGGATCTACCATAGCTGATGGAACAAACTTGGGTGAAAGCCCCCCATCTCACTTTCCTGGTGCCCCTTAGTCTCCCCCACCTCTCTCTCTCCCCCACCCAGTGTCCTCCAGCACTCTCCTTCTCTCCCTCAGCGTGCCCTATATCAGTTCCCTTTTTTCCTCATCACTTTCCCCCCCTCTCCCAGCAACTTCTCACCTCTATAATCACCTCTGAGGGAAGGAATGTCCTCACTATTAATTAAAATAAAAAATCTTTTATTAAAGTTATCTATACGCACTGCTCCCATTTTATTAAAATACATTGTGTGCTGTTTCTACAGTTCAAAACATGTCATGTTTGGTGGCCATTTTGAAAATAAATGACATCATTCAGAGCTGGTGACCAAGACAGAAAACATCTGAGGACACATACCAACGGATATCTGAAAAGAATTTCTCTATACTCTCCCTTTCCAACAGGACCATAACTGTGCCCCTAGACTATAAGTTTACCTTGATACTTTACCTTGAATTCATGTCTATTTTTAACTGGAGGCTTCAATCTAACAAGATTTCTATTTACAAAAATGTTAAATGCAAGATCATTTCTAAAAAAACCAAAACCTTCAATTTTAAAAAATACATTATTAACACAACTATTTAACGATATGCACTATGACAAAAATTACAATCTAAAAAGCATGGAAATTAAATTATGCTTTTTTATTAAAATTAATCCATTTATTTACTTTTCAATCATTAAGACTTACATTTATATTTAAACGTACTTCTCTACATTATTCCAATAAAGACAGTCTTCAAATGATTAGCTATTTATTCTTTCCATAATTACTTATATTTACTCACCAACTTACCACCTCAACATCACAATTAATAAACTGTGTTAAACTCTGCCTTTTTCAAGCACATTAGAACTTGAGATTATAGAGCTACTTTAAAAGTGACAAGTCCAATTTATTAATTACACAAATTTATTATGAAACTGTCCCACACAGAGTTTAATGCAGTATATTAATTGTGGTGCTGATGTGGCAAGTTGGTGACAACTGCAACAAAACAGGCAGAAACTACTTTCAAAGCCCAGTTAGTGTCAGCTGGGTATGTTCTTGTTGGAATTTCAATGTACCTTATATCTAGTTTTTGGATGTTAAGTATCCTTATATCTTGTAAAATTAACTGGTCACATGATCCAACACTTGGTCAATTTTTGGTGATACCGCCATCTTGTTTTTCTATATTTGTCAGTTAGTCATTTTTGGAAGGACCTCTCTAGCTAAGTGAGGTGTCATTTTATATATTTCCAGGTATGACAAATTCAATGGAACTGGTTTTATATGTTTCCAGGTATGACAAATTCAATGGAACTGGTTAGAAGAGTCTTACTTGTTACCCTAATATGTTTTACAAACAGTGTAGTTTCTTTAGTACAGTTAACCATTTCTTCATTACGGCCGAATACTTGTAACGAATTCCTTTATTTTTCTTTCATTGCAGATTCCTGGTGTGAGAACCACAATATCTGGTATATAATGGAGAGTGTCATTCTTCAGCAGTCCCCTACAAAAAAAAGAAGAGTGGAGACACAAGAGTGCACATCTGTGTATAATCTGCAATGGTGTCAATAAAAAAAAGTGTATATAGCACTTCACCTGGAAGGGTGAAAGTGATACAAGCTTCTAAGATCCTGAATGATAACGTATTAGGTTTTATCAGAACAAACATCTGAATTTGTGCATCACATGACATATTACAGAGCATACATCCTGAGAAGTGAAAGTTAGTAAAAAGGTTTTAAAGGATGCTTCAGCACCTGGTTCCTCTGATGAAGCATACTCCAATCAACAGGGTTACCTGTTGATTGGAAGACCATGAAATGTCTTCCAGGGTTGGAAGACCATGAAATGTGACTGCAGGAAATAAATCAAAATGTGTTCTCTAATTACAAAATGAAGAATCATGATAACACTCTGTAGAATTTCTGAAAAGAAACACACTCAGTCATTTTTGGATGCAACAAGATACTTAAGACAGGACTTGTCAGGACTTGCACTCTGCAAGACGTCAAGAGGATATTTGCAGTGGATGTTACAGAGGATTGCTAATCCCAGTGGAAGTGGGAAGTCCAAGAAGCACCAATTTTAGCCATTTGCTTTAAGCAAAACTCCAATAAGTGCATCTGGTATTTTAGTGGTCGTGGGGAATACTGTGGTTGTATATTTTGATATCAGCAAGCATTTGATGAAGTTTCACACAAGATCCTCACTGACAAGCTTGCTAAAGTGTAGGTTGGAAGGCACTACAGCAAGGTGAATTCATAGATGGTTGAAGAACCATATTCACAGCATGATCAATAGCTCATCATCAAACTGGAGGGAGTTATCAAGTGAAGTCCTGAAGGGTTGTTGCCTTTGTCTGGTGCTATTCAATACTTTTGTTAATGACTTGGGCAAGAGGGTGGAGGGAATACTTAGCCAGTTTGCAGATGGCACAAAACAGAGGCATAGCTAACATCTTGGAAAATATAATTAGAATTTGAAGAAGTCGGATAGGTTGGAAATCTGGACTAAAATGATCTCAGTTGAATTTCTGGGCAAGAAAAACCAAATGCACAAGATAAGTGGGGATACACGGCTTGGCAACAGCACACATGAAGAGGATCTAGGGATTGTGATTGATCATGAACGGATCATGAGTAGGCAACGTGAGAAGAACATAAGAAGTGCCATACTGGGTCAGCCCAATAGTCCATTAAGTCCAGCATCCCGTCTCTGACAATAGCCAATCTCAGTCACTTGGGAGAAGTATCCAACAAGTCACAATGGGGCAATCTATTCTCTGTTGTTCACTGTCATCTCCCAACAGCCAGAGGTTATGTCCCCCAGCCTACTTGGTTAAAAGCTGTTATGGACCTACACTCCAAGAACGTATGCAATCCTTTTTTAAACCACGCTACATTACTGGTCTTGAACGCATCTCTTGCCAACAAATTCCACAAGTTGATTGTGCACTGAATGAAAAAATACTTTAAGTCTACTACCAGTTTCATGGAGTGTCCCTAGTTCTAGTACTATTTGAAATTGTAAATAAATACTCCCTATTTACTCATTCCACACCACTCATGATTTTATAAACTTTTATCATATTCCCTCTCAGTCATCTATTTTCCAAGCTGAAGAACCTATCAAGCCTCTCCTCATACAAAAGCCATTCCATACCCTTTCTCATTTTTCTTGCCATTCTCTGTACCTGTTCTCTTTCTACTACATCTTTTTTGAGATGGGGCAACCAGAAATGCTAATAAGTTGCGGTCACATCATAGATTTATATAAAGGAATTATGTATCCCCTTTTATTCTCTGTCCCTTTCCAAATAATTCCTAACATGGTTTGCTTTTTTGATCACTACTGCACATTTAGCTGAGGATTTCTATGTATTGTCCACAACAACTCCAAGATCCTTTTCCCAAGTTGTAAACCCTAATTTAGAACCCAGCATTGAGTACATATAGTTTGGATTATTTTTCCCTATGTGCATCTCTCTGCACTTATCAACATTAAGTTTCATCTGCCATTTAGTTGCCTCGTCACCCAGTCACAGAAGATCCTCGTGCAATTCCTCACAGTCCGCTCAGGTCAGGTTTTAACTACGTTGAATAACTTTCCTAACAGTAAGAGCTGCGTAACAATGAAAAAGGCTGCCTAGGCAGGTTGTCTATCGCTGGAGGTTTTCAACGAGAATGGACAGCCATCTGCCTAATCAAAGATGCTGTAGCTGTAGTCATCCTACATCTAAGCAGGGGATGGACTAGTTAAACCTTGAGGTCCCTTCAAACTCCAAGATTCTATTATGCCAAGATTGTAAATAATGGTTTATTTACAGGATTCATTAGCCACTATTCAGTTTTCCTGTATGGCTGAGCCAGCACTGAAATATCAAAGCTGCCACCGGGTACAGGACTGAAAGACAACGGAGCAGTGAGAAGTCTGCAGTTGCTAGCCGACAAGTGATTTCCAGAAATAAATCATAGGAAAGAAGGTAACGTACTTGTTAGTGTGCTAATCCTGGTAGTTTATTAAAATGTATTCCTAGTACCTTGCTGCCTCTCCTCTATTTGACAGACCTCCTCAGCTAGTAGATTGGTAAGGTAAATAATTCTATTCTGTTTTGGCTTTTGCAGAGAGATGGATGCACAAGCTCATCCAAATACAGCTCAAAAAGATCAATACCTTTAATTCTAGCAAGCCAGGGAGAAAACCTAGACTGGCGTATTTCTGCCAAATCCTCCTGACAAGCAATATCTAGTATTCTCCACTTTATTATGCCATTATGGAGGTTGATTGGTTTAGTTAATAATTCAGGGGGTGACAAACAAAGGTGCAGTAAGATTTTTTTTGACAGTTTGAATCCAACAGGATGTAGAACCAACTGGGGGGGTCTTCAAGTTCAAATAAATGAAGGAGGAGAAGTAAAGGCCATTTCATTAAATCAGAACCATTACTTGAGCATTTTTCCTCCCCTCCCCCAATTGCTATTTGGGCAACATCAGCCTATAAAGAGGAGAAGGGGTGGATCTAGGAAGAAACAATAAGGTCCAAAATGTTTTGGACACATTTCAAGCTATTGGTATTACCTCTTTATCAGATCTCTGAACCATGAATCAGGTGGGGTACAGATTCTCAGCTAGTACATTTTCAGAACTCTTCACAGAGAAAAATCAAACAGATGAGTCACTGCATTCACACTATGAAGCCAGATGTGTTTTCTGGACAAGTAGGACAAAACGCTTTACAAACAAAAACTAAGAAGCGCTCACATCACTCCTGTGAGCCAAGAAAATATTAGCCTCACGCCAAGAAAAGAAGCAGACGAGGCCAGCAACTTACACAGGCTATGCAGCAAAAGGTGTTGTAGCAGGAACTGGAGCAGTCTCTGCTTAACACCGGTGCCAAAGAATTTCGATCTCCCTATAAGCGTAAACAGCTTTCTTTTCTCAGTAAATGGCAAGAGCACAGAGAGAACTACATGCTGGTTTTTAGGGCATTTACTGTGAAACCACATAATCATGGCATCCCATAAACGGAAAAATGAGATCTGTCAAGCACTCTCTTCACTGCTTTTCTAACTGGCAACCAGCCTCCTGAACTGGAGAAGGATTTTAAAGAGCTAAAATGGCAGAGCCAGTGGGACACAATATAGCTCAGTCATGCATATCTTGGTTCTCATGTGCAACTATCGCAATGGTAGCAGAGTGTTTCTTAAAGTTATAACATAAACCAATATCCAGCTCTCTTCTCTATAGTTAGGAGGGACTGGATACTTGTGTGTCATGTAATAGGAGACTAGGTGAAAAAAATGGGACTGCAATGTGCTCTGCGGATGATATTTATTTATTTTTATTTATTTATTTATTTTATTTATATCCCGCCCCTCCTGAACACAGCTCAGGGCGGCTTCCAACAATAAAATCAATATAAAAATTTAAAACATATAAAAATACAATCTCAAATATTAAAAATATTAAGAACAGGGCCCGGGATACAAAAATCAATCAATGGGGCAGGGGAGATAAAAATCCACTAGACCCTACCCCCCTCCCCAAAGGCCTGGGCGAACAGCCAGGTTTTACACTGTCGTCGAAATACAAAAAGGCTTGGGGCCAGGCGAGCTTCCTCCGGTAGGGAGTTCCAGAGACGTGGCCCGGCCACCGAGAATGCCCTCTCCATTGTGGCCCCCCACTTAACATGGGGGACCTCCAAGAAGGCACCCCCAGCAGACCGAAGGGTCCGCTCCGGGGCGCGGAGGGCAAGGCGGTCCCTGAGGTGAAGTTCACTGTCATCCTGATCCTTTTCCAATAGTAGAAACCAGTACAAGCCAGTCACCAAGAAATGTATCACCAGTTCAAGCTTTAATTCTGGAGGTTGAATGTTCTAGTAGGAACTTTGCTTTGAACTTCACGATTCTATAAAAAATGCTAACCCATCAAGTAACCTGGGTCAATAGGGGACTTCCAAAGAAGAGCTGAAAACTTATGTTTGACCAGTATTACTAGTCACGAAAGAGAGCAGCCAAGGGGGGCAGTTTTGCTATCTGCAGTCTGTGCCCATTCATGAACAGATGGACCGTGGCACGCAAACGCAGGCTTGCTGAATTAAGGTTGACATCGTCAGACCTAGCTGCAGAAAATGACAAAACCAGAGGTCAACCCCAAGTATGGTCTACAGCAGCATTTCCCCTCCCCTGCACAGAAAACCAAGTCCTCTGTGAATACAGAGGTGTAGCTATGGTGCGGAGCAGCAGCAGTGCTAATCGATACATGCTTCTCTCCATGCACAACCCCCATCAAACTCTCCCTTGATCATTCACAGAAAAACATTCAGAACCCCACCAACATTAGATATTTAACCCTGTTTTATAAGAGAACAGAGGCAACGATTCAAGGGAAGCTTTGGAAGAAAGCAGGGAAAAGTCGCACATATGCAGTCATTTTCAAACCCAGCTAAAGAAAAAAGCAAGACAGTGGGTATCATTCTCCATTACCTGGGAAGACACAGGGAGGAATCACATTATGGCAGCACAGTAGTTACCCCACATTTCCAGTTTCTACTCCACTCTAGTCTTCATACCCACATACACCATGGACATCCTCTCCTACTTGTCATATTGGCAGTTCACAGGACATGTTACCTAATTAATTATACAAAGCTAGCATTCAGCAAACTCAAATCATACTGCAGTCATAACCTCAGCACTGAGTTAAACCACCATAAAGGAACTTTACATTTTGAGACTTTTACAACACAGAAAACACAAGCACACATCTCTCAACTTTCCAGCTTACTGGTGCCAAAGAAAGAAAGCTCTCACACTTATTCTGTAGTTTCCGACACTGTGCTCAGCTGAAAGCTTTGCTCTAAACACCAGTAGTGATGATAAGGCATGTAGCAGCTGACATTCTATCCGGCAATGCTCTTGTGTGATCAGCCACATAATAGCAGCAGCTTTCTTTCCCAGGGATCCTGGGAAAGTTTCACATTTGTACAGCTCTACATTTGAATCCTCCTGGGATCAGAGAAAAATGATGCCAGGCATTTGGTGGAGGGGAGGAGACAGGTGAGGGAGGGATGGGGGGGATTTTATATTAGATCATATTTTAATTGAATTATTATTATTTCAGTTTTATTACTGTAAGCTGCTCCAAGCCACCTGTGGTCAGAGAGGGCAGGGTCTAAGCATTAAAAATAAATAAGTAAATAAATATTCAGGGTATAATGAGCATTCCTGGGATCAGATAAAAAATTCAGGGTACTTATTAGGGTTTGATAAGGGGCCACTTATAGAAACAGTGCTTAAAGATGTCATTATTATAAACAAGGGATCATTATTTCCCTGATGGCCACTCTGTTGATCTGCTGGTACAGCATTGGAACACCTTGCTGGGGGAGGCCATCGACAGGGTGCCTCTGAGACGTCCCCTGCCCCTGTCTCGTCACCACAGGGCCCCTTGGTTCACCGAGGAGCTGTGGGGTATGAAGCGGGTAGACAGGAGACTAGAGTGACGCTGGTGTCGGACTCACGCTGAATCTGACCGACTTCTCCTTAGGACCCATTTGCGGTCCTATGTTGAGGCTGTGAGGACAGCAGAGAAACAATTCTTTGCTGCCCTCATAGCGTCTGCAAAGTCGCATCCAGCGGAGCTGTTCCGGGTGGTGCGGTGGCGGGTCAGTCCGGCCTCCCTCTGCCTGGACAGGGACTTGTCCCAGGCCCACTGTGAGTTTGCCATCTACTTTGCAGACAAGATCTCTCAGATCCAGAGTAACTTTGAATGCAGTAGGTGAAGAATGTGAGGTTATGGAGGCACCGTCTGGTCAATCTTTCTGGGAGGAGTTTCAGGAAGTGACACCGGCCGACGCGGTGGATGTCTTGGGGTCTGTTTGAGCCACAAGGTGTGAACTAGATCCGTGCCCGTCCTGGTTGGTAAAACTTCCAGGGATACACTGGGGTCAGTTCTGGCAAGGGTGGTGAACGTGTCCCTTCGGCAGGGGAGGTTGTCGCCCAGTCTCAAGGAGGCTGTGGTGCGCCCCCTGCTGAAGAAGCCTTCGCTGGATGTGGATGCACTCGCCAGTTACCATCCTGTCTCTAATCTTCCCTTTTTAGGGAAGATTATTGAACAGGTCGTGGCTCTGCAGCTCCAGGCACATCTGGACCGTATCGGTTTCCTTGACCCTTTTCAGTCTGGGTTCCGCCCCGGCTATGGTACTGAGACAGCGATGGTGGCTTTGGTGGACGATCTCCGCCAGGAGATGGATGCAGGATGTTCTACATTCTTGATCCTGCTAGATCTCTCGGCCGCATTTGATACTGTGGACCATGGACTGCTGCGGAGACGGCTGTGAGACCTGGGGGCGTCTGGACAGGACCGTCCTTGGGTGGTTCCGCTCATTCCTCTCGGGGAGGAGCCAGCGGGTGGTGCTGGGAGCTGAAACATTTGACCTGCAGCGTTCGATCCTATCTCCGCTTTTGCTTAATGTGTATATGCAGCCCTTGGGGGAGATCGTGAGAGGGTTCGGGGTGCGATGTCACCAATCTGCTGATGATACTCAGCTGTACCTCTAGTTTTCGACCGACCCAGGCCCTGCTGTCTCGTTGCTTTCCCAATGTTTGGAGGCGGTGGCGGATTGGACGCGGCAGAGCAGACTGAAGCTCAATTCTGATAAGACAGAGGTGTTGGTGGTGGGTAGGGAGAGGGAGGTGCTGGCCCCTCTGTTGGGGGGGGG
>QEPC01015765.1:1427236-1440305 GCA_003113815.1 Sphenodon punctatus | reverse complement strand
GCGCAGCCTGGGAGGGGGAGGGAATTAATTTTAATTGATTGCATTGGTTTCAATGGGGACACAGCGCCCCATTGAAACCAATGCAATAAATCCGGTACCGGTATACCGGATTCAATCCGGGAATCTGGTTTTTGTGAAACCGGTAACCGGTAAAATCCGGTGTACCGGTACTGGTACCGGGCCCGCCCCTACTACTTAGTACTTACCTGCTGCTGGTGCTGGCTCTGGGTCGCCGGTGGCGGCCCAGAGCCCGGTGCACTAGGGGACTTAGGGGAAATTTAAAAAAAATCCAGACTGGGCAGGGGGTGTGTGTCCCCCCTTCCACCCGCACAGTCTGGGAGGGGGAGGTGGGAGGTTTTTGGTTTTTTCCATTGATTTCAATGGGGACACAGTTCCCCATTGAAATCAATGTAAAAGATCCAGTACCGGCAAACCCCCCTCATTAATCCGGTAAGCCGGTTTTTTTAAATCTGGGAACCGGTAAAACCGGTACCCAGTATTTGCCCTGATGTCCCACCCCTAGTAACTATCAATGAAACCTCAACTTGGGCAGTAATGAAGCACTATATATCTAGAGTGTGGACCCAGATAAAAAGCGAAGAGAGGCAGGATAAAGGGTGTTAACAAATGAGACAATAGCCTCCGGGAGTCCAGATTCAGTCCATTCAGCCCCCACTTGCCTGTTTAGTGTGTAGAGCCTAATAAACAAGCAGCCCTGTGTGTATTTCTTGTACGTTCAGGCAGCCCTCACTCACAGGTTTAGAATGATAAGCCTAATATGCAGGCAGGCATTTCTTGCCCACCGCACTCCACCCACCAAACCCCCCTCAGTATCCTGCCCCCTGTCATGACTCAGCCATGGCAAACCATAGGAAGAAGAAGCTGCACCAGCTGTTTCTGGAGCAAGTTCCTCTCTGACCCAGCATTATGTACTTGATATCTCCTTCATTTATATCTCCTTTCTCCGGCAGAAGCTCAAATGCATCTGCTCACTGCACAGGTGATTAAGAACAGGCTAATATTTGTCTTAGTATGCCATTAATTGGAATACTGTACTGTATTGTGGGTGTGGAAGAACGGATGGTAATATTGCTGCTTACAGTCATATCCCCTGCTTCTACACTAACACTCCTTTGTTCCATAGCCCCCCTTGCTTAGTACTTACAAAAATCATCCCATGGAATCAATACAGCTCTTTATTTTGTAATGGCCTTTTGTGCTAAATATGTTTAGTGTACCATTGCTACAATGTAAGTAAGTAAGTAAACTTTATTAGGAGTTTAGCTATCGCTGTACTCCAAACCACAATAAGCAAAAAATGACAAATGACATAATACAATGTCCATAATAGGAACGTCCATCCTAATGATAAATTTAAAAACAATACAACATAAGAGCATTATAGAGAAAAATAAATACCTATGTAAACACAGCCTCACAATATTGACAACAATACTGCATGTGACAGCCTGGTCCAACAATGATCCAACACACTTCCCAGGTGTGTTGGTGACAACCTGGTCCAACACACTTCCTAGCATACCCATACCCATAATTAGAGAGCGATTAATACATGCAATCATAAAGCCCCCGAAAACGGGGTGCAGAGAAGCTGAAAAAAACTCCAGAAGCAGAAGCCCATACAATCCACTCATGATTGGACAGAACCACCCACCTTCAGTCTTTCCACTATTAGCTTCCTTCGCTTGCCTGCCAAGCAAGTGAAGGTTGCCAAAAGCAATATTTCCTCCTGACTTTTTAGGGACATGAGGTAGCAAACTAAAAGCGAGTGATCACATGAGCAATAATTGTGGAAACATCATATTTCGAGCACTCCTACACCACTTCTTCACTCCCTGCTTTCTGAAGCCCCCTGGCCTGATGCTCTGGTAAGGACTCATCTCTATCTAGCTGTTGTTGTTTTGTTTTTAAAATAAGATACTGTGTTCATACTACAACAGTGTAGCAAACCTAGATCTGCATTTCAGACACCATCACCTACCGTCCTACTCCAAGACTCTTAAACATCTTAATATCAGTACTGTTTGTACTATCTCAACACATCTTTGTGGAGGAGTACTGCTCAAATATTATCCAACCACAGCATAGCCTCAATCCTATAGACTATGGACATTATCAAGGCAGGAAACAGTTTGGCTAGCCCTGCCTCCCAAATCTTTCAAGTCCCATTATTTAAATGAGTCTGACTCTGATTGTTGTGATTTAGATGTAAGCTGCAAGTAGCCCCTAGTCAGTCCACATTCTTCCCAACCAAAATGAAAGCATATAGGAAAAGCAGGGGGAAGCAAGCTGACCCTGCCTCCTTGCTCTATTCAGTGTTGCCCCCAACCTGCAGAGGAAAAGGACTGGGACTGAAGACCAAGGCAAAGGGTAATTTCAGACGTGACAGACGCGGAGGTCCACCACGCTGAACCACGCTGAACCCTGGACCGGGGATCCATCTCGGTCCGTGATCAGGCTGGCTGTCCTTTAGATGTACCGGTCTGATTCCGGAGGGGGATCGGGGAGGGGGTGGGGCTGTGCGACGCAACGTGCGGCCACTCAGCCCCCCCCCTCGCTCCCTCGGCCGGCCACCCATGGGGAGACGGACGGGTGTAGCGACCAATGATTCCGGGGTCGGGGCCTGATTCCGGGATGGGGCTGGTGAGCAGAGGTGCAGCGCTGCTATTGCCGTCCCCGTCCCGGATCGTGGCCACTCTAACCATGGTTCTCGACCTCCAGCTGGCCAGAGGTTGAGAACTGTGGCCAAGCTTGATCCTAGCCAGGGGTTCACTGTGGTGAACATCTGGCCGGGACCAAACAGACGTTCCCAGAATCACCACCGCTACCACCACAGGGAATCCACTGGGGTTCCCTGTGGTGAAAGACATTTTTGTAACGTCTGAAATTACCCAAAGTGTGGATGCATGGAGCCTAAGTTGTAAGTGAGCACAATATGCAAGACTGTACAATGCGCAGCCCGAATACGTGCAGGGATGGGCCATGTCTGAAAGTGGCCTGGAGACCCACCAGACTGACCAGAACAGGAAATTAACAATCCCTGTTCCAGGCTGATTTTTAAATTACCATGTGCTGTGTGAATGCTCAGGAAATTGCTTTCTCTGAGCAGGCCCTCCAATTAAGCTAGATTGCTCCCTTGTCTGCACATTGGCTCTGTAGTTCTGAGCATATGGGTGCAGGGTAGCAAGGGAACCCAATAGGAGTCAAGTTTCTTCAGAAATAGACAAGTAGTAAAGGGGTCAACCTTGAATATTAATATTCATGAGTAGGCCCGCCTACTTAATTAATATTCAAGGTGGTAGCGATCGGCTCTCTGCTCTGTAGAGTGCTCAGAACCTTGGCCACAGGCCCGCTCTCGCCATCTTCCTCCTCTGAACTAGATATATAACGTTTTTGGTATAAACGTCTCACTACAGCGGGGGGACTCGTAAACAACATAGATCTCGCTGGGGTCACATTGCTAGAGAATGTCATTTTTGTTTGTTTGTTTATATTTCAGGGTTTTTTTTCCATGTAAGTGGTAGCGATCGGCTCTCTGCTTACCACTTACATGGAAAAAAACCCCTGAAATATAAACAAAACAAAAAAATAGCATTCTCTAGCAATGTGACCCCAGCGAGATCTATGTTGTTTATGAGTCCCCCTGCTGTAGTGAGACGTTTATACCAAAAACGTTATATATCCAGTTCAGAGGAGGAAGATGGCGAGAGCGGGCCTGTGTCCAAGGTTCTTTTTAGCACGCCTAACCTTGATGGAGAAACCCAGATGGGGTTACCAATCCCCCATTATTACAAATGCCTTAAAAATATACGTGATTATATTCGTAAAAATAACCAAATGTTGAAACAGTATGAGGTGATTTTCAAACAGTTGTCTGTTGCCAACCCCCATGAAAATGTTGATGAATACTTTAAAAAAGCACAGGCTCTTAAAAAAGAGGTTACAGAAGCGATGGTAAAAGTTTTTTTTCTATCAAAGCAGACAGTGGTTGATGCAAAAAGGGGTATTGTGATACAGAGGGAGAGAGGTGTGCCCCCAAAAGCTGATAAACGTCTTGCGCTTAAAAATAAGTGGCAGTACATTATTTTAAAAGTCTTAATAATATTAAAAATCTTAAAACTCTTCAAAACATCCCCAACAGAGGGTTCCTTGGTGGGCCCCTCTTGTACCTCTGAGGGTGACTCTCCAGAGACCCCTTCAGAGCCTGCAACTTCACCTGATTTGGTAAATCCTCCTGAAGAAGAGGTATATCTTGAAAGGGTGAACCAATGGCAGTTGGATGCACCACGCTTTAACGGGACACGATATACTGAGGAATTTCGTTTTGTGAACCTAGACCTGATAACAGACCTTCATATGGCAGAGGTTGCTATAAGGCAATGTATACAGCAACTTGTTGATCAAGTGAATAGTAGATCAACCCAGGATGACTTTGTTATGATACGTTTAGAAGGGGGTGGGTTAAATGATCCCATTTATTTTGCAAAAAAAGCAGGCGTTGAGCTGACTGTAGATCAGTTCTTAGAACAGATTTCAAATTTGATTCAAAGCAATGTTGAGATACATCTTAGTGGCACTTTGCGTTTAGTTCTCACTGTTAAAAGAAGCAAATATGGAGGTGTCTGGAGAGTTATCAGCTCCATACCCTACAATAGTGTGTTAAGGCACAAGAAACATCATTTAATCAACTTTAATAACGTGGGTAACAACTTGTGTTTCGGTGGCAGCCTCCTGGGTGTGATAGATGCAGAAAGGGGTATAACACGCACATTGCCAGAGTTACTAGTGGAGGCTAGACAGTTGCACCAGGCCATGGGGTTTTCAGACCAAAAAAAAATAAAATGTTCAGCGATATAGCAGAATTTGAAAAGCATTTAAAAATCAACATTCCTAACACGTGATCTATGCGTGAGTATATATTGTGCACTGCTGAATAAAATGAGTACTCTCTTGCACTCCCATTCAAGTGTCTCCATATATCTACCAACCCTGCCACGGTAAGCATCTTGGATATTTTTTTGGACTCTGCTTTGTGCCCTTCTCCCTTAGAGTGATCTAGATTTGACAGTGTAACATTTAAGTCTCCCTGTAAAATAATCCAACCTTTAGCCTCCTCCCCTAGTATTGTAATATATTTCCTATAGAAGTCCAGTTTACCATCATTTGGCCCATACATATTTATCAGGGAGAGGTATAGTCTCCCCACTTTACCAATCACACACAGAAACCTCCCCTCCCTATCTGTTATTACTTTTTCTTCCCTGAAGTCCACATCCCTACCCATGCCAATCAGCACCCCTGCCTTTTTTTTTCTTGCACAAGAGGCATACAGTTTCCCCACCTGGGGATTTTTCATCCGTGCTACATCTTTTTTTAATAGGTGGGTTTCTTGCAAGAAGAAGATGTTAATTCTCTGTTCTGCAATCAGGTTCTTGACTCTTTTCCTTTTTTGGGGAGTATTAAGCCCTCTAACATTGAGGGAAAGTGTTTTAAAATCCCCCATCACATCATTTTTTTCCTTTTGTTTTCCCACTCTGGCCCTTCCTTCTTTCCTCTCCTTTTTGTTGAGCCTTTACCTTTTTTTACATCCCCTTTTTTCCTGCCCCTCCTCCAAGTATTCCGACTGTAAACCCTCGCTTTCCCTTCATACACGTTATTACAAATGCTAAACCTTGACAACAATTCAAACAAATCCCAACCCCTTGCCCAACCTCCCTCCCCCCCCCCCCTCTTCCCTCCCCTCCTAGTGTTTAAACTCTTTTCCATAGAACTGCGCACGAAGCTGAGACCTTGCTAAACTTCTCTTTTTCGTGAAAACTTTCCCCCTCCCCCCACCATCTTTAATAATTAACTCGATCTACATGCCAACTTTTGTCTTAAATTATTCTTTTTAACATTAAACTTTTTATGTAACTACAATTAACTCTGTTCCTTTCCATTCGGTATCCTATTACCTTAAAGCAATACTCAAGACCCCCCCATTCCACTCTGCTGTGGGCTACCAGCCAAGATTGTACTAGTCGCTCGCTCCATGTTTGGAGCTCAAGACCCCCCTCCTCCAAACCCCCTTAGCCTAGGGCTTCAAGACCCCCCTCCTCCCTTCCACCCTAATTCTTGATGCAAACCGCCTCCACAATTCTATGTCTTCCTTAGCTTGATTGGAGCCTTAACAATGTTCTGTTGATCTGGGGACTCCTGTGTGTTACACACTTTAATTCAGTCTGCTCCCCTTTGGTTAGTTTCCCTCATTGCTGCTGGCATTTCAAGCAAGAAAGTCTCCAAGTCCTCCGTTGCATCAAACAATTTCTTTCTGCCCTTGAAAGTGATCATAAGCCTTGCTGGGAAGATGATCCTGGGGCTAAGATTCCTCTCCAGCATGGTCCCAAAAAACTTGTTCCACCTCATTCTTTGCTTTACTGTTTGTGCAGCATAATCTGGCAAAAGCCTAATTGGCCTTTGTTGGTAAACCAGCTTCCTATTGAATCTTGCTGCCTGCAATAGCTGTTCTTTAACACTATATGAGGTGAACTTCACGATGATGGGGCGGGGGGGTTCCCCTTCACGCTGTCTTGGTCTTCCCACTCTGTGCGCCCTGTCAATGCTTGGCTTGTGCAGGTTCTCCTTATCTGGAAAATTTACTTTTATGATGTCCCATATAATTTCATTGATGCTCTCAGCCCCCTCTTCTTTTACTCCATGCACCCTCAAATTGACTCTCCTCGCTCGGTTTTCCAGCTCCTCGCACTTTTGGGCGAGCATGCTTGTCTCTTTCTTAAGTTTGTTTATTGTTTCATCCCCTTCCAAGGCATGATCTTCTAGGGCCCCAATCCTCCCCTCTGCCACTTCAGTTCTCTTTGTTAAGTTCTCCAGCTTCCTATTACCCTCATCAATGGCTCCTTTTATTCCCCGCATTTCTCCCAGGAGCTCCTTTCTTAATTTCAGAATGAGGTTCCTTATTGGGGTCCCTTGGGCCTCTGCGTCTGTTTCAGATCCCTCTGAGTCCGCCTCAACCGCTCGCAGCTCTGGCGCCCTTTTCCTGTTGAGCATACCTTGACCCCGCTCTCCATGTGCAGCGGGGATTGTGCTGCCGCTTCTCGGGTCCCTCTCCCCTATCCCAAGCTCATCCTCCTTATTTCTTCTTTTTTCCCCTTCCTTGGGGTTTGCCCCAGGGAGTCCCAGGTCCTGCTCCTCACCCTCCCTGGCCTGTTCTGAGGCTTCCGATGGCGCTGATTCCTCCCCCGCGTCGGGGTTTATTGGCGCCATTTTTAAGCAGCCCGAGGCTTCAGCCCGCTCCACAGGCCCCGCTCTGTCCCTCCGGTGGCAATACCTCTCAGCCCATTTGCTTGAGCACTTTTCTGCCTCCCCTTCTGTTTACTAGGCATACCTTGACCTTTTTTGTAGTTTTATTCTTGCTTTTTTTGCTCTGTTGGCTTTTTTTACGCCGGTGGGTACGGAGCTCGGTTTTCTCCTGCCTACCCTGATCGGCGCATGGGGAGGTGCTGTAAATGCTCTATTGTGCCAGTGGTACTCTCAGACCACAATGCAATTATATCCTCCTTCAAGGACCCCAAAGAGTCAAAAAGGGTGGTGGGCACTTGGAGGCTAAAGAAGTTCATTCTAAATGCAAAGGAGAATAGGGATCAAATCTCAGAAAATATAGTGGATTTCTTTGATTTAAATGAATTCTCTGTTTCCTCGCCAGGAATACTATGGGAAGCGGCCAAGGCAGTAGTAAGAGGAAAGATAATCTCGCTCCAGGCACAGATTGATAGGACAAAAAGACAGGCTGTAAAAGAGCTCTATAAGGAGCTGCTGAGACTGGAAGCTGTGAACAAATTGAACCCCACAGAAACTCTAAAAAATGAGATTCACAAAGCAAGAGAAATAATTAATATAGCGGAACTGGGGAAAGTTAAATCGCAACTGCAAAGAATTAGACTTCATTTCTATGAATTTGGCAATAAGGCCAGCAAAACATTGGCCAACTTGGTTAAGATCAAGCAAAGAAAAGCCTATATTTCAAAGATACAAAATGAACGGGGGGATCCTCTAAGTAAATCCAGTAGAATACACAAGACTTTTTTGGAATTTTTCAAAGGAATTTACGCAACAACTAGCCCCTCAGCTGAGAAAATTAATGGCTTCTTGGGCGCCTTGCCTTTGCCACGGCTCAATGAGGACCAAAATGCCTTCTTAAATGCGAGCATAACTGCACAGGAGGTTTTGGAGGCAATTAAGGATCTAAAGAAAAATAAGGCTTGTGGACCAGATGGCTTTCCCAACGAGTTCTATCAGACCTTTGGGGTGACCCTCGCCCCACACCTGGCTAATGCATTCAATAACATCCTCATAGAAGGAGTCATGCCCCATAACTTCTATCAAGCCATAATTACGTTAATACCTAAGGCTGGAAGACCAGCGGACCTATGTGGTAGTTATAGGCCAATCTCCCTGCTCAATTCGGACTATAAACTATTCGCAAAAATACTGGCGTACAGGTTGAGATCTTTAATTGGGGAACTAATCCACCCTAATCAAGCGGGATTCATACCCGGGCGACAGGGGAAAGATAATATTAGAAAGGCAATTAATATAATTCACAATTTGGAACTTCGTAGGATACCGGCCGCCATAATCTCAGTGGATGCGGAAAAGGCCTTTGATTTCGTTGAAATAGAATATCTTCTTCGTGTATTAGGAAAAATGGGGTTCAAGGGTAGTTTCCTAGAATGGATCAAAGCGATTTACAAAAACCCGCAGTCAAAATTACTAATTAATGGGGAACTCTCTGAAAATTTTCATCTGCAAAGAGGGACTAGGCAGGGATGCCCGCTATCCCCGATGCTTTTCAATATTGCCCTGGAAGTGCTAGCAATAGCAATACGTCAAAATGACAAAATTAAAGGGATACGAATTGGAGAAACGGAACACAAGCTTTCCCTATTTGCGGATGACCTACTCCTTTATATATCCGAACCAGAAGCCTCGAGTAAAGAATTATTAAAACTATTTGCAGAGTTCGGGGAAATATCGGGGTACAGAATTAATAAGGACAAGTCGTTTGCTTTGGCATTTGGGGAAAATAAACTACAGGAGCAAAGACTAGCTAAATTGCTGCCCTTTCCAATAAGTAACTCAGGCTTAAAATACTTAGGAATCATCCTACCTAGGGACACCAAGGAACTATATGAGAGAAATTATGCCCCCCTATTAAATAAACTAGAGGAAGAAACAAGGCCCTGGAAACATCTAATGGTATCGTGGCTGGGGAAAGTAAATTTATATAAAATGATAATTCTCCCCAAAATCCTATATAGATTTAGCACACTTCCAATCAAGTTGCCGGTAACCTTTTTTAGGAAATCCGAACGTCTACTGGCTAATCTAATTTGGAATGGCAGGAAGCCAAGAATGAAAAAGGTATCCCTCATGAAGACAAGGGACAAAGGTGGGATTAACCTGCCAGATTTAGAGACCTACTATAAAGCGGCTGTGTTGAATGCGTTGCCAGATTGGTGTGCGCAAGGGGAATCCCAGGACTGGGTGGAGTTGGAGAGGGTGGCTTTACAGGTAGACTCTCTAAAATTATTCATACTAGGAAAAAGAGGAGCCCATATGCACTCATCGGAGCTGCACCCCTTCCTGGGGCCCATAATTAAAAATTGGAGGGACTTGCAAAGGAAGACAAAAATAAGACCTGGAAGGTCTCCATTCACCCCCATTGATTCTGAGGAGGCACGGGCATTCCAGATTGCCCCGGACTTAAGGAATAACTTAAGCAAGAGAGGAATCACTAAAATGCACCAGTTATTTGACAAAGGGAAGTTTATTTCTATACAAAAAACTGGGTGGCTAACGCAGCAAGAAGTGGAACCACTCCAATATTTGCAATTGAAAAGCTTAGGTACAGCGCAACTAGCGGGGGAAGATTACGGGCGGGAACCACTCAAAATCGAAAAAATTCTCTTCGAGAAAAGTAGATCAGCGGGTAGATTGGGAAAAATTTACAAAGAACTCAAAGCTATACTGTACAGCAAAAAGAACTTCTACACTGAAAGATGGAGCAGAGATCTAAATAGAGAGCTAGAAGAAGAGGAGATAAAAGTCATGTGGGATCACATGCATAATTGTGCCTCCTCTCTAGAAGTAAAAGAGGCCCAGTTAAAATTAACTATGAGGTTCTATCTAACGCCCGATAGAGTAAGATTCACAGTGCCAGGGGGTAATGCACTATGCTGGAGAGGATGCGGAGAGTGGGGGAATTACTTGCACTGTTGGTGGCGTTGCAGTAGAGTTCAGGCCTTCTGGTTGAAAATCTGGAGGATAATAAACCTAGTGACGGGGACAATAATACCCTTTAGACCCGAAGTGGCACTTCTGGGTATTTACCCGAGGGCTGAAGGGCTAGGAGGCACAGTTCAATCATGTAAAATGATATTCCTCGCTGCTATCAACATAATATTAAAGCACTGGAAGGAGCAAGGAGAATTGCGGATGGAGGAATGGTTTCACAGGATACTGTTCATGTGCAAAATGGAGAAATTACAAGCCGGGTTACAAGGGAAACTACAAAGGTTTACAGAAATTTGGGCACCTATCCTGCAAATCTTAGATAAAGAGTGGCCTGGATCAATTAAGTTGAAATCCCTACTTGTATTCCAACTGTAATGACAGTATGGTGTGGTCTGAAGGGTTGTAAACACGTGCGTTGATGATTGTTAACCTTGACATGTTTTCATGATTGTTTGTTGCTTATTGTAAAAATATGGCAACACATGTACGATATGTGATGTTGGAAAAAGTTGGAAATGTCAATAAAAAGTATTTAAAAAAATAAAACAAAAAAAATCAACATTCAAGTCGTTTATAACATAACTGACTCATGGTGTTTTTTTTAAACACAAGAACCTGTATACCCAAAAACCTTTTTATTTTGCTACACGATGATTATTATCTTGGTATTAAAGACCTAAAAGCCCTTTTCGGTGCTAGAAATTATTGCCAATTTTGCAGCCGCCTGTACAGCCATGACCACAACTGCACTCGCTGTTGCCGTTTGTGTTTAACATTGGATTGTACAGTTGTTTCAGGGTTTATTTTTTTTAAAAAACGTTTATTTTAATTAACATTATAAACAAACTTATAAACATTCAACTGTGGTTACAAATCTTAGTTCTTCAGAATATTGTTTCTTTGGGTTCAGGTGAGTTCGTTAGTTACACATAATAATCAAATAGGTATGCTCTCTGGTCTTCTGGCAGATTTGATTTTGTCATGACACATACACAGGGGAACCATTTTGCTGCATAGGACTCTTTTTTGTCCATTAAGTTCGCTGCCACCTTTTCCATAGTGAGGTGGTACCATAATCTATTCATCCATTCTCCTACCGAAAGTTCTTTAGTGTCTTTCCAATGTAGGGCGATGACCTTCTTTGCTGCCTGCAGGAAAACCGAACAGGATTCCCGATGTCTCTGCAGTGCCCCCACTGCTGGAAACAGGCCCAACAGAGCCACCTCAGGTTTGTACGGTATAATCAGTTTGGTCATTTCTTCCATTTTTTCCCATACCCCTCTCCACAGGGGTTGTACCCGATCACAATCCCACCTGCAATGTCTTTGCGTTCCCCGCTCCCCGCATCCCCTCCAACATAATCCTCTTCCCCCTCCCTCTTCTGTTTGTCTAAATTGTGTTGGAGTCAAATAAAATCTAGTTACCAATTTAATTTGGCATTCTTTAATTTCTAATGAGTGGGCATTATTATGCATGTAGTCTATTATTTCTGCTTCTTCCTTTTTCTGTAATTTCTATTCCTAATTCCTCTTTCAATTTTTGCATGTATCCTATCTGTTTAGGGTACCATATTTCCTTTAAGGTTTTATATATGCGTGATAATCTTCCTTTTATGGCTGTGTGTTCAAAAAGTATCTTTTCTATATTAGTGGGGTCTCTTGTGTAATGTTCTTTTTTGCCTTTACTATGCAAGGCATGTTTTAGTTGCATATAATCAAATGGGTTTATTCGTGTTTTTATTTTCCCCTCTATGTCTTCTTTACTGATTATTTTTTTGTCTTTTATTATCTGGCTAATTTTCTCTAATCCTTTCTCTTTTAGTTTTTTCCTCAAGGTCTGAGCCTGCTGCTGCGATTGGAGGCACATTAAATCTATTGGTGAGTATGGAAAGTGGTTTTGGTTAATTTTAATTTTTTTGATTAAATTTTGCCAACTTATCCATGTACCCCACGCGAAGGGGTGGTCTTGCCATATCTTTTTGTTTGGGGTACCCTCATCCAAAATTATATTTTTCAGTTTGTGTGTGGCAAGGGTGTGTTGTTCTATTTCTGCCCACTTTATTTCTTTTGGTTGGTAATACCAGCTATTTAGTGCTACCAACACTGCAGCCCTATGATAAAGGCGCATGTCCGGGAGGTTTATGCCTCCTTTTTCCTTGGGTCTCATTAACGTTTGTTTATTGACTCTTGGTTTATTTCCTTTCCAAATCATTTCTTTCATTAATTTATCACATTTTGTGAAAAACTGGTCCAGTAATTGAATAGGTAGTGCTAGCATTTTGTATAAAATTTTAGGTAATAGTATCATTTTGAATAAATTTACTCTTCCCAGCCATGAGCAGGGTAGATCTTTCCACTCAGCAGCTTCTTTGCTTAGCTGTTGAGGGAGTTTTGAGAAATTTTCTTTGTAAATTTGGTTCAATTGTTTTGCTAATTTTACTCCCAAATATTGCACTGCCTTCTCTTCCTCAGGGTAAGGAAGGACTGCTTTAATCTTTTGTCTTTGTTGTTCAGTATGTCCATAAATCAGTGCGTATGATTTCCGTTCATTAATTTTATACCCTGAGATGTCTCCGAATTCCTGTATCTGTTTTAGCAAGTGTGGAGTAGAGGCTACTGGGTCTCCTATAAATAATACTGTGTCATCTGCAAACATTGTTATCTTATGTTCTGTTTTGTTAATATGTATTCCTTTAATTTCTGTTTCTTGCCTGATTGCAATTGCTAGTACTTCCAGTGTCAAATTAAATAATAAG
>QEPC01015765.1:1388620-1417389 GCA_003113815.1 Sphenodon punctatus | reverse complement strand
ATTCTAACAGTGTCTCCAACTGTGGTGTCAGGCTCATAACCATGGAAAGGGAAAAGGAAAAATTCTCAATCACACCCACTGGGTCATAGGGTTTCACTGAGCCCCCTTGCGTTCAAAACTGCCTCTAGGACAGCCTTGGTGCAACTAGACTCAGTTTATGTCCTAGACCTGGGCAGTGGTACCTCAATTCACGCCTGTTTCTCAGTTCACACTTCCCAGCTTTCCAAAATTCATTTTATTTCTTTTTCTTTTTTCTTTTCCTTTCTTACCCTATCAGTATATCTGACAGACTCCTTCCCACAGGTCAAATCGCATAGACCACTGACCTGGGTGCCTAGCCTCCTACAGCAGTCCTTCACCAAAAACCCAATAGAGATTTCAAAAGGTTCTCTTACCTTGGTATTGCGCACTGGGTTTTGAGAAAGGACAATCCACAGTCTGCCAGGTCCCGACAGGGCACGTAGTGATTCCCGGCCAACACACCATAAACTGTTGAAGAAATCAGGACATACTCTGTGTATGGAAGGAATCTATCAGAGACACTTTATTTCTTTATCTGTCAGATGTCAGGAGGGTCCTGGGTCCACAGGGATTCCCCTATAGAACTAGAGTACCTCCCTAGGCAGAGTCAAAAAATACTTTTATAGACTTTTCAGGTTACAGGCAAAGAGGCATTTCTTATCAGTTAGAAAACCAGTTTGGAGCTGTGTTAGAAACAGAATTGCTACACAGACAGTTTATATTAGAGAAGAACATCTTCAAGGCTAATAACAACAAACTCTTACAGAAAGTGAAAAACAGTACTATGTGTGAAGGGCAATCTTTATCTATTGCAATTCTGTAATGAGTACATGGAGCATTGTAAGAACTCAGTTCATCTCTGTCATTTCTGTCCCAAGTTTTCAGGCCTCAGCTTATGAGCTTCCACAACCTTCACTGTCATATGTGCTATATGTGCTGCCATGTAAACTGGCAGCAAAGGGGGGACTATTATGAATTGATTAGACAGTTTGGCCATGGTCAGAGACATAAGAAGGATGAGGTCTGAACAAATTCAGTTCAATTAATTTGATGCATAAGCCACAGGTTGGCACAAATTAAGAAGGTCCATGAGAATAAAACTAAATAATTCACACTCTAAGCAGAAAAATGTATCTCCAAGGCCACAATAACAACTCCAGACAGCCACTATCTCTGAGAAAACAAAGAAGGCCTGAAAGAAAAGGATGGTAGCCTCAGCAGATCAGACTGGCAACTAGGGAGTAGAGAAAAACTCCCAAAAAGCAAAAATAGCTTTGGTGGCTATGCTCCAAGTGATAGAGAAATGAATGGTCAGCTTATTTCTGCACTTGGCATAGTCAAAGAGGGGACCCTGCAACATGTATTCATAATAAATAAAGCTATAAAAGGAAACACCGGGACTTTATCTCTTATCACTGGCGCTTGCGGCTACTAGCATTGCAGTAAGCCTGCGTGGGCATCTGACCCTTACTGTCGCTCTCAAAAATCCAGAGACTTCTGTCCAGCTATCTACTGGGCCCCCTCCTCTTCTCCTCTGAACCAGCTTGCGTCCCAGACTGTGGCCTCTGACACGTAAGATATCCTAGGTTGGGTTACTGGGGTTCTTAACTGGTAACACTGCTATGTCCAGATGTTAAGTGTCTATCCAATAAAATTGAGTTGTACCCACATACTTTGGCTTGTTAACTGGTGACTTTCGATCCCATTTGGGGTAAATTGAGGTACAGCAAACTCACATATTTCCTAACAGTGGCCCCCGTTATTGATGAGGTCTGCCCCACATTGGCCTCCCAGGTACGGAGTCTGGGGGTGTTCCTCAATGCTCAACTCCACCTGGATCTCCAGGTGGAGGCTGTGGTGAGGAGGGCTTTTCGCCAATTACATCTGGTGTGACAGCTTCGGACGTTTGTTTTGGACACCTGGCCGCTGTCATCCATGCTTTCATCACCTCTAGATTAGACTAATATAACACACTCTACGTGGGCTACCCATGGTGATGGCTCAGAAATTGCAGCTGGTGCAGAATGCGCCTGCCCATCTCTTAGTGGGATTAGGCCACCAGGAGCACATTACACCAGTGCTCCATTCTCTGCACTGGCTGCTGGTGGTTTTCTGAGCCCGATTCAAGGTGTTGGTTTTGGCCTATAAAGCCCTAAATGGCCTGGGCCCTGCCTATCTGCGAGACCACCTCACTTCCCAGTTCCTGGATCAGCCCCTGTGGTCATCCGGGGGTGGCCTGCTCAAAGTCCCCTGGGTTTTTCAGGTGGCCATGCAGGGGAGGGCATTCTCGGCGGCTGCACCACAGCTGTGGAACTCCCTTCCAGTAGAGGCTCAGCTGGCCATGGACCTCCCCTCCTTTTGGAGAAGTTGCAAGACCTGGCTGTTCTGCCAGGCATTTGGCAGGGGAGATGGGTAATGGGAGGGGGGGTTGGGGATGGTGGGGTGGGATGTTATTTTTCTTTTTCTCCTTTTATGTGATTTTAATTGATGTTTTAGATATTTTGGAATTTGTAAGCTGCCCCAAGCTGCTTGTGGCAGGAGGGGTGGGGTAGAAATTTTAAATAAATACATAAATAAATAAATTAAATAATTCTTTGGGGCCAGATGAATTACATCCTAGGGTACTGAAGGAACTTGCAGATATAATCTCAGAACCTCTGTCTATAATCTTTGAGAACTCTTGGAGAATGGGTGAGGTGCCAAAAGACTGGAGATGGGCAAATGTTGGGTAATGTCAGACGTTACAAGATCACAATCAACCACACTGAATCACACACAACCCCCCAGTGTGGCCAATGAGCCCTGAACATTTGTTCAGGGGCATCTGTCAGGGGAGTAGGCGTGAGGGAACCTATAACTGGGGACAACCAAAGAAAAGGCCCAGGGTACCCCAATAGGAAAAAACCTCTCAGCCGGTCTCGTGGTGTTTCGAGACTGCTCTCATCCTTATCAGCTGGGAAACCCAACTTCAGAATGCGCAGCTCATCACTGAGGTTACAGAAACATGAGAGTGAGAGAGAAACTCCAGGAGTGAAAGAGGGAAGAGAAGTTTTGAGGAGCCACAAGAGGGAATACCGGATAAAAGGAGGGAGGCAGGGGACAGGGCAAGAGGGAAGTGAGGCACGGAGGGAACACAAGCTAAAGAGGAATAAGGTAAGGCAGGGCTACAGGGGGAATGCCAAGCACAGAAGGCAGGGCTACAGGGGATGACAAGGCCCTGGGGGGAAACAAGACCAAGCAGGGTTATAGGGGAATGAGGCAATGGGGAGGGTGAAGTCAAACGGGGCAACCAGAAACACAGGACTGCGGGAAGACAATGCACGGCTATAGGGGAAGTGAGACCAAATGGGGCAACAAAGAACACAAGACTACGGGGAAACAATACACGGGTATAGGGGAACAAAGCTATGGGGGAAGTGAGACCAAACAAGGAAACAAAGGAACAGAGTTAACCAGACCACAACACAGACAACAGGGGAGACAACATTAAATCATAACAGGACACTTAACAGGTTACACACAAAGGACGACAAGAACTATAATTATAACACAGACAACAAGAAAGGAAGGAGGTACAGGGTTGATAGGGGTCACACATACAACAGATACCCAACAAATACACAGGGAGAGGAAAAAAGAGGGATCCCCTAGACACAAGGCAGGGGAAAGGTAGAATACACAAGTGTTCCACACCAGTGTGCACTCAGGGGGTAAGAGCAGTTGCTCCCACAGCTTCCTGTGGTCACACTATGGTTTAAATGCTACCTTGTGGCCAATCAGGAAGCTGGGAGGTGAGGCTAGGGGAAAAAGGGCACAGCTGGGGAAGGGTGTGGCAACACAGAGGGTGGAGACACGAAGGAAGACACAGGAAAGAATAGTGGGCTGTTAACACAGCCTGAGACAGCACTAGCCTTTAAGGCGGTGCTCTTCAATCCTGCAGGGCTGGGGGTTCAAGACCCAGCCCTGACAGCATCCAGATGTTCACCCCAGTCAATCACTGGTAGGGGCCAAAGCCAACCACAGATCTGGAGCTCGGGATGGGACCACCTCCAGAACTGTGGTCAATGCAATTCCCACCAGGAATCGGCTAAAAGTAATGTCAGAATGGCAACCGCCAGGCGTGATCACACACAATGATCCCCAGCCGCGAATGCACACAGTGTTGCTGCCAGGCAATGACCAACAAACAGAACAAGGAGGGATATTTAAAGGGCACACAGCACCAGGGGAATGAGGAGGTGAAACAACAAACAGGAAGGGAGAGGAGAGGAGATAAGAGACACCGCAATGGCACAACAGCATCAGCAGCACCTGCAGGACCCACAGCAAGCCACCCCACAGGGGCACACCAAACAGGGGACAGAGGCCCCCCACAAACTGGATATGACCACAACCTGGTCGGGGGTGGTGGAAGGGATGCAGACAGGCACGGAGGGAAGGCAGGAGCCAGGGCCCGGAACATAAGTAGCACAGCACTCAACCCCCAGCCCCCAAGGATGTAGCTATCATTGGACAAACAGGGACATTTGTCCCAGAGCCCATTGGCTGGGGGTCCAATATCCAAGGTAACTAAGCCACCCTTCCACCCCCCCCTCTTTTTCTTTCTTTTTAAAAAAATTGCCACCTGAGCTGTCTGGGGGACCTTCCGGCTGCTGCATGGGCCCCTTCCCCCTCCTTGCCCATATTGCAACCTCAAGCAGGGAGGGGGAGGACCCCCATGCAGCAGTCTGCATCAGGCCAAGTCACACTCACAAGCCTTGCAACTTGACTTTCCCGCCTGGCACCGCGTCTTGGAGGAGGAGTCCTTCCCACCAGTCTGGACCTGGTCCGGTCCAGGCTGGCTTGAGGGAGGTCCAGCCCGAGCGGAAAGGTAACTGAGTGGAACCACCGCTGGGCACCTTCCCGAACTGGTGCTCCCCACATCGAGCAGCCCAGCCTGCCCCAGTCCACCCGACCAGCCCCCGGCCTCCAGGGCTAGTCAGGTGGGCTGGGGCACCAATAGAACTGCTGCTGCTGACTTCGCTCAGCCCCAGTGTGCAGGCAGCAAGCCGTGAGGGACAGAGTGGGACCAGCTTGCCACCAGTCCAGAAGACAGATAGGCCCAGCAGCAGGCCACCAGCAGCACACCGCAGACTCTGCAGAGAGCAAGTAAGTCCTGAGCACCAGCAGCCCAGCGGCCCAGGCCGGCCAAGCTGGGGGGCACTCCTAGGTCAGCTGGTGGCTTCATCACCAGCAGGAAAAAAGAGGCAGGGGGGCCCATGGACATTTCTTGTCCCTGGGCCCATCCCAAGATAGCTACACCCCTGCCCATGTCCATCCAACAGACTAAGAAAAGAGCCCGAGCCCCAGAACCCCCACAGGACACCAGCAGGGGGGAGGCAGCAGCACCAGAGCTGGAGGGGGCACCAGGGAAACGGAGGTACAAGAGACGGGGACAGTGGAGATACAAGTAGACACAGAATTTCATAAAGATCTGGGGGTCGCTAGAAAATCAGATAGAGCTGGCAGTCAACAAGAGGAATGAGCATGTCTTCGATCAGATTGTTAGGGAAATGGAAGAGACAGAATACCAAATGTCAGCAGCACAATGCAAGTCCAAGGTGAAGGAACTAAAGAGGGGATACAAGAACATAAAGGACAACAACGAGAAGTCCGGTCATGCAGCAAGGACAGCACCCTATTACGATGCCTTGGAAATTTTCATTGTATATGGTTCCTTCAGGTTACCTTGCCATTTAACCCTTCTTGGACTAGCTAAGTGCCGTAAAGTGTTGAGCTCCCTTTTTCGCTTTGTTTTATCCTCTCGTGTCGGCCCATTTTTCTAAAGTCTCGGACCCACTGTAAGCGTCTAAGGGAACCATATCTTGGATCAGGGATTAAATGTTATTCTTATATCCCCTGTAAAGGTTAAGGTAGCCCAGGATTCTAAGGCTATATATGTATTTAACTGGAACTTTCTTTATTACGACTTTTGATCATTGTCTGTTGTCTCAGCAATCTTTTTTTTTTGTACTTGTCTTATGTTTTATGTATTTGTATTTTGTAATGGCCAATAGTCAAAAAATAAACCTTACTTACTACTATGATGCCTTGGACCACATTCTGCACATGAAGGACTCCATCGTGGCCCCCAGGCTAGTAGGGAGAGCCGTGGCACAGGGCAGGACAAGGGTGGACATACCACCACCCATGGCAGCAGCAAGGGCACCCACAGACACTGGTGACCCCCCACCCCAAGAAGAACAGCCCGGGATCTTGGGGAGCAGCAGGTCCCATCACGGACAGGCATGGGGAGCCCAAGACCGATGTCAGAGTTGGGAGCCTCCGATGATGACACCCTGGTCATCCTAAGCCAGTGGACATGAGGGGAGCATTCACAGCAGAGCATCATGGAGCAGTTGAACACGGAGGACTCCGAGACAGACATAGAAGGTAGGCACAGGGGGTGGAAAACACAGGGGCCAGCATGGACACAGCAATGGGAAAAGGGGGGGATAAACAGGCAGGGAACAAAACTAACCAACCCCCAACCCCCCATTACCGCAGGCGTGATGGAGTTAGAAGAGGAGGTAACGGAGGGGGAACGTGCACTGGGAGTGGTGGAACACATGCAAGAAGGTAAGCGGAAGGGACAGGGCCACAAAAGGCCAGGAGGGGGAGGGGCTGGAGGGACAAGGGGGAAGGGACACAAGCACCCCAAAGACCCATCACCATGTCCGTTCCCACACAGGACCACAACCATACCAGCAGGAGGAACTGGCAGATGAGGAGGTGGGGGTGGAGCAGCAGCAGCAGCAGTTGGAGCAGCAAGGTGAGCAGGCAGTGGGAAGGCCAGCCCTACAGGTCAATGTAGGGGATTGGCCCAAGAGGGAGCGCATGAAAATGCATACATGGATCCCAAGGCTGCAGGGGAATGGGAAGCAGAGCTGCAGGAAGGGATGCCGATGGTAAACATGAGGAAACATGGGAGGGGTCGCAGGTCACAGCTACATATAGGGAGGGGAGGGGACCTGACCACCCAAGGGAACGGGGGACAGTAGGGATAGGATCCCAGCCCCCCTCCAGCATCTACCCAGGGAGGTAAACGTGCAGCTAACGGGAGTCCCACCTAATATACCCAGGGCCCCGAGGGAAACGCGGGTCTGCGATTCGCAGATTTCCCGCGGAATTCCCCTCCCCCCGCGGAATCTCCTGCCCCGCTTACCCCAGCGCAGAATTTGCAGCCTGCGCTGCGGGGACGCGGGGCAGGAGATTCCATGAGGGGAGGGGAATGAAAAAACCCTCGGGGCTTCCCCTCCCCAGCCTCCCCAGTTGCCAGGGGGGGAGGCACCCCCTTTAGATAATTAATTAACTTACCAGTGATGGCAGCAGCAGCTGCTCCGTCCAGTGCGCTCGTACTTCCTGCTCGTACTTCCTGGCCCCTCCCGACGGGGCCTCTCAGGGCGACGCAGCCAGATGACATCATCCGGCTGCATCGCCCTGAGAGGCCCCATCGGGAGGGGCCAGGAAGTACGAGCAGGAAGTACGAGCGCGCTGGACGGAGCAGCTGCTGCTGCCGTCTCTGGTAAGGCAATTCCTTTTGTTTTTCGGGGGGGGAGAGTCAAGCAAGCCCCAGCAGCTGGGGAGGGCAAGCCCCGGCAGCTGGGGAGGGGAAGCCCATAGGATTTTACCAGTGCGGGGGGAGGAGGAGGCAAGCCAAGCCCCCCCCCATGGTAAATCGCGCCGAGGCGCAGAATTGTGCCCTGACTCCCGCGGAATTTTTTTTAAAATTCCGCGGAAGAATCGGGGCCCTGAATATACCTAACCTATATCCCACAGATCCACAGCCCATGCAGGCAGCCCAGCCACAAGAGGGACCTGTTCCACTGGCCCAGATGACATCATCCGGCTGCATCGCAGCCCTGTGGCCCTGTCCCTTCCGCTTACCTTCTTGCATGTGTTCCACCACAGGGCACGTGTACACCGCCGACGGGAGGACCTAGCTGAGGAGATCCTGCATATGAGCACACAGCAGGGGGAGGCCATGATCGCAACCATTGACAGGATGGAGGCTGTTACCGATAGAGCCGTACAGCAGGTGGAGGGAAGGGACAGACACCTGTTAGCTGAGATGTGGAAGGAGAGGAGACTGGAGTGAAGGGACTACACCAGGCAAATGGAGGCATTCCAGCAAATGATCCAAACCATCAACTACCTGAGAGTGAACCACTCCAGAAAGTTGGGCAGGTTGCTCAAAACTGGCACCTCGCTGCTGCTACATGCAGGCACCATGAGTGTACATCATGGCAGCAGCACCCCCGGCCACCATACCGGCTGCTGCCCCACACCCACCACCCATCCTACCTCCATTGCTCATCCCACAGCAGCTGCAGCAGCCTAGACCACAGGGGCCGCACATTTGCCTACCCGTCCCACAGGGGATGAGAAGGCAGCAGCTGACCAGGCAGGTGCAGCAGCACCAGCCAGCTCTGGGTCCAGTCCAGTCCCCAACCCCTGCCACACAAGACAGCCAGGAGACGTGCCAGAGCCAGGAAGCGATGGAGGGGGATGACAGCGCGGTCGAGGGTGGATCACAGACCACCAAGATGCCTACCAGATGAGGGAAAGATCAGCCCAGGAAGCAGTATGGGTTGGGGGGAAGAGGGAAGGGGAGGGGGAAGCAGGGCACTGAGATCACTGTACATAAAATTAATGCACAATTATACACTGTAACCATCATGTCTATCGTTCTTAGCTAATCATTTTGGGGACCGTGCTTGAAGCAGGTCAGGATACGGCCCTGTTGGGCACGGCTGTGCCACGGGTTCCACACCACAGTCTCCGGGGCCACGGGGCAAGCGTCTAGTGGGACCTGGAGGGGAAGGTGCACCCACGGGAAATGGAATGGGGATCCAGCTAACAGTCACTGAGGAATACTGGGGATCCACAGCCTACTATCCTTGGTGGCACCCCATTAGACTCAGGGCAGGGGCACCCTGGATATGTGCCTTGTCAGTGCTGCTCATAACCACTTGGCATAACGGTACTCCCTGGGGTTCACTTCGTTCACATATAGCGGAACAGGGCCAGCTGGCTGATGTGGCAGGGGATACGCCAGGGTGGCTCCATCGGTCTTGTAGATGTTGTGCAACATGCAGCAGGCACCGATGACAAGGGCAGAGGTCTCCACAGCAAAGTCCAGATGCCCTATCTGCTTGAGGGCACCGAAGGCACTCTCAACAACGGTCCTTGAGGTGCACAGCCAGGTGTTGCACAGGGACTCCATTTGATTCCTGGCCACTGGATAGGCCTTCATGAGCCATCTGAGCAGTGGATAGGCTGGGTCCCCAATTATGCAGGGGGGCATCAACCCCCCCAATCCGGGACATCCGCATGTTGACATAGTCCCCCCTGTATATCCGTGTGAAGAGTGGGGAGATGGCAAGGATCCGGGCATCATAGCTGCAGCCGGAGTGGCAGGTGAAGATATCTGTGAACTGGTCCTGGTGATCAACAACTGTCTGGAGCTGCAATGAATGGTATCCGTGCCTGTTTATGTACTTGGCTGCATCATCATGCGGGGGACAGAGGATCTCAACATGGGTGCCATTGATAGTGCCCAGGCAGTTAGGGAACCCGGA
Organism: Sphenodon punctatus; assembly: GCA_003113815.1. Classification (NCBI taxonomy): domain Eukaryota; kingdom Metazoa; phylum Chordata; class Lepidosauria; order Sphenodontia; family Sphenodontidae; genus Sphenodon; species Sphenodon punctatus. The sequence continues at coordinate 1,407,748 of QEPC01015765.1, read as the reverse complement.
AGGCCCGAAGCTGGCCATCACAGCCTCCTGATCCATGAGCTAGATCACGCGGTTGAGGAGAACTACCTCCACAGCCTCACAGAACTCACGGATAATGCAGGTGATGGTTGTCAGGCCCACACCGAAGTGTTGTGCCACAGAACAGAAGGAATCCGGGGTGGCCAGGGCCCAGACTGCTATGCCCACCCACTACATGATGGGTATAGGGGAGCGCATGGGGGTGTGCTGATGCTCCAACCAGGGCTTCAAGAGCTCAGCTAGTTGCAGGAGGGTACGCCGGTCCATCCTGAAGTGGACCCTCCAAGCAGCATCGTCCCACCATTGCTGGGCCCTGTGCATGGCCCAGAGGCGCCTTTTAGTGGGCATGGTGAGCATGACAGCACTGAGGAGGGCCACCCTCCTCCAGTTGTGGTGAGCAGCTGCTTCCCTGAGGGCAGCTGGACAGGTGCGTGCAATCAGCATGGCCCTGCGGTAAACCCCGGATAGCCTGAGCACCATGCGCATGGCCTGAATGCGGTGGTGCCTGTGGTGGGCAAGCAGGCTGGTTGCAGCGAACCTGGTCAGGCATTCCTGGACCCCTGCATACAGTTTGAGCAGCTCCATGGTGTTTGTACACTGCTCAAACACACTCTACTGCCGATGTGCAGCAGGTTGTGGCTTGCTATAATGGTTCTGTAGCCGGCACATGCCCACCCACCAGCAGCTGTCCATTGGGCCATGTACTGTGTTGCTTTGCCTATTGGTTGTGGGCAATGCGTTAACGGGTGGTCTGGGTGGCACGGGGCTGCTCACTCATACTGGGAGGGCTCCACCTGTATGTCTTGGGCTCCCTGTTACCACTCGCAGGCAGGTATTGTGGTGTTGGGTGCTCAGGTGCATGGGGGGGGGGCTTGGCCTCAGGCATGTAGGTGACTATGTGAGGACATTGTGTGGTTGGTTGTATGTTGTCTGTGTAACACTGCTGTCTGCGTGTAGATCATCCTCGGGTTTCGGTTCCTGCAGCTATGATGTGTCTGCTCTCCACGCATTGATTCCTAACCATCCCATAGTGCTGCATGTACCCTTATTGCATGCTCTTGGAGCTCCCCTGGTAGCCTCCTTTGCCTACTTTGGTTTGTGGGGCCCCTCTTTCCTTGCTTATTAGACCCTCTGCCAGCTGCACCATGGCCGGTACTGCTGCCTCGGAGCTCCCGCTATGCGGTTCTGCAGCCGGTTGTCACGCTTCGGCAACCGGAGCATTAGGAAGGGGAGGCAGGTAGGCAGGGGAAAGGAAGGAGGAGACAAGGAAAGTAACAAGGGGACCTCTAAGCCGCTCTCCGATACCAGGGAGACAGAGTGCTCAGCATAAGTACCAGCCAAACTGGTCTAAGAAAGCAGACGGCTCATCATTGAGGTCAAGGGATGGGAAACCAGAGGCAGGGAGCGAGGGACCAGGGGCAAGGGAGTAGGGGCCAGAGACGAGGGGGCAAGGAGCCAGAGGCGAGGGGGAGCAACAGGGAACCAGAGACAGGGAGCACTAGGGGAATAAAGGCTGGGGGAACAACAGGGAACGAGGAAGCCTGAGCTGGAGGAGCAATAGGGTTATAAGGTGGAACAAGGAAGAAACACAGGACATGACAAACACAGGTGATAGGAGGATAGGCCAATAGGGAACAAAGCAGACTGTGAGGGACTCAGGACATGAGGGAGACAATGTAACATGGAAACATGACAGAGTGCAAGCAAGAGACAAACAGGGTATTACACAGTGCAGGCCCACAAAGGGAACAAGTTACACACAACAGCAAGGAAGGGAAGTGCCACATACACAAGGAACACAAAGGGGTTAACAGCACACAGAAGACTCACCTACACAGAACTCTAACACAAACAGGCATGTAAACAAGGCACAAGCAAGAGAGGAAAACAAGAGAAATGGGCTGAGCAAGCATCAAGGAGGGATGACAAGAAGCTACACACCTTCCACAGCCCTAAATACTGCACAGAGTCAATCAGGCTGTGGCAGGTGGGCCCACACCCTCCACCAGGTGTGCACAGGGGAGAGAGGGAGAGAGAGTGGGAGAATACCAAAAGGAGGAAGAGAAATGCTCCCTGCAGCAAGCTGCCAATAGTGCAGGAGGCAGGGAGCACCTCAGCCAAACCCCAAGGCCAGGAGTCAAGGTCCAGCCGTGACACTGGTCCACGTTGCTGGACCTACAGGGAGACCATGGCTCTAGCTGACCTGTGGCATTCCCAGTCCGTTCAATAGCTTCTGTGCTACCCTCCCGGGTGCCTATATGTGTCTGAGCTCTGGCCTTCACCACTTTGGATATGTGGCTAGTGCTTGCGAGTGCCAGCTCTATGCGGAGGAGCTGGACCTCTGTCCCTTTCCGGATGGGCAAATTCCAGAGGTGAGGGGTTCGCATGTGTCATAGTCTGCAGCAGAGATGGTATCTGCTCTATCTGTATGTGCCTTGTCCAGCTTCCAGACCTATCTGGCAGAGGGCAGGTCTGCTCTGACTGTTTCTACTTCTGCTGCATCCTCTGGGCCCGTGGCTACCAGCGTTCGCGTGGAGTGTCTTATTACCATCTGTTGGAGCTCGGACAGCTGGCGTAGCCCCCTGCGGCTGACTATGCTTTGCCCGATCCCACAGGACCCAAGCTGCTGGCGCTATCAGATGCGTGGTCCCATGCTGATGTTCAGGTTGGGCTCACCGGTCCCGATCCTTTTGAGACCTACTATCTTGTTGCCCACCACATGGCATGGATGGGCTATCAGAGGGGCATGTTGCAGTGGCCACACTACGTTCATCTGTTGGGCCACCCTGTCCCGCCCCCCTTCATGACCCCGTGCAGTTGGCTGTAGGTCCCCCCCCAGGGTCATTTGTGTCTCAGATGTCATCTCCACCGTGTGCTCCCTGCACCTCCCTGGCCATTCCGTTGTGTGACCCACTCCATTGTTCTCATTCTGGACCCGCTGCTGTCCTGGCACCATCTGTTGCCTCCCTTCTGCTTGGCTGTGTCGGTTTGCCTGCACCCCAGGGCCTTCTGTGTGGCACCACTTGCCCATCTGTAACCATGGGGTTCGTTCCCGTGACCCGCCTTTTGCTGTTTGGTGCTGTCCAGCAACTGTACCGGGGATCCCCATAGACCTTTGCATCCCTTGCTCTGCTGGCTCCCTGCCTGTGTCAGTGACCTGCCCCCACCCCTGTGATGCCTCCGTGGCTATTTGTGTCTGGACTCCTTGTGCATGCGACACCCAGATTCCCCTTTTGAGGGGGGGGACTACATCAGCTGTACACAGCTTGGGGCTCGATTCTGTTGCTGGGTGTGCTTTTTCTTTCAGGAGAGGTTGTCTTGCTATTGGGACCTGACTCGACCCTCTCCAGGGACTTCATCAGATTGGTGGCTCTTCCCCTGTGACCCTGCTCTGTCTCCATGGGGACCCCTGTCGAGTTCAGTGGCCTGTGTTGCTGCTGGGTGCCTCGTGCTGCCTGTGTTGTCCCTGGGGTTTTGGGTGCCTACCCCCGTGTCCCGCTCTGTTCTGGCCCCTTGCCCCTCCTGTTCCTTTGCCTGTTGTTGACCTCTGCCCCCCCCCCATGTCTTTGGCACTGTCTGTTGGGCTTCCAGGTGTGGTCTTCTCCATTCCCCCCTGTGTGCGGCTGCTCCTAGCTGCGTGGGGTGCCCTGTCTGCGTGTCTCTTCCAGGGTGTCTGTCCATTCCTGTCCCATTGTTGTTGCTCCCTTGTGTGCCCCTGTGTGTCTCCCCCTTCATTCCTTTCCCTTTCGGGTGTGCGTGTGCCTGTTGGTGTGTGTGTTTGGTTTGTGTTCTGCTCTGTCTGTGGCTTCCGTCTCCCTGTTGTGTGTGTGCAGCTCTCCCGTTCTCCTCCCTCTCCCTTCACGTTTCCCTATCATGGGCGGCGCCTTGTGGTGCATTTGGCTTCCTTTGCCCTTGGTCGGCCATGTCTGTGTCCCGCCCCACCCCGGTGGCTTCTGGGGGTTCTTGTCATGGTCCGGGATCAGTGTAACATATATTGCACTGTCACAGTTCATGGCCTGGTTGTCTGTTTCCTTGCCGTGGTACCGCTCCCATCACGTCTGTTTGGGACCTGTCGGAACCACGGGTGGGGGTTTGGTGGCTTTCCACAGTTGGGGATCCACTGTGGTGACCTGGGAGCACGTAATGTCTGAAATTACCCATTGTCCCTATCTTCAAAAAGTGGGGAAAGGAGGATCCAGGATACTACAGACCGGTCAGCCTGACATCAATACCTGGAAAGATTCTAGAACACATTATAAAGCAGTCAGTCTATAAGCATTTAGAAAACAATGCTGTGATTACTAGGAGCCAGCATGACTTGTTCAAGAACAAGTCATGCCAGACTAATCTTAATTCCTTTTTTGATCAAATTACTAGTGTAGTAGATCATGGGAATGCCATGGATGTAGTATATCTTGATTTTAGCAACGCATTTGTCAAAGTCCCCTATGATATCCTTCTTGACAAGCTGGTTAAATATGGGCTAGATGATTCTACAGTTAGGTGGATTTACAGCTGGTTGAAAAATGGTATCCAAAGAGTGCTCATAAATGGCTTCTCATCAATCTGGAGGGAGGTATTGAGTGAGGTGCCTCAGGGCTCGATCCTGGGTTCTGTACTGTTCATCATCTTTATTAATGACTTGAATGAAGGAGTAGAGGGGATGCTTATCAAATTTGCAAATGACACAAAACTAGGAGGGATAGCTAACTCCTTAGAAGACAGAAACAAAACGATATTGACAGGATGGAAAACTGGGCCAAAACTAACAAAATGAAAGTCAACAGAGATAAATGTAAAGTTCTGCATTTAGGTAAGAAAAAACAAATGCACAAGTACAGGATGGGTGATACCTGGCTTGGCAGCTGCCAGTAGTACATGTGAAAAGGATCTTGAGGTTGTAGTTGATCATAAGCTGAACATGAGAAAGCAGTGTGATGCTGCTGCTAAAAAGGCTATTGCAAGGGGGTGCAATGCGCATGCGCGAAGGTGTGAATCCCACTCCTCCTAGCGACCCTGCAAAAAGTGCTGCAAAAAACATCCAGCTGAAACAATTTTTTTTTTAAAAACTCAAAATAGCTTGCTAAAGCTTTGGGGTATGGACCCTGTGAAAAAATCATTAGAAAAAGGGCCGAGTACAAGTGTCTGCCAGCAGAAACAAATTGCAGAAGCTGCACAGGAAAGTGAAGTGAGTATTAAAATGGCAGTCGCAGCCCAGTCCTCTGTCTCCAAGAGAGCCTAAAGGGGAACAAATTAGCATGGCAGTAATCTTAGCTGAGATCAAAGCAGCCAGAGCTGAGGCTCAACAAGATAAAAAGAAGCTGATATCTGAAATCACCAAAGTAAAATCTACAATTGAAGAGGGGAAGAGCTTGAGAACATGGGCAGTCGCACAGATACAACTGAAGAATGCATCTCAGGCGTAGAAGACCAGGCCTTAAAATGCAGAAAGTAAATAGCAAAATTAAAAGAAGCTGTGAGCTTCCTCTGCTCTACTGTAATGTGCTCTATGTGGGGCTACCTATACGGCTTGGAAGCTGCAGCTGGTGCAGAATGTGGCAGCCCAGCTCTTAGTGGGACTGGGCTGCTGGGAGCACATTACACCAGCGTGCCGGTGGCGGTCTCTGCACTGGTTGCCAATAGTCTTCCGGGCTTGATTCAAAGTGTTGGTTTTGACCTATAAAGCCTTACACGGTCTGGGCCCTGACTACTTGTGAGATCGCCTCACTCCCTGGGTCCTAGACTGGTCCCTGCGGTCGTCTGGGGGTGCCACACTGGAGGTCCCCTGGGTTTTCCAGGGGCCACGCAGGGGCATTCTCGGTGGCTGTGCCTTTGGAACTCTCTCCAGGTGGGGTCCTGTCTGGCCCTGGACCTCCCAGCCTTTCTGTAAGACTTGGCTGTTCCGTCAGGCATTTGGCGAGGGTGAGGGGGGTGGGGGTGGAGAGGGAGGGGGTTGGTTTTGATTCTTTCTTTTTATTTATGTTTTATTATGTTTTATGCTATTGTATTGTGTGTTTTTGATGCTGTTAGCCGCCCCGGGTGGCATCTGACAAGAGGGTCGTGGCATAATTTTTTAAAATAAACAAATAAATAAATATGAAGACCTAGAAAATAGGTCAAGGAGAAGTAACCTGCACATTATGGGGGTGAAGGAGAGTTCAGAATCAGGAGGAATGCAAGATCTGCTCAATGAAATAATCAGTCTGAATTTTCCTGAGCACTGTCACAACATAGAAACTGAGAGAACTCACAGATCTCTGAGGCCCAAACCAAAAGAAAATGACACTCCTCCTCCCAGGGCAATCATCATAAAATTTTTAAAATTTAAAGACAAAGAGACTTTATTAACTCTGACAAGAAAAAAGAAACAAAACTTGGAATACCAAGGAAATAAGTTAAAGTTTCAGTCTGACTACGCACCAAATACTATGAAAAGGCGTAGAGCCTGGTCAAAATATTTTGCTGAACTTATAGAAAGGGGCCTAAAACCTTAATTATGGCACCTGGCCAAAATGGCTATTTCAGTCACAGGCAGAAGAAAATTTGTCGAAGATACAGGTGACTTGGAAATATTTCTGCAAGCTCACAAGCCTAGACAGCAGGACCCAGAATTAATAAATAACACATCATGGTGAGAGTCAGGAGGGAATCTCCAAATGCAATACAGACAATATAAATAAAAGTCTGACATTATAGATCCCAACCTGGCATTTGCTTATGTATCTTCAGATAAGTCCTATACTTTTTTTTTTTACTGTATTTACAGACTAGCAATGTATTCTTCTTGTTTATTTGAAAGTACCCTTATAAAATACAGTTAATGAGATGAGATGAAGTTAATCATCTCCATTCTAAATATGTTTAAAGCAGAACAGGGGGTATGGGAGGTGGGGATAAATAAGAGGTAAAACGATGGCAACCCCAACCAGATATTCCAGAAATGATGAAAGAGTTATATTTTCTTGTTTCCTATGGCATCAGGTGCCAGTTTGGATGTTTATGTTATATGTTAAGCAGTTTTTGATTTATGCCAAACAAGCTGTGATTTTCTACTGCACTTCCTGCTATATAGGAATCCATTGGGACCAAACCACAAAAGGGGTATTAAATTCCAACACACAATATGGCCTTGGGCCAAATAATCCAATTACAGCTAACTTGCAATCACCCCGATGGAACTAATAGATGGAACGAGGCTCTCCATGAAAACCCTATCACTGAATGTCAAAGGCCTTAATCACCCCGTAAAAAGAAAAAAGGTCACAAACCTCATAATAGATCAAGCAATTGAAGTCTTCTTTATTCAAGAGACTCACTTAATTAAAAAAAGATCTCTACAGATTTAAGAACAGACAGATGGGAGATGTCTACGCATCTCGTGGGAGGGGGAAAAAAAGCGGGAGTCCTGATAGGATTTTCCACAAAGGTGGTATTCAAATTGTCCAAAATGATGAAGGATAAAGAAGGGAGGTTCCTGTTATTGGTGGGAACATTAAATTCCCCCAAAGTAACTTTAGCCAATCTTTATGCCCCAAACACAGATACTTACCAATTTTTTTTTCAAAAATACTTACCTATTATTTCTCAACATGTAGAAGGCCTTCTGATCATACAAGGTGACTTTAGTTCACCATTGTCAGTTCTAGACCACTCTGCATGCTCTCTCCTTAAAACCACCCATTCAAATATTACTAAATTAATAACTCAGCATGACCTAGTATATGTATGCAGATACCTGAATCCATCATCCAGATGTTACACATTTCACTCCATTGTCCATAATATTTATACTAAGACACACAAAAAATCACGCAGCAATTGAGAAAGATAAAACAAAAAATATTTCCAAAATTGCAATAAACCAGGTAAAGTTTTGGCACAAATGACAAAGAATAGAAGGAAAAAATCCATTATTTCAACAATAAAACTTTCAAATGGTAAAACAGCAACCAAGCAGGAAGATATACAGAATGCCTTTGTGGATTTCTATCAAAAATTGTACACGACATCCAATCCAGAGTCTGAAACAATAAAGAAATGTATAAATAAATATAAAATCCCCAAATTCAACCAAGATAAAATTAGTTTTCTTAATGCCCCCTTATCCTCCAAAGAGATAAAATCAGTAATAAAAAAGCTAATCAAGAACAAAGCCTGTGGTCCTGACGACCTACCAGCAGAATTTTATCAGACTTTTAGTGATATTATAATCCCTCATCTAACAAATACCTTTAACAATATTATAGAGTCACATAAAATGCCCCCTACATTTTATGAGGCATTAATAACCTTGATACTGAAACTGGGTAGAAACCATGACGACTGTGGTAATTACCGCCCAATATCACAACTGAATATTGACTATAAAATATTTGCGAAGACATTAGCAAACAGGCTGATAGCCATTATTGGTGAATACACCCTGATCCAACAGGCTTCATCCCCAGTAGATTAGGGATTGATCAGGGGAACTGTTAATCTCATTTATGCACCACAAAAGATAAATACCCCGATGCTAATACTATCGGCTGATGCAGAGAAGGCCTTTGATAAATTGGAACCAGAATGTCTGTATCTTATTATGGAAAAGATGGGTATAAAAGGGAATTGTTTACAAGCAATTAGGACTCTAAACCTCAACCCAAGTTCCAAACTATTAATAAATGGCAATCTCTCTAAACCTTTCTTCTTAACTAGAGGCATGAGACAGGGTTGTCCCCTGTCTCCTCTACTTTTCAACATAAATCTGGAATTACTTGCATGCATTATACGCCAAGAACATGAAATAACTGGAATACAATTAGGCCCCACGCAACATAAAATCTCCTTATTTGCAGACGACATGCTTGTTTATCTAACACAACCTAAGAAAACTGTCCCAAGGCTGCTTTCATCAATCAATCTATTTAGGTTAATATCGGGCTACAAAATAAATCACCATAAAACCCAAGCCCTTATTATAGCAAAAAACAAGGAAGATAGTTTGGCTATTGAAAAACAAGTACAATAGCAAAAACCCAATTTAAATACCTAGGTGTGAACATCACCAAAATTCATAAAGAGCTTTTAAAGGGAAATTTCCCCAGAATATTAAATCAAATCTACACAGAGGCAGCGACCTGGAAGTGCCTCAAGACTTCCTTGTTAGGCAATATCAATCTATTCAAGATTATTGTGCTACTGAAAATATTATATAAAGTAATGGCCTTACCAGTTCACTGACCGAAGTCCTTTGTAAAACAATGCGAACATGCCCTTCTCAAAGTGGTCTGGAAAGGAAAAAAACAAAGAATTAGCAAATCTATTTTATCTAGAAAAAAATACAAAGGTGGGGTCAATATGCCTGATATCAAACTTTATTTTAAGCGGCATCCCTTAGGGCACTTAAATATTGGTTCCATCCCCCATAAATACAAGTTGGGTGGAAACAGAGAGACAGATGGTAGTGGTCTCCAATTTCCAGGAGTTGCTAACCGGTGGGACATCATATGATGCTAATAAACTATCAACTCACCCTTTTGCCCATACAGCTTTGCAACACTGGCACCAGACCCTAAAGCAAATGAAAATTTCTCTGTTGGCTCTCCGTACTCCCCATTAAATGCTCAAAATTCAGTTGATAATAATCTAGCCACAGAGCTATGTAAAACACTCACCAAGCAGGGTATCACCAGAGCAGAGTGGCTGTTCCAAAAGGACAAATTTGTAGAACTCCAGGAATTGGAAGGTAAAACTAAAACAAAAATAGACATATTTCAATATTAGCAATTAAAAAGCATATATAATACAGATAGTAAAAAAATTAAACACTTTTGCAGACTTTCCACTAAAATCAAAAAAGTATTATTTAACCACTCACCAAATAAGGGAATGATTGCTAGAATCTATGGAGCACTGATTCAGATCAGGACAAGCAAGCAAACACCTTATTTCACAAAATGGGAGAAAGACCTGGGGGGAAAAATTAATGACACACAAATACAACAGATATGGCAGCATATGCATTCATGTGCAAGCTCACTAGAAATTAAAGAACATCAGGTAAAGGTAATTCTAAGATATTATCTCACCCCACAACATTTTAAAGCAATGTCGGATCTTATCCAGGTCTTTGCTGGAGAGAATGCAGAGAAAAAGGCACCTATCTACATTGTTAGTGGGAGTGCCCCAGAATACAGCCCTTCTGGCGTATGATCTGGGGATATATGCAAAAAGCCACAGGGCTAACAATACCATTTTGAGCTGAAACAGCTCTTTTGGGAGTCTATCCAGACATACCTTTAATGAGCCACCATCAAGATACTTGTAAACTAATGGCTCCAGTTGGAATTAATATAATAGCGAGAAACTGGAAAAACGCGAGGGACATTTCAGAGACAGAATGGATAAAATGAGTATATATGTGGTATATGTACTCAAGAGAAAAGATCTCAGCGACCCTTAAGGACAATTACAAAAAATTTGCAACAAGATGGTTCATGTGCATAGAAAACATCCAAGGCTACACGTTAGCAGAAGAAGCCAAGTCATATATCGTGGACTACTCAATTTAGGATACCTTATTATATGATGAGGAGCAGCTGTATAATGTGACAGGTTGGCAAGGTTTGATATTGTCAGCCCTGCTTGTCAGTGGCGGCTGCGGTCCCGCCTGAAAGCCCAGCAAGGGCGTTCCTCAGGCCTACGGTGCCCAGCAGCCCAGCCCTCAGCAGCGCAACCCGAGACCCCACCCACAACGCTTGCATCAGGCCCCAACCCACAGCCCCAGGGCCCAGCCACGCCCCCAGCACTGACACAGAACGTGGGGGAACCCCTGCCCCTGCTGTGGCATTCGGAGCACCTGCGGGCACGCACAGGGATGGGGTTTACTGAATAAAACCCAGTGCCGCTAGGATAGCAGCACTGGTGATTGCAGAGACTGGCCCCCTTGCGAGTGAGACCCTGGTGAGAAATGCGTGGTTGCGAGCGAGAGAGAGTGGTAGCTAAGCCCTGGACATCTGGATTCCCTGGAGACTTCCCTGGAGTGAATTGGTGAGTGCGTGTGTGTGTGAGTGGAGTGTGGCAGCCCTTCCCCCACCCCCCTCCTTCCCTGGGTTATCTTCCCCCTGTGCGAGGGCCCCAGTGCCTGCTTCCCATCTGGTTCCCCTCTTGACCATTCCACGGACCCCACATTTTTCCCCATTCCTCACCCCTCTGAGAGCTAGTGGAGTGCGTGCACCTTGGGGCGGACCTTGGTTCCCCTGTGTCTCGAGCGCCCTATGATGATAGAGGCCTGTTCTCTCCTGGAGAGGTGAAGGCCATAACACTATCCTGACAGGCATTTTCCACCCGCTAACCCCTTTCAGGTCAGGGCGAAGCTTGGTAACGAGTGTGTACGGTGCGAGTGCACAAACATCACCCCCCGGTGACAGGAATCACCAACCACCCCTGGCTCAGGTACGGGCCCTAGTGTCAATGGATGTGGCCAAAGAAATAAGGCAGCTAGTACAGGCTGTACAATCCCTGGCAATGGAAATTAAGGATATTCGGGCTGAGCAGGGGAACATAGATATGGTAGTTGACCGGCTACAAACGGCAGCCACCTCGGCGGCACCTCCCCCCCACTGGGAGCAGCCGCACTGCTGCCTCCCCTGCTGGTTGTGCCTATTCCCCCTCTGGACCACGAGAGCCCAAGGGGCCTAATATTGAGAAATTTACAGGGGACAGATGGGCATTCCAAAGCTTTCTGGCCCTATGTCGCCTTACCTTTATATTACAACCCGCCACATATGCTAGTGACAGATGAATGTCAGGTGTAGAATGTCAGGTGTATGAATGATAATAGAAGCTAGAATTGTCCAGGCTGAAGATACTGTGAAGAATTGCTTGAAACAGCAAGACATGACTTGAGGCCATAGGCCCTAAACATTGCTTGAAGCCAAAAGCCCCTAAGTGAACTATGCACAGACTTTAATTTGACAGCTTGCAAGATTTTGACTGCAAACCGCATTACTAAGACTTGCACAAGATGCCAGTACAGCCTGAACCAACACCATATTTGCAAGCATAGCTTGATTTTGAACATTAATTGCTTATACAACAGTTCTGGGCATAAGGCTAAAAACAGACTTCTATGAAATGGAACAATGTTCAACTGGTCAGAAAAGAGGAACCATAGGAGAACAGATACATCCTAGTCAAAATGACTCATGAAAGGCATGGGAGGGCCGACTCTGCCTAACAGCATATGCATGGCCTATGGAACCAGAGACCTATAAATATGGGACGGATGTCTTTTGGAACTCGGACTCGAACTCGAATGCCTGTAACATCAATGGACGCCTGTAACATCAATGGACAGGTCCTGGCACCCCATCACCTCTATCATAGTTGGCCACTTTGATAGGAGGCTTGGTATGTATGGATAGGATGAATGAATGGACATAGGAATAAGATATTGTACTAATCTATAGATTGATAAGAATTATATTGTCGTTCCTATTTTGTTTTTTGTATTAATAAATAAAGCTCAGAGGTTTTGCTGAATTTAATCTCCAGCCTGATTTTTGATCTCTTGATTAAACCACAGAATTTCAAAGAATCTTGTCACACAGATACAGTGGAGAGTGAAAAGGCTAATAACCGTAGACCAGGCCGAGGGACTTAAGCTAGGGTCACGGCCCTGGTGGAACCTCTTGTGCCCTACGGGAGTGAAAGTGTGTTTTCCCTTCTACCCTTTTATGAGCCAAATCCTGCAGTTAGTTGCCTCTATCTGACCCTCTGTAAGGAAATAGACACTTTGTCTAGGTCCAACAGTTAGTGGTCTGGTCCTGGCACTCTGTAAGGAGATGGACATCTTTCCCTGTGTGTGTGAGTATTAGGAATTCATTAGTAATAACCCCAGTGAAAAACACATTCCCTAGGAATACATTTAGCAGCCCAAAACCAGGTGTGACACTAGTGATGCGGTAAAGGTAGTCTTTGTTATTGGGAATATGGGAGGGATGGCCCTGGAATGGGCAACCACCCTGTTGATGGGTAACAGTTCCTTGCTGGCCAATTATGATGACTTTCTAAAAGAATTTGCTAGTTATTTGACCACCCCCATCGGGTTCGTGATGCTGAGACATTGATTATGAGTCTTAAGCAGACTAAGGGTAGTCTACTAGAATATATTACGCATTTTCAACAATTGGAGTTGGAGTTGCGATGGCCAAATGACGTCCTGCGGGTGCTATTTCAAAGGGGTTTAGGAGAGGAAATGAAGGATCAATTGTCTCTGGTAGCCCTTCCCGATACATGGGAGGCTCTGGCTAACCTTACCCTCCAAATAGAGGACTGGTTGGCAGAGCAGAGATGAGAGCGCCGCCAGGAAGTGCGCCTGCCCTTGTCAAAAAACCTATTGCCCATAGGGGCCCCGAAACAGCCCAACCCAGAACCAATGCAACTAGGGGCGTCTCGGGGCCCGATAACAAGGGAAGAACGCGAGAGGCGCCGGGTATACCATTCTTGTTTTTATTGTGGGGACCCTTCCCACTTTATTGGAGACTGCCCGGCCCTGCCTCCACATCGAAGAGGGCCGGGAAACGCGAGAGGCCGAGATGGACCAGGGCCATCTCAGTCCTAACGCGTTCAAACCCCATCCCCGTGACACATCTAGATCCCCATTTATGGGTCCCAGTCACCCTGCAAGTATCCCGGCAGCGCTCCATGGTTTTCTGGGCTCTCATAGATTCTGGGGCATCTGGAAACTTCATTGATGCCCACCTTGTGCAACAACGACTTATTCCTACCCAACCTAAGGCTACCTCGGAACCAGTGCGCTCCATCAATGGCTCCCCCTTGGTATCAGAACCCATCACGACATGCATTCCCCCATTGAGCTGCATGGTGGGAGACCATCAGGAATATGTGACATTTGATGTCGTTTGCACCCCTACCTTCTATGTGGTTTCAGGTGCCCCGTGGTTGCAGCGGCATGACCCTTAGATCGTTTGGTCAAGCCAACAGCTGCGTTTCAAGTCTCCCTTTTGTATTCATGAATGTATTCACCCCAGACAGCCCTCACGAGGTAGTGCTCCCCGCGGTCTACATGGAATTTCAAGACGTATTCAGTAAACAACGAGCTACAGAACTGCCCCTCTTGGGGAGATACTGGGACAAATGTATACACTGGTCTGTGTATATGCGCCCAATAAGAATATCCTGGCATATTTTAGGAAAATTGTACCAATCATAAAGCAAGAAAAGAAAGGTAAAATGATAATATGTGGGGTTTTTAATACCCCCTTATCGACACTGGATAAATCCAACCCGGCAAAATTTTAAAAATACCAATTGAGAATAATGAGACTAATAGAAGAGGAAGGATGGGTGAGCGTTTGGCGCACTAAGCATCCAACACAAAGAGATTACGCCTTCTGCTCTAATAAGCATTTAACATTTTCTCTAATCGACCACACAGTCATAGAAAAAAGAATGTGCCAAGCAGATTTTCAGTGCCAGATCCTGCGGAACACGTTCACAGACCACAGTGCAGTCTGGCTTAAAATGTGCCAAAATCCAGTTACTAAAGACACACACACACGTTGGGTTTTGAACAAATCCATTTTAATGGATCCACAGATTAAGGAACAAATTAAGAAAGATCTGATGGAGTACATTAGTAATAACATGCAGGGTAATGTCTCCCCATTGATGATGTGGGACGCGATGAAGGCGGTCATCAGGGGATCATATATCTCAGCCGCTGTACATAAATGGAGGGAAAAGAATAAAGAAATTAGGGAGTTGCAATTAAAACTATCTGCCCTACAGAAGATACAAAAGTCAAAACCAACAAAGAAAAGAGGGAAGGAAATAGGAGAATTGAGGGGAATGATAGATGCTATGAATACAGAGCATATAATTGGTAAACTGCGATACACTAAACAATTCTATTTTGAAAGAGCAAACAAGGCAGATAAAACGCTAGCCTGGATGGTTAAAAAACAAAGGGAAAAAAATCATATCTCACACATCAGCGATAAATCAGGACATACTAACCTGATGGGGGCCAAATTAAAGGAGAGGTTTGTTCAGTTTTATGCAGACCTCTACCAATCCACCCAACCATCTGAAAAAGCTATACAGGAATTTTTAGAGAAATTAAATATCCCGCAATTGGAGGATGCACAAAGATCTTACCTGAATGCTGTCAGGAATCAGCAACCGTGGGGACAAAGGAGGAGGAGGCCATGGGATCGGGGACGTACAGTTAGGAAGGCAACAGGGCCGCGGCGTTCCCCACCGGCCCGGGAGGCGCCGGCCGCACGCAATCAGAGGGCGGGGCCGGCAACAGCGTCACGACGCTCGGAGCGCCTCCAGCGTGAGGCGCAACAGGCGGACACGGCAGGGCCGGGGAAGGCACAGATAGCTCAGGAATCACCGCAGATAAGCAACTCAGCTGGGGAACAGGGGGCGGGGCCAGGAATAGCGCTGCGGCGCTCAGAACATCTGCGCCACAGGGCAGGGCCAACAGCAATGATATTTAAGGAGGGACAGTTTCCTCTGGGTGGTGTCGGTGAACAGCATAGCTGTGAGACTGGCCCCCAGCGTTGGAGTAGTGAGAGAGCAGAGACAGAGAAAGAGAGTGGGAGTGACTGTTGGTGTGTGCGTGGAGTGGCGTGAGTGAGTACGAGTGCGTGGGTGGTGAGTAGTGGGAACGTAGTTACGGGTGGGCGGTGTTTGGATTAGTGTGGCGAGCACAATTTCCCTTCTCTTGAAACCTGTGGGAAAAAACCCTTGTCTGTGTGTGTGTGGCCGCATTCCCCTTCCCCGTGCTCCTTGGGTTCTTTCCCTCAATCCTCACTTCCCCTCAAGTCATGCTGTTATTACCCCTCCCTCCATTTCCCACCGTGTGCGTGTGTGGAAGCACAGCGGGGACAGGTGCTGTGATTACAGCCCCGCGCTCCAGCGGGGGCGATCCTCAGGGCCTTGCTGGTTTCCTCCCAATGATGAAATAGGCCACGCCTCTCCCAGAGAGGTTTTGGTCCTATGTGAACCTGAGGGGTGTCTTTCTCCTATCAGAGGATCGTTCCCGCACGGGCCAGGGTTTTGGAGTAGGAACTATTGGAATAGGCCTGCTGGGTATCATCTTTCCCCTCCAGCCCCCCCTAACCTAACAGTTTCACCGGCATTTAAGATGGACCTGGCAGCACAGATGGAAGAGATGGCCACAGCCATAAAAGCCTTGGCCATGGAAGTAAAAGATATTCGGGATTATCAGGCCCCAGGGGCAGTGGGTGGCATGGGAGAGCAAGCTCCCCCCTTGGTCCCAGATCCCCCAGAAGCACGTGCCCCTCTAGCCTTGGGAGGTAGAGAGCCTAAACACACCCCAATAATGAAGTTTAGTGGGGACAGAAAGCAGTTCCAGGGGTTTGTAGCCTTGTGTAAATTAGCGTTCCAAATCCAACCCTGTACTTACCCTACTGATGACACCAAGGTGGCCTTTATTATTGGTCACCTCGAAGGGTTGGCCCTCAATTGGGCCACCCCTTTTCTGGTAAAAGAGAGTCCCCTTCTCAAAGATTACCAGGGCTTTTTGAGAGAATTCCAATTCCTCTTTGACTACCCCCATCGGGTGAAGGATGCAGAGGCAGCTATCATGACATTGAGACAGGGAAAAGAGTCCCTGCTGGAGTATGTAACGAGGTTCCAGCATTTGGCGGCGGAGCTGGACTGGCCAGATCAGGTACTTAAGGTCCTGTATCGCAAGGGCCTTAAAGATGACTTAAAAGACCAACTGGCAATGACAGATGTACTGCCTACGTGGGCCAAGTTGGTAAATCTTACCTGCCAAATAGACGACCGGCTGACAGAACGGCGACGAGAGCAGCGGCAGGAAACTAGTCGGGTATGGCCGGTATGCCCCGCAGGGGCATTTCAAGGGGCAGGCGAAGGTCGTCGGACAGATACTCCCGAACCCATGCAGTTGGGCGCGTCCAGAGGATCACTCACGATACAAGAAAAAGAGAGACGGCGAGCAGAACGATTGTGCTTTTATTGTGGTGACCCGGGACATTTCTCTCGGGAATGTCCGCAATTACCCCCAGGGCGTCGGGGGGCGGGAAACGAGAGGGGCTGGGGCGGGCAGGGGGAACCCCGGTAGGAGTCTCTACCCCTTCCCGCCTATACGGTGCTTGCCTCCAGCCTCGAACAGACCATTTGTGCGTACCCCTGGCCCTGAGGCTATCTGCGAAACGTACTCTGATTGTTTGGACTCTTATTGATTCTGGGGCATCAGGAAACTTTATCGATGAGAACTTCGAACAATGACACGACATCCCCCGGAGAATCAAGAAGCAACCAGAGACGGTTTATTCGATAGATGGGTCCCTTCTATGGTCTGGACCCATCTGTTATCACACCAGTACCCTCCGGGCCACCATGGGCACACACCAGGAAGATCTTTGCTTAGATGTAGTCCACACCCCTGCCTTTCCTGTGGTTCTGGGGATTCCCTGGTTGCAAGCTCACAACCCGGGAATTGATTGGCAACAATGCCGCTTAAAGTTCAACGCATCCTCCTGCCGATAGCATTTCCAGGATAGGCCGGCGGTCACGGAAAGGCCCAGGACCATAGAAATAATGAATTCAGCATCGCCAACCTTACCCTACCAATATCGAGATCTTCAGGCGGCCTTTCGGGAACAAGATGCACTGGAGCTACCTCCCCATAGGGATTACGACTGTCCCATTGACCTCCTTCCACAGACTTCGCCCCTGCATGGAAGGATTTACGCGTTGTCCGGCCCTGAATTGCAAACACTTAAAGGATATATAGATGACAACCTTGCGAAGGGATTTATTCGACCCTCAAACTCCCCCACAGGGGCACCCTTATTTTTTGTCCCAAAAAAGGACGGAGGTTTACGTCTATGTATAGATTATCGGGGGCTAAACGCCATCACGGTAAAGAATCGATACCCCTTACCATTGATCCCCGAATTGCTAGATAGATTACATGGAGCCTCCATTTTTACAAAACTAGACTTGCGAGGAGCCTATAATTTACTAAGAATATGAGAGGGCGACGAATGGAAAACGGCCTTCCACACCAGGTATGGCCTGTTTGAATACCTTGTAATGCCCTATGGTCTTGCCAACGCACCGCCACATTTCAACACCTGATAAACGACATATTTCGAGACATCTTAGACCTATATGTCGTCGCTTATTTAGATGACATTTTGATTTTCTCCCAGACCATTGAGTCCCATGTCCAACATGTGCGAACGGTATTAACCCGCCTTATACAAAATAACCTATACTGTAAAATAGATAAATGTGCCTTCCATCAACAAGTGGTCCCCGGGGGGCGCTAGTGCGCATGCGTCAGGGTTAGTCGGGCATAGCCGGAGCTCTCCATAACCCCGTCAAAAAAAGACAAACAAAAAGGACAAAGAAAGCGAGTAAAGAAAAAAAAAGGGAAGGAAGTATGTCTAGAAATAAAGGTAGACAGGAAAAAAACACGATCAAAAGATTTTGTGAGGCAGCAGCAGGATCGCAGGAGTCGGAGACGGAGGGAGAGGCTGTAAGTAAAATGGCGGCGGCGCGCGCCGGGACGGAGACAGAGGCAAGTGAAGACAGATTTGACCAAGTAACAGCCATGTTCAAAGAAATTAAGAAAGACTGTAAAGATATCAAGAGGGAGTTAGAGGTGGCACAGAGAGAGAGGGTCAGCCTAAAGGAAGATACAACACAGTTAAAAAAATCTATGGAAGAAATGAATAAAAAAATTGAAAACGTAACAGTGAGGGTGGATGACACAGAAAAAAGAATAAGTGAGATCGAAGACACAGAGTTAAAGACACAGGATAAAATACAAGGGCTGCAGAAAGATCTTAAAAGAGCTCTGTCCCGATGTGAGGATTTAGAGAACAGGAGCCGGAGATCTAACCTAAGAATTATTGGAATCACAGAGGGAAAGGAGCTCCCAGACACAAGAGCCTTTGTATGCAAACTAGTGACAACGTTGTTTCCAGCAGAAGCAGAGATCACCCCGACGCAGATAGAAAGGGCGCACCGTGCATTGAGACCTAAGCCGGGAGCTGGAGAGAGACCCAGAGCCCTGATTGTTAAATTCCTATC
>QEPC01015765.1:1376413-1388520 GCA_003113815.1 Sphenodon punctatus | reverse complement strand
CCCCCCCCCCCCCCGTCGGCTGTTAAACCGCTACAACGATTTTTGGGGAGTGCGAATTATTATCACCAGTATATTCCCTGCTATGCACACTTGACATCCCCCCTAACTAAATTACTGAAGAAGGGAGCGGCATACCAGTGGCGTCCGGAGCAGCAACAAGCCTTTGACAAAGTTAAGGATGCATTTACTAAGGCCCCCATTTTGCAACACCCCGACTTCACCTTGCCCTTTATTGTGGAAACAGACGCATCTAGCGTAGCCCTAGGGGCCATGCTATCACAACAACCAGCAGGAAATAGCATTCCCTTACCTTGCGCCTTTTACTCCAGACAACTTTCGGCAGCGGAAAAGAATTATACCATTTTGGACCGGGAATTGTTAGCCATAAAAGAAGCCTTTGAAAATTGGCGACACTACCTAGAAGGTGCAAACTACCCGGTCCAAGTGATAACAGACCACAAGAACCTTGTCTACCTACAGACGGCCCGGATAATGAATGCCCGCCATGCCCGTTGGGCTCTTTTCTTTGCCCGTTTTGTATTCCAGGTAGCTTATCGGCCCGGCAAGAGCAACGTCGTTGCTGATGCTCTGTCCTGCTACCCGGAGATGACACCAGAACCTGCACACGAGGGGAATTAATCTGGAGGGCCAAGAAGATAGCCACCACCGGGATGATCCTACAACAATTTCAACGACTTACACAGAGGGACCCCCTCCTGTCACAGGAGCCTTTGTCCGCATTCACCGTAGGACACGATGCCTGTCATAGTGCAGTGATGGTTCCTACAGCCGCATGGCAGGAAGTCTTGAAGGCCCATCACGATGCGCCTCTTGCCGGACATCCAGGGCAACGACGTACCCTACAATTGCTACAGCGGCACTTTTGGTGACCCACTATGAAAACAGACGTGCGAGCCTACGTCCAAGGGTGTAAAATGTGTGGGCTAATGAAAACACCACAAGCGAAGCCCTTGGGCATGCTCCAATTGACCACGTTACCACAAGGGCCCTGGCAACAAATCAATATGGACTTCATTGTCGAACTCCCTCCTGCTAAAGGGAAGACCGTTATTTTAGTGGTCGTGGATCAGTTCACGAAAATGGCTCACTTCATTCCATGTAAGAAATTACCCACTGCACCACAGACAGCAATGCTCATCCTGCGACACGTTATTAGTCTCCATGGCCTTCCTTCTGTCATCGTTTCAGACTGAGGGTCACAATTTATTGCCCGCTTCTGAAAGGCGTTATTTACCGCAGTAAAAGTCTGTCTGGCACCTACTACTGCTTACCATCCGCAAGCCAACGGTCAAGCAGAACGAACCAATCAATCTTTAGAACAATATTTACGTTGTTACGTTGACTACCTTCAGGATGATTAGGTGGATTATCTGGCTCTAGCAGAATTTGCATATAATAACGCCCCGCACGCCTCCATCGGAACATCACCCTTTCATGTCAATTATGGATACCATCCGCGCCTCTTTTTGCCAGACCTCCCTACAGTATCCGTTCCAGCTGCAGGTGCAATGTTACAAGTGTTTACATTGCACGGGCATGTACACGGCTGTCATGTACATGCCCGTGCAATGCTCCAGAAGGCTCGACAACAATATAAGCGTGCCGCCGATCGTCATCGTCAGCCCACCCTAGCGTTTGCCCCCGGGGACCTGGTGTGGGTTGATCGTTGGCATTACCCTTCCCTCCGACCCTCCGCCAAGTTGGACCTCAGGTATATGGGACCGTTTCCCATTCACCACCAGGTAAACCCTGTCACATATCATGTCTCGCTGCCTCCCCATGTCCCTTGTCACCTGGTGTTTCACGTATCCCTCCTCAAACCTGTCTACCCCTCTCCCTTCCCTGACCCTTCCCCACCGGCACCTGTAGAGAGGGTGGAGGCGTTACCAGAGTATGAGGTTAAGGCAATCTTGGATGCACGTCATTGTCGGGGCGCGCTCCAATACCTTGTGGATTGGAAAGGCTATGGAATTGTGGAGCGCTCGTGGGAGAGCGCCTCGGATGTTCATGCCCCCTGGCTGGTCCGGTCATTCCATCGGTGCTTCCCCACTAAACCCCGCCCGGGGGGGGCCCTTGGGGGGGGGTACTGTCAGGAATCAGCAACCGCGGGGACAAAGGAGGAGGAGGAGGCCATGGGATCGGGGACGTACAGTTAGGAAGGCAACAGGGCCGCGGCGTTCCCCACCGGCCCGGGAGGCACCGGCCGCATGCAATCAGAGCGCAGGGCCGGCAACAGCGTCACGACGCTCGGAGCGCCTCCAGCGTGAGGCGCAACAGGCGGACACGGCAGGGCCGGGGAAGGCACAGATAGCTCAGGAATCACCGCAGATAAGCAATTCAGCTGGGGAACAGGGGGCGGGGCCAGGAATAGCGCTGCGGTGCTCAGAATGTCTGCGCCACAGGGTAGGGCCAACGGCAATGATATTTAAGGAGGGACAGTTTCCTCTGGGCAGTGTCGGTGAACAGCATAGCTGTGAGACTGGCCCCCAGCGTTGGAGTAGTGAGAGAGCAGAGACGGAGAAAGAGAGTGGGAGTGACTGTTGGTGTGTGCGTGGAGCGGCGTGAGTGAGTACGAGTGCATGGGTGGTGAGTAGTGGGAACGTAGTTACGGGTGGGCGGTGTTTGGATTAGTGTGGCGAGCACAATTTCCCTTCGCTTGAAACCTGTGGGAAAACCCCCTTGTCTGTGTGTGTGTGGCCGCATTCCCCTTCCCCATGCTCCTTGGGTTCTTTCCCTCAATCCTCACTTCCCCTCATGTCGTGCTGTTATTACCCCTCCCTCCATTTCCCACCGTGTGCGTGTGTGGAAGCACAGCGGGGACAGGTGCTGTGATTACAGCCCCGCGCTCCAGCGGGGGCGATCCTCAGGGCCTTGCTGGTTTCCCCCCAATGATGAAATAGGCCACGTCTCTCCCAGAGAGGTTTTGGCCCTATGTGAACCTGAGGGGTGTCTTTCTCCTATCAGAGGATCGTTCCTGCACGGGCCTGGGTTTTGGAGTAGGAACTATTGGAATAGGCCTGCTGGGTATCATCTTTCCCCTCCAGCCCCCCTTAACTTAACAAATGCTCCAATAACACAAGAGGAAATAGCGGGAACAATAAAGAATCTGCTGTCAAATAAGGCCCCAGGACCGGATGGGTACCCCACAGAATTTTATAAAATCTATAATAAGGAAATAACCCCTGTCTTGGAGTCTGTGTTTAGAATGTTTAGATGGCAAAGAAGCTTAGTTCCATCTTTTTACAAGGCCAATATTACACTATGCCCTAAAAGTGGACAAAATTTAGAAGAATGTGCAGGATATCGCCCCATATCCTTACTCAATACAGACTTGAAGATCTTTACAAAAATTCTGGCGGACAGGCTACAATTGTGCATTAAAGATCTGATCTCACCAGATCAAACGGGGTTCAAAGGGGGCAGGATGGGAATTGATAATGTTAGGAAGGTTACTAATATGCTGTACAAGATAACACGAGACAAAACACCAGCGGCAATAATCTCCCTAGATGCGGAGAAAGTTTTTGACCATTTGGAATATTTATTTTTAATCGAAACAATGGAACATATGGGCTTTAGAGGTAATTTTCTGCAATGGGTCAAACTGTTACATAAATGCCCCACCTCCAGGTTAATAGTGAATGGGGACTTAACAAATAAATTTGCGCTCCAGAGAGGCACTCAACAGGGTTGCCCACTATCTCCGCTTCTCTTTGATATAGGGTTGGAACCGTTAGCACTTGCTATAAAACAAAACCCACAGATCTCAGGTGTCCAATTTGAGGAACAGCAGGTTAAAATCTCTCTATAAGCAGATGATACTATGCTGTTTCTGACCAATTTACAACAATCTATGCCTGCTGTTTTAACCACGTTGGAACAGTTTGGTAAACTGTCTGGCTATAAGGTCAATATAGCTAAATCCCAAATGTTTCTACTTAATGAGAAGGGGATTCCTAAATCAGAGTTGGAACATATTACCCCATTCCAAATAAATAATACATCCCTAAAATACTTGGGAATAAATCTTTCAAAAAACATAGCAAATTTATACAAATATAACTACTTACCCTTTCTAGAAGAGGCCAAGAGACTCAAAGAATCATGGGCGACAGTAAACTGCTCCTAGATGGGAAAAATAAACTTGATTAGAATGATACTATTACCAAAATTGCTATATACCATAATAGCACTCCCTATCCATGTCCCAGGAGATCTCTTTAATAAGCTTAACAAAATTATCAATAACATGATATGGAATAAAAAAAAACCAAGGGTCAGACGCTCTATTATATCAACATAAACAGAAAAAGGTGGTCTTAATGTTCCAAATTTTAAATTCTATTACTGGGCATCTGTATTGAGGGGTGTAAAAATGTGGTACGAGGATAGAAGGGAGCCTGCCTGGGTGAAGCTGGAAAAACAAATTGCGCAGATTACTACATTCAGACCCTATTTAATGGAAGAATCCCCTCCTAAAATGCAAATAAAAAATAAAATATTGCACCCGTTCATTAATACTGCGACTAGAATCTGGAAATGTGCCAATATAAAGCAGACATTACCCAGGGCAGGTCTCCATTCAAGCCAGTGCTCTGTGGGGCTCTCTCCCTGAGCAGTAGGGAGAGGGCAATCTTGGAGAGGTGGGGAAAAAAGGGCCTGTGGCAGGTCAGGCATTTCTATGTGAATAAGGATATATTAACTAGAGATACGTTACAGATGCAATGTGGGGAAAGAATTGATGGGTGGCTGTACACTAAATTACATAGCTACTTAATGCATCCAAGAAATAAGCTGGACTTTATAAGGAAACCACATCCCATAGAATTGGAGATGTTCAACAATACTCCACAAAGAAAAATCATTTCCAGGCTCTACCAGATCATTAGAAATGTATTCCACCCCCTAGATGCAGGATTCATCTCTGTATGGAGTGAGGAACTAAACCTCCCAATTATAGACAAGTGTATGATCAAAATATGGACCCATAGGCAGAAATGTGCTGACTCCCTGATGATTCGAGAACCGCAAATAAAATTAGTTCACAGATTCTATCTAACTCCGCAGAAGCTCCACCAGGTAAACAGGGGTTACAGTAATTTGTGCTGGCGGGACTGTGGTCAGATAGGTACTTACTTGCACCAATGGTGGGACTGTCCGGTAATAAATAGAGAAGCATACTGGAACAACGATACCTTGTACGGCACAGTTAGCATTGTTGGGGCTGTGGTCCAAAGAACTGGAGAAACACTCCAAAGCTCCCGCCGGGGAGGGTGATGATCCTGGCAGCCATCCATTCGATTCTGCAAAAGTGGAAAAAGCCAGGGGGTCCAACTATCTGAGACTGGATAAAAAGACTCTGGCACATATTAACAATGGAAAGGATTTCTGCAGGTCTACAGGATACATTGGAGAAGTTTTATGAAAAATGGACTCCGACCTGGGACTTACTTGTGGAACATATAGACATGAATAAGACAAAAGCATCTCTTAACCTTAAATCAATATAAAGATTGCATCTAATTATCCTTAAGGATGGAAGTTGTATATGCGAGAGAAACGTCTTTTTATTTCTTTATCCTTCATTATTGTTTGTATTATTGGTTAGACGAACAGGTATATGGATGGAAGAGCAGCAAAGTGAAGCTGCCAAGAACACTGTGTGTATTCTGTATATATGTTTCCTTCTATATTTTTCTCTAATCTGTACTTTTATTTCAATTTAACAATAAAAATAACTTTTACAAAAAAACAAAAACAAAGAAAGATGGAGGACTGAGACCATGCGTGGACTATGGAGGACTTAACAGCATAAAAATCAAGAACAGGCACCTGCTCCCGATGATTCCTGAACTGCTAAACCGACTCCAAGGGGCACGAGTCTTTACAAAGCTGGATCTACGAGGGGCCTCCAACCTGTTATGTATTCGGCAAGGTGATGAATGGAAGACTGTTTTCCAGACGAGATACGGGTTGTTTGAGTACCTGGTGATGCCTTTCGGCCTTGCCAACGCTCCTGCTGCCTTTCAGCATCTGATCAACGATATTTTTCATGACATTCTTGACCTCTACGTTATCGCATATCTTGATGACATTCTAATCTATTCCATGACTCTAGAGCAGCACGTACATCATGTACGGGAAGTACTCCAATGGCTCCGTGCAAATAAACTGTACTGTAAGCAGGAGAAGTGCTTTTTTCACCTTGACACCATAATTTTCCTGGGCTTTATTATTAGCCTGACTGGGGTCAGGATGGACTCACAGAAGGTCGAGGCCTTACAGGACTGGCCCCCTCCTAAAGCAGTAAAACCGCTACAACACTTCCTTGGAAGCACAAACTATTACCGACAGTACATCCCTCATTATGCCGAGATCACGGCCCCGCTAACGCAACTCTTGAAAAAGAACCAACCCTACTGTTGGGGTCCCAAGCAGCAATTCAGTTTCAACTATTTAAAGAAGGCTTTCACCACAGCTCCTCTCCTGCAACACCCCGACTTCATAAGACCTTTTGTGGTGGAAGCCAATACATCTGGAGGGGCCATAGGGGCAGTGCTCCTGCAAGCAGCTGAGACCCCGGACGTTCTGTTACCTTGCGCCTATTATTCCAGGCAGCTCACTCCAACACAGCAAAACTACGCAATACTTGACCGAGAACTCGCCATCAAGGTGACTTTTGAGGTTTGGCGGCATTACTTGGAAGGGGCCCAGCAGCCCGTCTTGGTCATAATGGACCACAAAAACTTGACCTTTCTTCAAACAGCTCACATCGCAAATGCCCGGCATTGTTTTTTGCTTGATTCTACTTCCAAATCCGATATTGTCCAGGAAAACTACATGTGTTAGCAGATGCTCTCTCCCGTTACAATGAAGGATGAGTAGCACTCCCCCGGGCGCACCAAGTCCCATATTGCACCGCAAGAACTTTGCTGCCACCTAAATGTCGCTCGAAGATATACGAAAGGCCACCGCCATAGAACTCCTATCAATTCAGGACCCTGGAATTAAAATACAAGACAGGATACAGCTGAAGCAAGGACGAGTAGTGGCGCCCCCCTCCTGTCAACCTCATATCTTATGGGCCAACCATGATGCACCCACCGCGGGACACCCAGGAACCGAACATACCCAGCAGCTTATTCAGCGATCCTTTTGGTGGCCCACGATGCGCCAAGCTGTTCACCAGTATGTCTCTGGTTGTGCCACATGTGCCCGCACAAAAACTCCCCGCCAGTCCCCTACAGGACTGTTACAAATCACCCCCCTGCCACAGGGTCCGTGGCAACGCATAGGGCTTAACTTCGCAGGGTTACAACATGGTTCTTGTTGTAGTAGACCACTTTACCAAGTTAGCGCATTTCATCGCCTGCAAAGGTCTGCCTCAGCCACCCTTCTGTTCATCCGCCATGTTCTCAAAGTCCACGGATGCCCCGTAGAAATAATTAGTGACCAATGAACTCAGTTTACCTCACGATTCTGAAAGGCTTTGTTTCACGCTCTTCAAGTAACATTAAAACCAACCACAGCCTACCACCCCCAAGCGAATGGGCAGGTTGAGTGAGTTAACAAAAACATGGAGCAATATTTATGCTATTATATTAATTATTTGCAGGATGACTGGTACACGTAGCTCCCTCTAGCGGAATTTACATATAATAATGCCCCTAATGCCTCCCTTGGAACCTCTCCATTCTTTGTCTCGTACGGATTCCACCCAAAACCAGGAACAGTGGAGACCCCCGCAACCTTGGTCCTAGCCGCAGGGGCCCTCGCCCAACAAATCCATGAAAAGCAAGCCCTAGTACGGCTTGTGCTCTTACAAACCCAACAGCGATACAAAGAACAAGCCGATAAAATCCGTCAAGAAGCTCCGACCCTGAAACCCGGCTATTTGGTATGGGTAAACCGGCGGCAATATCTGTCCGCACGCCCCTCTACTAAGCTTGATGTTAAGTACATAGGCCCCTACCCTATCCTTCATCAAGTTAACAAAGTTACGTACACCGTGCAACTGCCTCCGCATGTCCGCATTCACCCCACCTTCCATGTTTCCCTCCTGAAAAAGGTTACCTCGGTACACCCCTCTGATCCTGTATCATGCCCCGGCCCCATAGGGAATATGGCCACCAGACTCAAATTCGAGGTTTGGGCCATTTTAGACTCTTGAGTGTTGCGATGCCGATTGCACTACTTCGTTGATTGGGTGGGTTACGGCCCGGCTGATCGCTCCTGGGAACCCGCGTCTCATATTTCGTCTCCCCGGCTCATCCGTACCTTTCACTTACACCACCCCACTTGGCCCAGGCCGTCCAGGATGGGCTTCCAGTGGCCTTGGGGTGTGTGTGTTGTCATCCCCGCTCGTCAGCGGCAGCTGTGGTCCCACCTGAAAGCTCGGCGAGAGCGTTCCTTGGGCCTACGGCGCCCAGTGGCCCGGCCCCCAGAAACGCAACTCGAGACCCCACTCACAACGCTTGCGTCAGGGCCCCAGCCTGCAGCCCCAGGGCCCAGCCACGCCCCCAGCTCCGACACAGAACATAGGGGAATCCCCGCCCCTGCCGCGGCATTTGGAGTGCCTGTGGGCACGCACAGGGGAAGGGCTTACTGGATAAAGCCCAGCGCCGCTAGGATAGCAGTGCTGGTGATTGCAGAGACCGGCCCTCTTGTGAGTGAGACCCTGGTGAGAAACGCGTGGTTGCAAGCGAGAGAGAGTGGTAGCTAAGCCCTGGACATCTGGATTCCCTGGAGACTTCCCTGGAGTGAATTGGTGAGTGCGTGTGTGTGTGAGTGGAGTGTGGCAGCCCTTCCCCCACCCCCTTCCTTCCCTGGGTTATCTTCCCCCTGTGCGAGTGCCCCAGTGTCTGCTTCCCGTCTGGTTCCCCTCTTGAACCTTCCATGGACCCCACATTTTCCCCTGTTCTTCACCCCTCTGAGAGCTAGTGGAGTGCGTGCACCTTGGGGCGGACCTTGGTTCCCCTGTGTCTCAAGCGCCCTATGATGATAGAGGCCTGTTATCTCCTGGAGAGGTGAAGGCCATAACACTATCCTGATGGGCATTTTCCACCCGCTAACCCCTTTCAGGCCAGGTTGAGCCTCAATAACGAGTGTGTACGGTGTGAGTGCCCAAACACCCCCCAACCCGGTGACAGATATGTCATTTAACAGTTCTGTTTATGTTATGCTGTTTAAAAGGAAAAAAATTCCACATGTACTCTACTTTTATAATAATCTCTATTCCAAGATCAAAAGCAATGTATTTTTGCAATACAGTACTTTGAATTTTTTTTTTAAAAAAAGGTTAATGCAATTTTAGACTGCAATAACAGAAACTTAGGGCGCTTTTACATGAGCGGGTCACCATGGCGCGACCTGCTGACACGATATTTCGAAATCCCGCAAGACGGGATTAAACGAGATGAAAATCCGGGATTATGCGCATTGAAAGCAGTCGCACATTGTTTACAAACCGCTAATTAAATACCTCGAGTGTGAGGTATTTAATTCACTGTCTGAAAACAATGCGCGACCACCCTCAACACGCATGATCCCGGACTTCCATCTTGTCTAATCCCGCCTTGTGGGATTTTGAAATATCACGCCAGCGGGTCATGCCATGGTGACCCTCTCGTGTAAAAGCAGCCATAGCATCCAGGTCATGGGAAGTAATAGTTTCACTCTATTATGTGCTGGTCAGACCTCATCTGGAGTACTGTGTCCAGTTCTGGGCACCACATTTTAAGAAGGACATTGACAAATTGGAATGTGTTCAGATGAGAGCAATGAAGATGGTCAGGGGTCTGGAAACCAAGGCCTATGAGGAAAGGTTAAAGGAACTGGGTATGTTTAGCCTGGAGAAAAGATACTAAGGGGAGACATGATAGCCGTCTTCAAATATCTGAAGGGCTGTCACATACAACATGGAGCAGACTTGTTCTCTGTTCCTGCATTGAGCAGGGGTTTGGCTAGATGACCTCTGATATCCCTTCCAAATCTAAGATTCTAAAATTCTATGGTTCTATTATCTATAATCATGAGGATGTGGATTTGGAATGACAAGCAATGAGAGGATTACTCCCACATATGAGGCGACCACTCAGCTTGTGGAATGTTGTGGAGCTGGAGCTGAGATGCCAAGACCAGTGGCCAAGAATGAGAACAACTATACACAGGTGCTGGAGACCCTTGGTGGGAGATACCAGGTGAGTCTGTTATAACTGTGGACAAGGGAGATGGTTCCCTATTGGTCTGAGCAGGGACAAAAGACTCTGGGGTGCCAGAGAAAGGGAACTGGGGCTCAGTTGGTAAAATCTTGGGCAGGTCATAAGGTTGGGCCTATTAGACAGGGTTTTTCTCAAAGAAAGAAGAAGGACAACCAGAAGCCCCCCTGTCAAGAAAAAAAGAACCATTCTGTATACCCTGGGGTCAGTTAGGCCTGGAGTGTTGGAACTGTAAAGTAATGGGCCATGTACAGAAGCAGTGCCCCTTTGAAATTTGCAATATAAAAGTAGTTTCAAAGGACAAACAGGTGGAGGTGAAACGCAGCCGCTAGGCTGGGCAAGGATATCGCCCAAGACTTTGATCAGGGCTGAGACTGGTCCACGCCTGAAGCCCAAATGCTAGGATTTGTGGGAAACCCGAAACCTTGGGAGGCTTGAAGGAGGCAGGAGCCACGGTGACTAGGGTGGCCAGAGATGCAAATTTTAGAGAACGCTTATGAGAAATACAGGTTGCACAGCTGCATTGGCCCCCACATTTGCATATCTGGCCACCCTACTGGGGACACTGTGATTAAAGAAGGCTCAGGGAGCCAGACATCCCGAGAGGTTTGAAGGATTTTGTGTTTGTTTCTTTATTTTTGGAGACTCACTTTTTGGGAGAAGCCCCAATACTCGGTGGTACAGGCTGGGAGTGAGGGGTGCTGGGAGGTTCAAATAAATTAACACTTTTTGCATTGTTGATGGTTGACAGCCTCATTAAGGGATATTCTTGATAGGTCCACTAGTAGGCACCACTGCTGATATCAGGGGTGTGTTTGTATGCCTTGCAAGTGTCATTAGAGGAGTGGTTTTGGTGTGGATGGGGATGAGCTAATTCCCTAACTGGCTTCTCCTGAGCTGGAGAGTCAACCTGTCCACAGGGTTAAATGACCCATGAAGTACAGGGGTCCAGGACTGGAAGCCAGGAATGGCTAGGCAGACCTGGCTCTCACCCCTTCTTTAGAGCATAGGAGGGGGTCTCTCAGATTAGAGAGACTATCTTGACCCTTGGTTGTAGGCAGAGGAGCTGACAGTCTAGAGGGATGAAGACATTGAGGTACAGAGTAGGCGAATGAGCTGGTACCATATATATGTCTGTGGGTGGTAGAGTGCAGGCAAAGGAGCTGACCACCTAATGGAAAAGGACAGTAGGAGATCCGGCGGACCTACCACCAAGCTGTCCTG
Source organism: Sphenodon punctatus (assembly GCA_003113815.1). Taxonomy (NCBI): domain Eukaryota; kingdom Metazoa; phylum Chordata; class Lepidosauria; order Sphenodontia; family Sphenodontidae; genus Sphenodon; species Sphenodon punctatus. Next base: position 1,377,058 of record QEPC01015765.1, on the reverse strand, counting down.
AATGATCAGTAAGTTCCAGAAGGGTAAAATGAGTAAGGGCAATTCTCATGGTGGTAGAGTGGAGGTGGGGAGTTGACCACCAAGGTGACAGCATATAAGGAGATAGTGGGTACAGGGTGGGTGATCGAGCCAGTACCGGGGGGTGGGGGGTGGCCAGGCCAGGCGGTGCAAGGGTGTGTGTGCCCTGGACAGGCAGTACAAGAGGGGGTCCCAACCAGGCAGTGCAGGGGGCTGCCCTGGACAGGAGGTACAAGGGGGGGTCCCGGCCAGGCGGTGCAGGGGGGGTGCCTTGGACAGGCAGTACAAGGGGGGAATCACCCGGCCAGGCGGTGCAGGGGGGGTGCCCTGGACAGGCAGTACAAGGGGGGGTCCCGGCCAGGCGGTGCATGGGGGGGTGCCCTGGACAGGCAGTACAAGGGGGGGTCCCAGCCAGGTGGTGCAGGGGGGGTGCCCTGGACAGGAGGTACAAGGGGTGGGGTCACCAGGCCAGGTGGTGCAGGGGCGGTGCCCTGGACAGGCGGTACAAGGGGGGTCCCGGCCAGGCAGTACAGGGGGGTGCCCTGGACAGGAGGTACAAAGGGGGGTCTCAGCTAGGTGGTGCAGGGGGGTGCCCTGGACAGGAGGTACAAGGGGGGGGTGTCATCC